>LPNX010121746.1:13075-90216 GCA_001517045.1 Pseudotsuga menziesii
TTACTAGATTCTAGTGAGAGTGGGTTTTTTTCTAATGGTTATGGTTTTCACAATCTCTAGGAATTTTGGCTTGCTTGTAATTTTAAAAGCCTTAATTCATATGTATGGCATATGATGTAGATTTTTAGGCAATATTTGGTTTGTTGGTGAATTTCTCTTGAAAGGTAGGCTCTTTTGGTCATGTAATTGTTTGGGTTATTGACTATTCTATTTTTTTTATGTACTAGAGAGTTTCATTTGATTAGATATAGAATAGCATCTAAATTGTTTTTTATGAGGGAAAAAGAAAATAAAAAGTTTAGTCTTCCTACATAATGCATGTCAATAGGGTTTTTTCCAATGGCATTGCCTAGAAACATTTGTGTCAATTGTATGTGATCAATTTATGTGTTTAGCCTTGGGAAAGGCATTGGCATATCATCATCTTTGGTTGGTTGGTGTTTTTGGCTATGAGATGGTTGCTTATTTTTTTATGGTTGTTATTGCATTTACAAATAAAAAATGGTAATTTAAGTATCTAATTGGAAAAAAAAAGCTATGGGTGAATGAATTACCTGTTAATATGACGATTCATTGGAGGATTTGTCTTCAAATCGAGGAATGGGCACTCTTCCAAGCTCCTAGGGCACGGGCACGTCGTCGTAATCGCGATCCTGTTTGGTGAAAACAACTCTCGGGTCGGGACTGTGTGTTTTTTTATTTTTTTTAGATTTACAAAACGCGCACGCGTTATAGTTACCTGGCCTACATGTCTACTGACATGTCAGGCTCGGATTTACTATTCCAAGTGCTATGGAAGAGGAGCGCGTTCTTTTTCTATGTAACATGAGCCTGTTCCTAAAAAGTAAGATTGCATCTAAAAGGTCCCTCAACTTCTTGCACACACCCTTTAATTAATTGCATCTGAATACGAATATGACACGTGTGCATGGAATGCAAGAAATTGTTCTGTTGACCTACTTCTCTGGAACTTTCATGACACGGTATTTCACTTTTGTGCACATTTTAGGGTTAACTAGCCAGCCAGAGAATGCTCTAAAGAAAGAGCCTGGCCTGCTAGGGTTCAAGAAGAAAAGAAACAAGGATGCAACCGGCCAAATTAGGACACATGGGGTTTAATCGAGTACCTAACGAGTCAAATTATAACCCTTAGGGTTTGTAAAAAAAATAGAATGCGGCTGTGCCAAGCAAGCAATTGTGTTTTCTTTAGGGTTTGTGCTGGTGGTCAGTGACGTGTAAGAATGGAGGATTGAGATAAAATGATCCGTCGTGGAGTTCCGGCAAGCAGTTTCGCTTCTACACGCCTCTTGCAAATTTAGCGAAATTTGCGTAATCAAATGTTTCACGGAGTTGGGAGTGAAGATGATTTGGTGCAGAGTAAATATTGGAATAGGAATTATGAATTATGATTGACAAAGTCTCCCGCGGCCCCACACTAGGACAAGCGATCCATGCAAATTTTTGGCTGGGAGCAGTACTTTTCGTTTATTAAAGAATTTAAAAATCTTATATATATATATATATCAATAAAGTCCATAAGGGACTTTCTTTTTGAGCTTGTGGTATATTTAAAAAAAAATCTAAAATAAGAATGCCCTTTTTTAGGACTTAAAATAATAAATTTTTATAAATGACTTAGCCTTAGGAGTGACCTTTCCAACACATTTTAAATTTCAACTGGGACTCATGAACCCAAACTCAATAAGATCCAATGGATTAAAAAGGAGAACAATCAAGGGTTGGAATCTATTGCAAATTCCCCCTTATATTTTTATTTTTGCAAAATTTTGAGGGATGACAAGATTTTAGGTTAGTTGGGGCTCACATTTTATAATTGTTAAGTTTAATGATTTCCATGCTAACATCACCTATGGAGCTACCCAAATTCAATCGAAGTCACTCATTTCAAACCCGAATTTAAAAAGCATCCTTTCATCAAACTTTTCCTCCTCTTTGGAATGTAAAACTAAAGTAGATGAAGGAAATGACACTTATGTGCAAGATGTTCATCCTTTCTGAGGGTGCAAGATTTATTCTTCTTTATAGATTAACACGAAGAATGAATATTAAGAGTCTTCGATGGTGGTTCCTTCAATACCTTTGGACATGGAATTCAATACTTTTCTCCAAGCAATTGGAGAAATTGTTCAGGAATTCGATGATATTTTTAGTATTAATTTTATTAGCTCTCTCAATATGCTTTCAGTCATCATATGTTAACCCATGTAAGTCCATCCTCTTGATCTCCTTAATTACAAGAAGAATAATTTAAAGATTAGTTTTGTTACCAATAGCCACATCTCCCATTTTCTCCTTTACCATTGTCCCTTACCCTTGATTCTTTCTATTGTCCAAAATCCCTTCTCCTTTACCCTTAGGCTTGAATCTTTCCATCGTCTTACTTACCTTTGCCTATTTAAAATTCCTTAATTGCAAATAAAGGCCTTAATTGAAAATAGTGTAAGTTTTAAATTTTAAAAAGTATGATTGAGAACACTCCACACTTTACTTTAAAATCTCTTTCATTTTTATAAGGCTATTGTCCCCCTAAAAACAAGTGTAAAAGCTTATTAATTCTCTTCTCATATGAAAGAAGCTACTAATTTTTATAAGGCAATTGTCCCCCTAAAAACAAGTGTAAAAGTTTATTAATTCTCTTCTCATATGGAAGAAGCTACTAATTTTTATAAGGAAATTGTCACCCTAAAAAGAAGTGTAAAAGCTTTTTAATTCTCTTCTCATATGGAAGAAGCTACTAGCCACTGGCAAAATAATTTCAAATCCTTAAAAAATTGAAATTAAGTTTTTTTTATAATATTTTACGAAGTCGACTAAAATTTAATTGATATTGAGAGATTGAAAGGATACGCCTTATTTATATAAATCCAAATTTCATGTCAGTAAGGAATGTGGAATGTGAATGCATAGGAATGTTTTAATTACATTGTGGGAGAAATTGGCACTCTTTACTTGTGGACTCTTTCTTTGTATTGGTGTGCATAGTCACATGACATCTCGGAAGGCTTGTGATATTCGCTGAAAGCAAACAGAGTTGGAGTGGTTTGAATGAAGTGAAGACTTGTGCGGTTGTTGTGAATGTCAATCCTTTCCTCTTTATGAGCCAGTACTTATAGAACCGATGATAAGACTTATGTGGTTGTTGTGAATGTCAATCCTTTCCTCTCTTATGAGCAAGTACTTATAGAGTTGATGCTCAGAAGCAACGTTACAAGGTGGCAGTTGATTCAATAGAGGCCCATAGCAAGTGAGAGGAAAACATGGTGGAGATTCAAAAGTCTAAAACGGAGGAAACTCTGCTCGAAAAATGTAGAGAAGCCCTGAATTCTCAGCCCTCGAGTGGATATGATCAAAGGATTTCCCTTGATGAAAAGGTAATTTTTTTTTTATTAGCAATATATGTTTACTAGGAGTTTACCACCACTATCATCCTTACTAAGTTACTGCATACGCAAATACTTAACAATAATTTGTATGAATATAATTCCCATCTGTTATTTTCGGTGCAATTGCAGTCTTTGCCAGCAGTTGTTGCCGTGCTTGCTTCTAATGACATTCGAGCAAAGGAGGCCGCTTTTATTCATCTACGAGATTTTTAATCATTGGTTAGATTCTTTTCCATGCTACTATTCACCTACGATAATGTTGTGTATCAGAAATGGAAAACAGATCATAATTTTATGTCAATCCTTACTAATGTCTTCTTTATGCAGAAAGTAATCCTCCAATCGATGCTGTTGTCGAATCCGGTGTAGTTCCCCTTCTTGTCGATATTCTCAGGAGGGCGGATATGCCTCAGCTTCAGGTAAAATGCAATTGCTATATTGATTTATAAATATGATAAAATAAATAATTTAGTTTAGAGGTTCGATCTCGTTTGGGTCCAGAGAGTTGATTATAGCTAGTTATTTTAGAATTATTGTTGTGATAGTTGATAGCTTGTTATCATAAATGATAATACAGTTCGAGGAAGCTTGGGCTTTGACAATTATAGTATCGGGAAACACTGAACATACAAAGCTTGTAATTTACTGGGGAGCACTACCATTATTTGTGGAGCTTCTTACGTCTGTGGATGATGATCTTCGAGAGCATGTACATAATTTTGTCAATTATCTTACTATCTTCTACGCATTTGAATTTCAACAATAAAACTACTTCTCACTTTGAGTTCAACTACTGTTGCTATAAGGTTGTTTGGGCTTTGGGAAATATTATTGGAGACTCTGCAGAATATAGGGATATGGTACTCGCTCATGGAGCATTATGGCATGTGCTTTCCCAGTTTCAGAAGAATGTAACAATTTCAATGATCAGAACAACTGCATGGACTCTCTCAAACTTTTCTAGTGGGAAACCCCAACCTCAATTTCATCAGGTAAGCAGAATCCATTTTATTACCTAGCTCTAGCTCTTTGTGATTGGTAGATTTGACTATTTTTTACAATGATTGGGCGTTTAATAAGTTTTAATTATATGGTAAATTTTCAAGTGTGTTTCGCTGGGTGGGAAATCTGTGCATGTTGTAGTACTCCATGTCTTACAAAGTTGAACATGGAAATCTATGATCAGAGTTAGAATTTAATAGCATCAAGAGTTTCTGCCTTTTGCTTATCGATTTCAGGTGAAATATGCATTGCCTACCTTGGAGTGGATTTTCCATATAGAAGAAGAGGAAGTATTGGCATCTGCATGCTGGCCTCTATCATATATTTCTGATGGCCCCAATGAGAATATTCAAGGAATAATTGACGCTGGCATTTGCCCAAAGTTGGTGGAGCTTCTGTCGTGAGTATCATGATACGCACATAAATATAAGCACTCTTGGTATTTATATATAACTCAATAAATATAATCACTTAGTATTTATAAGTAACTTAATACATATAGTTTCATGGTTAATTTAAATTTGGCGTTAAGTTCAGTTTATGTTAATTTTTTAAATTCCAGCGTCACTATAATTTTATACATAAGGTCCTCAGTGTATTAATCGAAATGAACTGTTCGCAGGCATTCTTCACCATTTGTTGTTACTCCTGCTTTAAAGGTAGTGGGAAATCTTGTCACTGGCAATGATGTGCAAACTCAGGTGTTACTTCAAACATTTTTCACACTTCTTCCAAATAAATATACAATACATTTGTTATTTTGCATCTGTTGAATGCATTTTCGGCTGTGATAAACTGTCTGACATAATACAAAGAGTCCAAATTCAAACACAGTGGATTTACTTTATTGTTTATTGTGTGCAGGTTGGTATTGACAATAAGGTTCAAACACAATTTACTTTATTGTTTATCTTATATTTTGTTGTGTGCAGGTTGTTATTAACAATAAGGTTCTCCCTTGCCTTTTGGATCTTCTCACAAATAAGAGGACAAAGAAAACCGTAATAGGACATACATGCTGGATAATCTCCAATGTTACTGCAGGAATAAAAGAACAACTTCAAGTGGGAATCATTTTGGATTTATAGTGTTACTCGCTACCACTGTCATATTTCCATTGTAACATAACTCATGCTTTTGTTTTAATGGACTGCACTCATTTTCATTGCAGGCTGTGATCAATGCAAATATATTTCCCCCACTTTTATCTCTGCTAGCAAATGCTGAATTAAATATAAAGAGAGACGTAGCGTGGGTGGTTTAAAATGCAATTGCTTCTGCAAGCGAGGAAAAGATAAAGTACGAAACTTTTCTAATTTCTTCGCGTGTGTAATTTTCTGCATCCATCGTCTTAAGGTCGATAACATGAGCCCTTTTCTATTACAGATACCTTGCGATTCAGGGTTGCATCAAGCCACTTTGTGATCTTCTAACCTGCCAGGATTCAAGGACTATAACAGTCTGCCTTCACGGTCTAGAAAAAATATCGAGAGCTGACGAGACTGAAAAGAATGAAGGCATCTCTGAAGTTAATGTATATGTGAGCATAATTGAGGATGCTGGTGGCTTTGATAATATTGAGGCATTACAAATTCATGAAAACACATAGGTCTATAGAGAAGCAGTCAAGATCCTTAACAATGGTTTCGTCGAGGAAGATGATGATCACGTGCTAACCATGTATGATACACCTCAGTGTGCAGAAGTTTCACCTGGTGGTTTTAATTTCATGTAGAAAGATGGATAATGTTGTTGTATATTGTAGGAATTCTGTGTATATTGTTAGAAATGCTGCATAAAGTTCTATGTGATTGTTGATACATCCTTCTCACAGCTTTACCGGTTCCTTAGGAATCATGGCTTTAAGTTAGGCTCTAAGTTATTAGGTTGTTTTGATTTCATGTAGTAGGAAAGATCAAACAAAAGATTGATAACTACACTTAATTTGCTTAGCTTGCAGAGGAATTTCTATCGCGCTAATTCTGCTCTGCTCACCGGTCGACGGTGATGCTGGGCTTTCCTTTCCTTTCCTTTGCATTGTACACAAAACTGTGATAAGATTTAGTTTCGTCGCAATGCGGACCTAACAACCACTACTTCCCAAGCATTGTGGACTTTGTGGTTACAATAACTTGATGTGCAATCTGCGTTTGTCTTGGCATTCCTACGTCTTGTTCTTGTGCACAATTGTCCTCTGCCATTCATATCGAGGCCAGGCAAGCGGATTCAGCTGCAGTTTACGAGTTGGATCTTTGTCTTCTTTCGTGTTCTGTCAAATTGATATTTATTAATGTAGTCCTGAATATCTTGAATCCCGAATGCTGACCATGTCTTTTCCCTCAAGACTGGCTAGGTCTAGCCGCATGGAGCATTGGTGCCTCCAGGTTATATAGAGTCTAGACACATATCTAGGGCTTGCCAATTGAAGCCTCTGAACCACGTTTTAATGGAAAAGATGCTAATTCGAAGGACTATAACGTTTTCTTTCTTTCTATTTGCAAGCATTCTGGTTTTGATCCAGCTGAGCATGACTGGCATGGTGGCCGCTAGAATCATCCAGGACATGAAATTTAACTTTAAATTGAATAATTATGCGAGAGACGATCCTGGTTTCGCCAAGCTTCCCAAAGTTCTGCTAGACCGGATGCATATACCACGCCGATCGTCGACACTGCCGGTTTTCCAAGAAGCTCCGGTGTTTTGAAATGGTAAAGAATGCATCGTCTCGACACCTTCGTCATGGAGATCAGGCTATTCTCAACTTCAAGAAGAATAAGATGATGATACAGAGCTATGTGATAGCATGGCCATGCATATAGCCATGACACTGGACGTTGCTTATCTGAGAGGATTGGTTGCCGGAATTCTATCGATTCTCCAACATGCTGCTTGTCTGGAGAATGTAGTCTTCCATTTCATGGTGTCCAAGCGCCAACATGATCTCAAGGCTACGCTTCAGGTGACTTTTCCATACTTGCGCTTCATATTATATCACTTTGACTCGGAAGAATCATTTACCTCGACTCTAATTTAGTTGTTGTGGATGACATTGCCAAGATAATGCACCCTCATCTCATGGCCCGAGGTCTGAAAAAAACCAGAACGGCTGGCTCCGATGGTACCACTTGCTATAATAGATGGCAATGGGATATAATTTTTATTTTTTTAATTTTATTATTATGATGTCATGTTTCCACATGTCAACTCAAATCCAGATACCAAATTCCAAAGTTTACATCATCTTCTATCCACCAATAAGTTGTTTACAAAATAGTTTTCTTAACAAAATTAAAAAAAATATTTTACAAATCCCTGAGTTATACTTTACAAAACAGATTTTAATTTTTTTGATAGAGAGCAACTAATACAAAGTCAAAAGAGTTTGACTTGCAATCGATTACAATATACCTACTGAGGCAGGTATAATAAGTTTTCTTTTGGATGTAGAAAGGAACTAATTATGGTCCGTAAGTTTATATATTAACTGCAAGGAACTAAGAACCATCGGTAGTGTGATATGTTTTTAAAGATGAATTGATATTTTTATATAGTTTTTTTTAAATAGTTTTAATTTGTAATAAATAAAAATGATTATTTAATGAAATTATATGTGTTTAATGAAATTTGCATGTGAATAATAGAAAATAATGATGATAGTAGTAGGAAGAGGAGTAGCAGGTCGATCCATATAAATTTTACATAGCTGGGAGGCCCACGAGAAGGAAAATTATTTGTACCCTCATTCAATTATAGTATATACTCATTTGCTCTTTAGGAATGTTGACCTCCTCAAACCTTATAAGGATGCTACATCCCATAAGGGGGGATATAGTTCTATTGAGGTAGGTCATATATTGCTAGGATTAGTACAAGGTCTTTAGGGATGGGTTTGATCTCTAATAATAAGTCATAAAGGTGGATATGTACTTCGTTTATAAGTTATCTAAAAGAGGGGAGGATTTTCACCAATTTCTCGATCTTCCACCTGGTGTTTTGGGAAAGAGTTAGTTACCACCATCGCCGAGCCTAGTAAATTTTAGGTTACAGGTGGCCATTTTGACATTCTTATGGTTGGTGCATAGGGGTTTAGGTTCCTCTATATTTTTGTCTCAACATTGGCACATTACACAACTAATCAGATGCACATTAGTTTCCTCTATTATAATATGTAGATTCTTTAGTGCAATGATGATCCGCAGTTATTTTGTGATAGTTTTGTTTATCTTTTGATTGTTGTTGTTCTATGTTTAAGGGAATGACATGATTGTTGGAAAGATGAATTATAGTTGTCATTGATGATAAAGGATTTCAAGAATGACAAAGGCAAAGGGCATGCTGGCAGAGTGAAATCAGAGAAAGACAAAGGAAAGACAAAGTAAAGACAAAAGGTGAACTCAGTATAAGTCAAAGGAAAGAAAAAGGTAGGGATGATATGGCAATTGGTGAAAATCAGGAAATTGACTAAGTGTGGAAAATAGTCAAAACTAGTCTAAGAGGGTCTAAAAGATTGACCTCCCTAACTCATGAGTTAGAGTAAATTCCCACAGCACATAGGGGTCTTCTAGATAGGTGTTTTCTCTACCTGACCATGTCCTCAGTTTGTCTTGGAAGTAGCTGAGGAAGACGTTATGGACCTGCCAAAACAATGTTTTGGCAGATTGGATTAGACAAAGAAATTTGTCAGTATCATAACAAAAGGCTGGAAGTCTAGTTTCAAATTTCCTCCAGAAGATGTGTGTGGGTGAGTTAGACCTAAAATATGACATGATCCTGCTCCCTGGTGAACTAGCTATCCATCCATGGAATTAGATTATCATTTGGTTCTTACACGAGTGAATTATCAACCTGTCAAAACTAAGAGAAATGTTAGTTTGCATGTTGAGATTAGAATTGGCTTAGTGTTAAAACAAAGAAATCATAGATTTGATGGTCAAGAAGCATTCCCGCAAAAGATCCGACGGATGAGGATCAATTTCACATAAGATAGGCGGATAGGTTGTAGATCAGGAAAGATTTGAAATGGGACGGCTGAGAATCAGTTCATAATAAGATCCAATGGTTGAGGACCAGTTTCACATCAGATAGGTGAAAAGGTTGAAGTTCAGCTAAGATCCAAGATCCAATGGTTGAGAAATGATCCGCTACAATAAATCAATGGTTCAGATTGAAAGCGGATAATCGTGAAAAACAATTTTTGGGAACACTAAGTTTCCAACTTCTGCATTCTATAGTACGGGAGTGGAAGTGCAAGTGCGGAACCAGGAGGTGGAAGTTTTGGAAACATTAAGTTTTCGACTTCCGCATTCCACAGTATAGGAGCAGAAATGCAGGTGCGGAACCGTGAGTTCAAGGTTTTGGAAACATTAAGTTTTCGACTTCCGCATTCTATAGTGCGAGTGCAAAACCGCGAGGTCAAGGTTTTGGAGATGTTGAGTTTCTGAATTCCGCATCTCGCGATCCGGAAGATCGACGATCAGAAAGACTTTCGTGAGAGATTGACGGTGCAGAAAAACAAAGGAAAAAAAGTGTGAAAGCAACGTTTGAATTTTTTAGATCCCGCACTCTGCATCCCACATTCTAGAAGATCGACGGTCACAAAGAATCCTGCAGGAGATCAACGGTGTAGAATGACATGTGCAACAAGACTAGTGTAGAAGCAGTAAATGACATTTTTGGAAAAGTCACAAACCCGCATTTCACTATCTGCATCTTAGATCAGCGGTCATAGAAGAGACCATAGGAGATCAACGGTGCAGAACAGTTCAGGAAAAAATTTAGGTGCGAAAAGAAATTTTTGAGAAATGTCATAGTTCAGAAATTTGCATCCTACCTTAGATCGGCGATCAGAAAGAATCCCGATATGAGATCAATGGATTAGGATGAATGCAGAAATAAAAAGTGTGGAAAGTCACAACTTGAGATCGGATGGTGGAAATTAGAGGTGAATGAAGATAAATGGCTACAGGAGATTTCGTTGTTCAACATGTAGGTGAGTTAACCACCGAGATGGGAGAAAAATCGTAAAAAAAGTTTAAGTTTTGTTTGTTCTCCACCATTGATTAAGGTGTTTGAAAGATCCAACGCCTAAGAATGATTTCTCCCGTTAGAACAATCAAGTGTATAACCAAGAAGACTGTATGCAAAATTATTGTTAAAACTAGGTTTGTGAAAACCATATTAGAATTTCTGCTGTGTGGAGGTGTGTCCAAAAAAGGTAAAGAAGAATGTCCACAGGAAACTCGGAGATGGAAGGTGAAGCCCGTGTTTTGGGAGAGAAACATGCCCAACAACTAGAGAATATGAAGCCCGCAGGTGGAGTAAGGAAGGGAGCCCACATAGGGTTTTAAAGAATTCCACAGAAGGCATGAGGAAGCTCAGAGGCATGGTGGAAGATCATAATTGGATTAAAAATGAAGTGCACAGGCCTGTGGATGAGTTAATTAATTAAATAAAATCTGTAACAAGACAAATATACAAATTAATTAAAACAAATAGGCAATGTGTTTGGTGGAAAGACAAAAAGAGTGAAAAGGTGTGTTTGTCTTTAATGAATAAACATTACCAGTTTGAAAAGGAATGAATGAGATATTTAATGAAGAAACAAAAGAGAATGCAAAGAGTGTCTCTCAGGTCTCTATGAATGAATAATGAATATCTAAAAGTAGAAGACTAGAAGCCAGAGACTGAAAAGGGTGTATCTGTCATCCAGATCTATGCAACTGTAGCATAAAGACAGAGACCAAAGAAAAGTAACAAGTGACAGTGTTTTTAAGAAGAGCTGGAAGGTTGAATACTATCAAATTAGGATGGCAGGGTGGTGCTAGGGTGGTCTAAATGCCTACAAGGAGGTCTTAGCCTACTTCCAATAGTGGCTAGAGAATCAGGGTATTGGTGTATCCTTGTCTGTAGGTGTAGACAGAAATCAGGGTATTGGTGTATCCTTGTCTATAGGTGCAGGTATAAACCAAGGTGTGGGTGCAACCTTTAGGAGTGGTTGAGAAACTTGGGGATTGTGGTCTCCAACAAGTTGGTGCTTGCAAATAACTATTGTAATTGTAAAAACAATTTTTTACAGATAATAGGAACGTATTGGTGGTTTACCCAATTGGGTTTCCATGATAAAAATATGTGTTTTATGTATCTTGTTGATTATATGTTTTGATTAAATTTTAATAGCGGTTAAATGGTAAAAAGTTAATAATACTAATTCATCCCCCCCTCTCAGTATTAACCAGTTATCAACAATTGGTATCAGAGAGGGTTCCTTCACTAAATAGTTTAACCACTGGAAGGAAGATCTTATTAAAAACCACCGTGGATCAACACGAAGAGATTTACACATAAAATGGATCTCCAATACTTGGAAAACAAGAATACCTATTATGGAGAATAGGTATGGAAAGTTATCTGAAAGCATTGGAACCTGGAGTATGGAATGCAGTGATCACTGATTACACCCCACCAAAGAGAATGAGGACTCTAGCTCAAAAGAAAGCCAAGAAAAATAAGATGCAATAGAGGCCATATTAGATGGAATATCTCAATCTATCAAAAAGAAGATTGGACCATGTGTCTCAGCCAAGGAACTCTGGGTCAAATTGCAAAATCTTTATTCAAATGAAGAGATAGAACAAGCAAGCCTTGATATTTATGATAGTGAAGATATAATTGAAGATGAAGAAAATGTTTTCATAGGGACAATAACTCAATATTCAGAAGATAATTCATATGTGGAAGGAGAGGCGAACTTAGAAACAGAAATCATAAGTGCTTTGAATTGAGAAAGAGTAGGAGGAAGAAAAATTCTTAGGAAGAAAAATTGTCAAAATATCAAGAAAAACATAAATAAAAAAGGGAGGAAGTCAATATCCTCCAAGAAGAGCTACACAATTCAAGACAATAAGTTGCTAACTTCAATAAAGAAATAAAATACCACATGAAAGAGGAAGATAGCTTATGACAGGAAGTTGATAACTTCAAGAAGGAAATAAATATGCTATAATACCACATGGAAGAGGCCGAGAGATTAAGATAAGAAGTTGCTAACTTCAAAAAGGAAATAAAGAAGCTAGAAGACCTGCAGACCATTAATGAAAAGCTCAAGGAAGAAATACAAAAATATAAGAGATTTGAAGAAGAAGTTAATTTTCTTAGGAGGAAGCTGGATGAAGAAACTATTAAAAAAAGTTTGAGAACAGTTCAATGATTTGAGATGACATCTTGAGGAGCCAGAAACCATCCAATTATAAAATTGGTTTAGGGTATGAAAATGAAAGGAAGTCAAAATGTTCCTCCTTAACTAACCAAGAAAGAAATAATAGAAGAGGTTGTTCTAATGTATTGAAGAGTCCAATTAAGAATAGTCATAATTATGTCCTCTCATACCATTATAATGACAGAACTGGAATGATACTTAAAATACCAAGGACAAGCAGGGTCCAACAAATCTTTCCTGGTCATTGTTATACATGTCATAATTTTGGACACATGGCTAGATAATGTAAGCTAAAGAAAAAGTATTCAATAAAATTCCAAGAACAAAGAAAGGAATAGAAGAGGATGGAAGCTGTGAATCAGAAAAGTCAAAGATTTCTAAAATATGAAGGAAGTTTCTATGGCTATTGTCACTACTGCCATAAGTTTTGTCACAAGGCTACTGAGTGTAGAAACAAGAGAAAATATATAAGTAAGGAATCCAAGAAACAAACAAGGTCAGTTAGCAGGGTAACTCATGGAAATATGTGGAGAAGAAAGGAAGACTTCAAAGGTGAAGAAGAAATAGATATTTCAAACATCAAAGAATTTTTCCAAGATGGTGTTAAGCATAATAGTGTTGTGGACAAGAATAACATCCATTATAATGGAAAGCATGATGAAAATAATGAAGACGAAGTTAGTGATGGTGGTGGAGTTGAAGTTGAATTTATGTTCTAAAACTATTATGATCATTAGAAAGGATCATAAACTCAGGGGGATTTAATGTCAGAAAATTGCAATTAATACTTGAAAAATGCCTTTTGGTACGAAGAGAAGAATGTTCTGAAGGTTCCACCAAAACAAGAAGAGTAGAGGTGAGAAATTGGTATCAGCTACCACAATTATATTTGATGTCTGCTTTGAAGAAGGAATGTGTTTAGGAGAGGCACCGTGATAGTGGGAGTTTATGAACTCATCATCCAACATTCTTACTCAAAGAATCACTAAGGATGTTAATAGTATGATCAACACCAAGTCCAAGTTAATTGGAGGAAGAGGAAAAAAAGAAAAGGATAGAAGAATTAGTGAGGAGTGAAGAGTACAACTTCTGCGAGCAATTGTACTTCTGGTTCAATAAATGAAGAAAAAAGTTTACTCCTTTATTGAACAAAGTTATTAAGGGTTTATACCTTCGCTTCTAAATCATCAAAAGTTTGAAGTTGAAATTCTCTGTGTGCATGTGTATGTTTGCAACTCGAACTCTTATATAAGTATAGAGAACAATTGAAAGTTTTATGTCAAGTTAGTTACAACAAAAGGCATAAGAAGTTATCCTTTGTCATTGTTGTCAAAGGAGGAGAATATTTTGGTGTTTTCCATCAATGCCAAAGGGGGATATTGTTGGAAAGATGGATTATAGTTGTCATTGATGACAAAGGAGTTCATGAATGACAAAGGATAAGCAAAGGACATGATGGCAGAGTGAACTCAATCAAAGACAAATGAGAGACAAAAGGTGAACTCAATATAATTCAAAGGAAAGACAAAAGGTGAACTCAGTATAAGTCAAAGGAAAGACAAAAGGTGAACTCAATATAAGTCAAAGGAAAGACAGACGTAGTGATGATATGGCAATTGGTGAAAATCAGGAAATTGACTAAGTATGGTAAATAGTCAAAACTGGTCTAAGAGGGTCTAAAATATTGACCACCCTAACTCATGAGTTAGAGTAGATTCCTGGAGCACATAGAGGTCTTGTAGACATGTGTTTTCTATAGCTGACCATGTCCTCATCTTGTCTTGGAAGTAGCCGAGGAAGAGGTTATGGACCTGCCAAAACAGTGTTTTAGGAAGATTAGATCATACTAAGAAATTTGTCTAAGTGTCATAACAAAAGGTTGGAATTCTAGTTTCATATTTCTTCCAAAATATGTGCAAAATGACCTGTGCAGAATATCAATGACGCAGAACGACATGTGTAGAAGGACTAGTGTGGAAGCAGTAAATGACATTTTTGGAAAAAGTCACAAACTTGCGTTTTTCTATCCTCATATTAGATCAACGGTCACAGAAGAGACCATAGGAGATCAACGGTGCAGAATAGTTGAGGCAAAAAGACATTTTGAGAAATGTCACAGTTAGGAAATCCATACCCTACCTTAGATTGACGATAAGAAAAGAATCCAGATATGAGATCAATGGATCAGGATGAATGCGTAAATAAAAAGTGTGGAAAGTCACAACTCAAGATCGGATGGTGGAAATTAGAGGTGAATGAAGATCAATGACTACAGGAGATTTCACTATTCAACATTTAGGTGAGTTAACCACCGAGCTTAGAGGGAAATCGTAAAACAGTTTAATTTTTGTTTGTTCTCCATCATTGATTGAGGTGTTTGAAAGATCCACCACCTAAGAATGATTTCTCCCATTATAATAGTCATGTGTATAACCAAGAAGAGTGTAAGAAAAATTATTGTTGAAACCAGGTTTGTGATGACCAGATCAGAATTCCTACTGTGCTGAGGTGCATCCAAAAAAGGTAAAGAATAATGTCCATAGGAAGCTTGCAGATGGAAGGTGAATCTCGTTTTTTGGGAGAGAAACATGCCCAACAACCAGAGAAGATGAAGCCCGCAGGTGGATTAAGGAAGGGAGACCACATAGGGTTTTAAAGAAGTCCACATAAGGCATGAGGAAGCTTAGAGGCATGGTGGAAGATCATACTTTCATTAAAAATGAAGTGCACATGCCTGTGGATGAGTTAATTAATTAAATAAAATATGTAAACAATACAAATATACAAATTAATTAAAACAGAGAGGTAATGTGTTTGATGGAAAGAAACGAAGAGTGAAAATGTGTATTTGTCTTTAATGAAGAAATATGACCTGTTTGAAAAAGCATGAAGGAGATATTTAATGAAGAAGCAGAAGAGAATGCAAAGGGTGTCTGTGGGGTCTCTGTGAATGAATAATGAATATCTAAAAGTAGAAGACCAGAAGCCAGAGAATGAAAAAGGTGTCTCTATCATCCAGATATATGCATCCGTAGCATAAAGATAGAGACCAAATAAAAGTAACAAGCGAAAGTGTTTTTAGGAAGATCTAGAGGGTTGGATAAAATAAAATCAGGGTGGCAGGGTGGTGCTAGGGTAGGCTACATTCCTGCAAGGAGGTCTTAGCCTCCTTCCAGTAGTGGATGGAGAATCAGGGTATTGGTGTATCTTTGTCTGTAGGTGTAGACATAAATCAGGGTATTGGTGGATCCTTGTTTTTAGGTGCAGGCAAAAACCAGGGTGTGGGTGCATCCTTCAATAGTGGCTGAGAAACTTTGGGATTGTGGTCTCCAACAAGTTGGTTTTTGAAAATAACTATTGTAATTGTAAATTTTTTTTTTGCAGACAATAGGAACGTATTGGTGGTTGACCCAATTAAGGTTCCACGATAAAATATGTGTTTTATGTATCTTATTGATTATATGTTTTCATTAAAGTTTAATAGTGGTTAAAATGGTACAAAGTTAATAATACCGATTTAGTCCCCCCTCTCAGTATTAACCAGTTATCAACAATGATTTCCTTTTTTTTTAGATGTTTTTTTATTATTGATTCATAGGTTTCTATCCATTAGGCCATTATTTGACCACCTCCCTCATTGGTCGAAGGTCAATGTGTGTATGAAAATGTGAGGGTGAATGTTTCCTAATAGGCGCTAGTTGAAGTTCCCTTGTAGGATCACTCTAGACTACTACAAATAGTTTTTAATGAGGATGATCATACCTTCAGTCCTGTGAGGTACCCATCCACAAAGCTAGACTAGCGAAGATGTACTAAAACCCTTTTTTCTTTAGATAAAACACCAAATGGAAAAGGTAATATAGTGTTATTGTTTTGATTAATATAGTTTTATATATTTATCTCATTTAATGCACATATAATTTATTCTGACATTTTCTTTAAATTGTATAATTATAATTATTTAGTATTTTATAAATATTTGTGTGTATTTTGTGGAGGTTCCTCCCCAATAGGATGAGGGTATGGAAAATGAAGATAAGATACATTAGATATAGGGACCAAGCCTCTAACACAATCCATATCTTAGAATCTGCTAGGATATGACATACTAGTTATTTGTAGTTATTTCCCAACATAGGGTGCACCCTATATGAGTGACACAAATCATACAAGACCTAGAGCTTGTTGATATATTGATGACGCTTCCAGATGATGTGATGTTAGTGATGCATCATGTTTTCACCGTGGTCCAACTATTCAAGTGGATTAAGATATATTTCCATTACCATCATCCTTTTCTTATCATTCATACGGTGAGGATATTGATCCTCCACCTTATCCACCCACTCATCCTCCTCCACCACCACTAGTCAATATACCAACCTCTCCTCCTACAAAATATGACAAAACATCCTATCCTCCTCACTAAGATAACCAACAACTATCTCTTCCTTGAATAGTTGTTGAAGAATCATCTCATCCTCCACCAATCAATTGACCACCCTCTCCTCCTTCACAAGCTATCCGACCACCGTGTCCCACTCTATATCCTAGTTTATAACCCTCTCCTTCTCACCTAAATTACCAAACATCACCACCTTCTACACTAGTTGATTGACCAATAAATGCTCCTCCTCTAGTAGCCAACTAGCCAACTTATGCCCCCATTGCACTCATTGATTATATAGACAAGATGGTCTTATTGGGTGGTAGAGATTCTTCTGGAGATATATATTAGCAACTTCATTTCTTTTTATTTTGTATATGCACTAATGATTTTGGATTCGATGGAAAAGGTATTGATTCCTTTGACTCTAGTGGTGGACCAACTAGGTTATAGAAGTTATTGATTACATGCATATAACTAATGGATGCAATGCATCGTTTACATATATATTTGAATTTTATATTTGACTTGAGATGTATGTTTGATTTATATATTTATTATGATATTATAATCTAAATATATTATGAATTTTTATATCATGTTGATGTTTTTATTTTATTTATAAAACATATTGTATGTATCGAGCTAATCAAGGCTTGTAGTTATCAAGAACTAATAATTTTCAATGCTATTACAAAGTGGCCGAAATTCAATTATATGACTTGTATACATGGGATTGGTAGTATTTTCATAGATTATATGATATATGATATCACCATATACAACCAAATTATAAGTTAGGAATCTTAAATTACCATGAGCCTAACATTGACCATAGAAATTTAACCATAACTCTAAACATTGTTTGGTGCATAATCCCATAACAAATAATAATAACGAAAAGAATGTGATCTTTGATATAATTAAAACTGAGATATTATATATGGATGTACACAATGAATTAATCATACTATTAAATAAATACTATTTAATACCTCTACCATAATTTTACCACAACCCACTCTACTTCCATTAACAAGTTCTCTATCACGGTACGGTGTCTTGTAAAAAGGAAAATATAACAATGAACTATTTGTATGTTAAAGAGTACACACATGCTATGAAATCCATTAGGGATTATTCTAATGAACCCTTAAAATCCAACAAGATATGTAGGTACAAAGCACTAATTAAAAGGAAACAAATTTAATGATTATAAAGTAAGAGAATCTTTTTCACCTCTCTAAGCTAGATCCTAAGAAATTCTAGAGGGGAATTCTATGTCATAAATATAACGAAAATAATATGATTCCCTCGAGGGACTTGAATTCCTACATTTAAAATATTTATGAATTCCTTGATTTTGTGGACAACATTCAAACCTTTTATATAGAGGATGAAGTTTTATTTTTAGAATACGTTTATCTTGGGTTTAAGAATCTTGAAAAAGGTAAATGTAAGGACATAAAAAATATCAAGAATGGATATTAAACATTGGTGGGACTATCCTTATCCATTATGTATAAATCCTCAATGTTACTATTTAAAATGTGGATATGAAAAAATAAATCTAATTATAAGACCTTTATTATTATCCTTCTTTTAGCCAAGTGATACAAAATTATTTTTGGAAAAGAAGATCAACTTATGCCTAGAAAGTTACAAAAAAAGAGTTAAATGCTAAGTAGGATTCAGGAGCTATCATTCAACTACGAACCACCTTATAATGCTTATGACCATTATTGAGGAGTGTCACAATAATAAAATTAATATTTTTTTGTTAATTTTTTAACTTTAGAAAGGAATTTGACACACTGCCCATAATTAACCTTTCAGATAGATTAGAAGAGCTACTAAATTTCCTTTCAAGTAGTATGGGGATAACTATTAACAATGGCAAAACAAAGGTTATGATAATCAAATCTTGAAAGGTATCTTATGCTAATTGCGTGTATGCCAACAACATATTGAAGGAATTGACTACATACAAATATCTTGGAATCAATCTTAATCAGGATATTAATTGGAACTATATCATTGAGAAAAGGATTGAGAAGGGTGGAAATATTCCTATGGACATGAAAACAATTGTAAATCAATATATCTCTAACTTTGGTATAATAAGAAACTCCTCATTGATACTTTAATCACTCATGTTATATTCTATGGATGTGAATTTTGGGGATGGAACATATATAAAGAAGAGTGGAGAAGGATAAAGAGAATATGAAATACCTTTATAACATATAATCTCAAAATTAAAGGCAATACTCCTTATCGTATCCTCCTAATAGAAGTGCATCTCTCCCTCGATAAGAATATGTCTATGACAAGGTACCTAACGTATACGACCAATATAAACAACATGGAAGATGATATACTTCCTAATATTGATTCATACTATAGTCAAAACCACTTGCAACTTAAGTGATGCTAGGCTGCATAAATATTCCAAGTCTTGGCTAAATCACTAGGGAGTAAAGGAAAAGGTCACTCTACAAAGTAGTGAAAATATTAATAATATTATTGCAAATAAATTTAAGGAGAATTTATTGTGTGATAAAGAATTAGAGGATAAGAGAGAATGAAGGTATTATAATGATGTGATAAAACCTAATCTAGAGGATGAAAAGTATATCTATGTTTTAACTCTAGAATAAAGAAGAAAAATATATTTCTCAAATAATAACAAACTATAATGAGATCCATAGTGAAATGATGCACCAAAAAATACCAAAAATATTGTGGGATGAAATAATTTGTCATTTTTGTGACAACGAGAATATTGAATATGAAAATCACTTTCTCATATAATGTACTTCGTACAAGCACATCATAGCACAATTTCAAATTATTTTCTTCGATATTGACCTTCCTAACCTTTTAACTCAAATAACTATGGTAATCTAGGAATGCTTCTCTTAAATATTTTTGAGCACATAAATAAAATTCTAAATAAAACTAAGTAATTCCTTACATTTTTAAAGGTCCAATAGACCAAAGATTGTATTAGAACTAATACATATGGGTGAAAAATACGATGATGAAATCTGACAGTATATGAAAATTGGAGAAAAAAGTTGGATGGTAGTTGTATTTTTTTTTTAAATGCCCGATATTGTCGAATATAGGACTAATTTTCAAGAATTGTCAGATATTTTGACTCATACTATCAAGTATCCGACAAATAGTCAACAACTAAAAGATATATGATGGATTTCACATTTAATGCATTATTAGTTTCATAATGCCTATAATTAGGTAGTTGGAAGTTTATATAATCGAATAGCTCAGACATTGTTGTTGTGATTCCAATGGTTTTTGAATGTTGTAGGGATTATTTTCTACTGTACACAATACAAATTTACTGAAGATAATCATGACTAAAGGTTTATTGAGGAAACATGTCACAAAACATTCCTCAAGGTGGCCAACGAAATGTCGGATATGCATATGGGGCTTCGAATTATCCAAAATGTTATTGCCGCTATAAAATATGCAAGGGCTTGAAATGAAGGATACTTCTAATAACAATGAATCTCAAACATTGTATATTGCATGGACATGCTAAAGGTAGGCATGAATGTTACACCCAAAAACTGTCCTAATGCTCAAATCCCTTGAAGTCCTTGGCCAAAACATCTTTTTTGGGGCCTTATTGCTCAATCCTAAGCAGTCTGACGCACCTTGTTTCCTAGCACAGGGTGTAAGAATGGGATGACACCTCTTTTCCACTAACATAAGGTGCTTATGGATTCTATTATCTAAACACAAGAAGTATCGACACTCCTAGACCTCTTGTAAAGAGCGTCAACAATCCAAAAAGGAAAAAAATATATTTGAGAAGATTCTAGGCTAAAGCTCTCATGGATGATGATCCTAACTACTTGGTAAAGTTGGAACTCAAACTCCTAGCTCCTAGGAATCATTCCCTATATTCCTCCCAAAATATCTCAACCCATTTGGGCTTCCTTTGTCCTATAAAAGAAAGCTACATGGACCATGTGAAGGGGAGACCAATATATCACTTTTATGTTCTTAAATTCAAGTATGGTATAGGAGGTAAATAGAGAGAGGTTGTGAGTGAGATGCTGCATAGTTTGTGGTGTGTTTGTGAGAGTGAGTCAAAAGGTCTTGTAAAATCAAAGCTTCGACATCAAGGATTTGGTTGTAGATTTCTTTTCTAATCTTTAATACAAATATGTTTCCCTTTCCCATAAATGATTCACGTTGATATTGATTGTTTATTACTAGTTTCCTTGATCATTAGTATTGATCACTAAATTATCTTGTTGCTCTCATCTTTCGTCGTGTTTTTTTATTTTTGTTGCAGGTACAATTGATCGCAGAAGGATCTACAGAACAAGGATGACCTTCCAAAATCAAGGTAATGAGATCTTGAAATTTAATTTGCTCAATCATATAGGGAGAGTATACATTGTTGTGTTCTTTTTCTATAGGATTGGACCATGCAGGCTAGGGGAACAAGCCGTGTCTACACTGATTGTCAATTATGTCCTGCGTATACCACTATGCGAGAACCGCTCAAGTGCACACCAAGTGCCTTGTGACCTTTCATCATCTCCAACATGGGACCACATAAGGACTGATTACATCCAAGGATGACCTGCGTACCACACTAGGACTCATTACATCTAAGAATAACCTCAAGGACTCATTACATCTAAGGAAAACCTGCATACCATGCCAGTACTGATTACATCCAAAGACGACCTTCAATAACTCATTACATCTAAGGAAAACCTACATACCATTCCAGGACTGATTACATCCAAATACGACAAGAAAACACTGATTACTTCTTGGGAAACCTCCATACTATGTTAGGACTCATTACATCTAGAGAGAAACTGTATACCTTCCCATGTGATATCTCGTTCTAGTGCATACACGTCTTATGGTCTTTTTGTAATTGCTAGCATGGGATCACGCCAGGTATTATTATGTATGAGGAAAACCTACGTCTACCACCATGCAAGAGCTCATCACTCCCTCTTTCTAGGGACCTCGATATGGAGAACACAAAGTCTCTCTTTGAAGTATTCAAACTTCACTTTGGCTAGTATCTTGGTCAACACATCCACTATCTACTTGTCTGTCACCATGTACTAGAGATTCATTGATCCTCTTTCCACCATATCCTAGATATATTTATACTTGATCTGAATGTGCTTCAAATTTTCATTGAACACCAGATTCTTTGACAACTTCACGTAAATATGGTTTTCACAAAAGATACAAGTCACCTCTAACTTGAGATCAAAAAAATCAGATAGTAGCTTTCAAATCCATACTACTTCACAACTAGCCGAACAAGATGAAACATATTCTGCTTCGACTGTACTCAACGCCATGCAAGATTGCTTCCTATTAAACTAAGAGATCATACCAGATCCCAAACTAAAGCAACAACCTGAAGTTCTCTTCCGATTAGTGGCGCTACATAGCCAATATGAATCAACATAACCGTGAAGTTTAATATTTTGATTCACATCATGCTTGAACACATAATCAAATGTACCCTTCAGGTACCTCAATACATTCTTTGCAGCTACCAAGTTAACATGTTTCGTATATGTCAGGAATTGGCTTAGGGTGTTCACAATAAAGGACATGTCTGGTCTCATATTTTTAAGGTGCATCAATGAACGAATCATCTGAAGATACATCGTGGCATCAATTTTATCTGATGAAGCATCACACCGTAGCTTGAAGTTTGATACCATAGGTGTGGATATCGCCTTGCAGTCCAACATTTTGAATCTCTTCAGAATATCCACTGCATACTTTCCTTGACCAAGTAAGATTCCATATATACTCTTCCACATTCCTAAGAAATAGTGCATCATTCAAAATTATTTCATCTCAAACTCAGTGGAAAGCTTCCTTTTTACATCTACAATGAGTTTGTCCTCTCTTGTTAGAAATATCTCATCAACATATAGCAGGAGAATCAACATTCTTCTTCCTTCAACCTTGATGTAAAGGTTGGAATCTGCTTTACTATTGGTAAATCCTAAGCTCATCATAAATTTGTCCATCCTATCGTACCACGTTCTAGGTGACTGTTTCAATCCATACAAGGATTTCTTCAATTTGCACACATGTGTTTTCCTTTCATGTGCCTCAAATCCCAGTGGCTTCTCCGTGTACACTTCCTCTTCAACCACACCATTCAAGAATGTTGTCTTGATATCCATTTGGTGTACCTTCCATTTCATTACTGCAACCAATGCAAGCAAACATATTATGGAAGTATATCTCTCTACGGGTGCAAATGTATCCTCATAGTCTATGCCTTATTTTTATGAGAAGCCACACACAATGAACCTTGCCTTATGTTTTTCAATGCTACCATATGAAACTTGCTTGATCTTGTAGATCCCCTTCATGACAAACTTCTCATTTTGTCTCGAAACTATATCCTAGACATCATTCTTTATTTACAATAGATTGACTTGAGACATTTAGATCAACTAATTTACATAGATATGCATGCAACGTAAACACATACATTAAAGGAATAGATACTCAAAGTTAACGTGGAAACCCATCTTGGAAAAACCACAAAGGCACTCTTCATCTGGCATGAGAATTGGTTTAGCACCTTTGTTTCATGCACTTAACTTGCAAACTATTCTTTAGGTATTCTCTACAATTCATTCTCTTGTCTCATACTCTATCATTTTAGTCTTTGTCTCTTTCTTTCTCTTTTCTTTTTGTATTCTCTTTTATCTCTGAATGCACAATATTATCGTGTGAGCTATACATAAATTGGATCAATTCTTTTATGCTTTTCAACTCTTTATTTATTTCTTGGTCGCACACACACAACTTGGATCAACTCTTTTATAATATTTTTCACTTCTTGATTTAACCATTGAGTGACTCTCAACTCTCAGTCGGCAAGTTGTATTTCTAATTTAACCCATCCCATGACATCTAAAAATAGGCACTATCAGCCAAAATTACAATCATGATTTATTACTATAATAAATATTTTAGTCTAACTAACTCTTTACAAAAATAGGTTCACTCCTCATCTTGACATGCTTTCTTACTCTTCTATCGCAACTCCTTCCGTTGAGATCTTTTCTTGTCGTGTGACTCAAATATTCATCTTCCTGAGCATTATTCTAGTTATATTTTCTCATCTTTTTCTAGGGCCAACATGCCCCCAACACTCACATGTGTCTCATCTTGAGAAACCTTTTTCTAAAATATCGGTCAGTGCAAATTTACTATGAAAATATTGAAAGGTTTTCATAACTTGTTTTGTTTCCTGTCGCACCTCTTCTTCTAATTTCTTCAAATTTTCCACAAGTTTGGAACTAATATGTTTATAAGTTGTCATTCTTGTCGAACCCAAGGATTTTCGCACCTTCTCATGAATACGATGAATAATACCTATAACATTTTTCACTTCTTCCTCAAGTTTTGTGACTCAATTTGTTATTTTCTATCATTGAGTTCATAGGCTTGCTACTTGTTGTTTTAATTTCTTCACATCAGCATCCTTGGCCATTTTTTCTACTATCAACAACTTCTTCAATTCATTCTTTAGTAGATTAAAGTATGCGTCCACAATACACAACTGATCTGTCACCTATTCCAACTCTACGTCATCGATCAAGGCTTCCTATGACTGAGAAAGGTATTAGACTGCTTTAGCACAAAGTCCTTCTAGCTCTTAAATATTTTGAACAGCCTCAATTGTTTCCTTCCTTTCCTCTTCCAATACATCTAGAGGCATACTGTGATTTATTTTGGATTCCAACTCTGCGACTTGCTTGTGGAGGTTCTCAGCAATCCCACCTACTCTGAAAAATGTTGCATTTACAAACATCTCTGGTGTGATTCCTTCATTAGTAAAATTGCTAGAAGTAAGTGTGACAACTGCTTCCAGCCAATTCCTGTCATTCTTCTAGGTATTTTCCTTATTCTCAGTCTACTTGACTGATTGTTTCAAAGATGAAATATTTTTCTTTGATTACTTCAACACGGTCCATATATCTCCCACTCTCTTGTTTTCATCTCTTTGAATGTAGTATGTTGAATAGAATGCAGTTGATACATTGGTACTACGACCAAATTAAAATTCACATGGCCAAGATCCTTGACCACGGTATTCATCTCTGGCATTCATAGGTCAATTACTTGACCAAATACTTGAACCTTTATTTGGGTGGTCATCAATGGTGTCTCGATATGTAGCTCTTTAGATGGGCCATCTTGGTCCTACGACACAGTCAAATATGTTGCTTGGTTGACTGCTACTCTGACTTATTTTACTACAGTAGAAAGTACCTGCTACAAATTAGTAATGTTGTGTACTAGTTATGTATGGTATTCATCCATATTCCTACATATTTTGTTCACCACTTCTTCTATTCTATCCGAGAGCAGATTATAATCATCATTTGTAATACCGAAGATTCTAGATGATATGTCGGAATTCCTCTTCTTGCAAATTGTCTCTGTCTTTTCTGAGCACTTTCTCATATCGCCCAACTCTAGATCTGTTGGGGTCACGTTGGATTCATATTTACTATTGTAGGGACAGCTCATTGGGATTTCTACTGGTGGATCACGTCCCTGATCTCCATTGTGGTTTTTTGATGGATCATCCTGTCACAATGCTTCTTCTATAGAGATTTGATCCTCTGTGACAAGTACTCTCCATTCTTCAGGCCAGTCCTAAATATTGGCTTCAATTTCATCAGTGGATAGTTGAAATTGCGTCGCTAACAACTCGTTCTAGGGGTCCTATCGGGGTTACAAAAAGATATGGTTTTCCCCAATCAAAAATCTTAAAATATTTTGAAACTGTTTGACTGTTTCAACTGTTTGATGGTTTCCTCCCTTATTATCAAGTACTTCTTAATAAAATTCATTATTTCTTCTTCTTGTAGATAAAACTCAATATTGTTAACTTTCTGTCATCATGGGTTTTCCTTGTTGAACCAGATATTTTGGAATCTAGCTTGTATGCATCGTACAAGGACATGTACCCCTTGGTAGTTTCGTGGTTCTTCCCATGTGACAAAGGAAATAAAAATCAAAATCCAAGAATAATTAAAGTGGTTACATTTATCCTACGTGTCTACAAAATATGCCAATAAGTCATCCAACAAATATGTTTCCCGGTTCATCTGGACACCGGTTGTGCACTGCTCTGCCACAACGATTGTACATGTTCTGCACTGCTCCAATCACATATTTCTTAATAGTTTTCTATACAAGGCCTTGGATGTGAACCAAATAACAGTGTCCTTGATAGAGGCAATGGAAACACCTCTCTTATCTTACATCCGATCATACTTTTCCTTCATTCTATTGAACAGGGTTGTATCCTGGTCCTTGCCAGTGAAGAAGGGTGTTGGGTCAACTCCTACAAGAGGAATTCCTATGATATATGTTATCATATTGACAACAACTAAGATTTTCCTATCGAGCCATAATCATACTCCATCAAAACACATCAGTAGTTGTTTCACACATGCATTAAATTCTATTGTGCGACCAAAGTGTGGCATGTGCATCATATACAATAGTACAGGTTTATCCAATACTATCTCCCACTCCATTGAAACTATGTGAATCGGTCCATCCTCAGTTTCCTTGACGGTAGTCATATATATGTCCATGGAAAGTTATGGGAAATTGTGCAAGTCATGATCGATGAAGATCAATTTACTCAAGTTGGGTATAATGTTCGCTATTACCCGAACTCCTTTTGGTTCGGATGGTGATACTAACTGATACTTTGCATTTTTTCCCATAGTAACCTTTAATTCTTCTGATGGCCTTAGTGGAACATATTCAAGAAACATGGATTTCAACCCTATTGCTTCATCGTCAGGTGGAGGTGTTGTTCTCTTGTTGCGACTAGCTCCGTGGACAAAGTGTTTCTTTTTTGATGCATCGGGAATGTCTAGTTGTAAAACAACTATAAGAATTACTGGTGACTATGAGACATGTTTTGCAATTCTTCGTGACTGTGAAAAACTTCTATAGTGTCTTCCATAATTGGTGTAGGTGAGGGAATCTCAAGATTTGGTTCTTGGACAGTACTTGTGCTTGAGACAGAAATAACAATGCTATGTGAAAATAGCTTTGGTTCATACAGTCTTAGACAAATAGTTCAACATAAAATTTAGTCTGTTAGATGCAATGAAATGACTAATCTTTGACAGGAAGTTGAAATATGTTTAGTCCTTCGATCATTCGGTCATTCACACAATTTTGCAATAAATGGAAAGGTGGCAAGAAATCCTATCACATGGACCAATACTGCTAATCATTTCAAAGAAATCACCAACCAAACCATCACTTCGCTTGTCAATTCAAAGGTAGTTATTGTGCATTAATGGAAGATGTGACCAAAAAGAACGCCGTCGAAATCTTCCGTTACTTCACATTATCTTTCAACCAACTGTCATTTGTGAAAACAAAATACATCATGCAGCAATGATTATTCTTTTATGATGGAAATACAACCAATGATAGAATTCTTTTCTTGCGACAGATGAATAGTTTGTGACACAATTCTCCTCTTACGACGGGTATATATCCTATGAAAAAAATTTCACATTTTTGCAACATAAATTCTATTGTGCGACAAACCTCTGGTCTATGACAACTCTCTATAGTTTTCTTTATCAATTCCTCTCTTTACAAAAACACTCATAATTTTTTGAAAAATCACTTATAAACTGGCGAAAATAAAACTCATAAACAACGCTCATAAGCTTGCGAATTTTCTTCTTCTTCTTCTTCTTTTTGAACTATAAATTGACTAAAGGGTGGCTATTCTAGTAAGGATTTATCCAAATTCCATTCACTAATCCTTTGAAAGGTGTACCATCCAATTTCTGCAAATGCATTTCTCCTCCTATAATGATCTGAATGACAATATACGGTCCCATTGAATGTGTGCGAAGCTTTTTAGGATTCTTCAAAAAATTAATATCATAGAGAAGAACGAGATCTCCAATCTAAAACCGCTGATTCTTTATATGCCGATCATACCAAGATTTATATCGTTCCTTTTCGACATTTTAATGACATCCTACGACGAATCGATCTCCTTCTAATAGTACAAGCTACAACAATCTCTCTTTGATAGCACTAACACTAGTTATTTTAGTAACCATAACAATCCTTAGAATGGGTACAATATATTTCATCGACATAACAACCTCTTTCCCATAAATCAGTCGAAATGGAGTTTGACATGTCAAATTTTTACAGGTGGTGTGATATGCCCATAATACTGCATTTATTTTCTGATCCCAATCATCTCTTTGTACATTACATATATTCATCAATGCATTCTCTATAATCTTATTGAATTCCTCTACAACACCATTTTCTTATGGGTGTTATAGTGTTGTCTTTCGGTGTTAAATTTGAAATTCTTTAGTTAATTTTCAATCAACTAATTGACAAAATTCATGACTTGATCACTTATCATAATGTTCGAACATCCAAATTGAGTTACTACATGATCAAACATAACTTATTGCAGCAGTTGCAATAGTACAATCATTTATGGATGCTACTTAGGCGCATCTGGTCAAGTAATCTATTTCAGTGATAATGTAACGTGCACCCGTTCTTTTAACTGGTGGATTAATAGGTCCAAAAAAATAAACACCCTATTTTTCAAATACTTGTAAAGTTATCTGTGGTACTAGAGGCATCTCATCTTGATGTGATGGGTTTCCAATTCTTTGGTATATATCACAACTATGACAATAAATCCCATGCAAAGTAGGCCACCAAAACCCTGCTTGCAGTATATTGCAAACTATAGATTTTCCTGCATAATGGACTCCTACTACACCAACATGCGCTTCATTTGATACCATTGATCGCTCATGTTCCAAGACATAATGACGAAGGATTTCATCTGTTCCCATTTTGTATAATTGTCTCGTAATCAATTGGAAGTCTGTAGATTTTACACCTAGTTGTTTCTTCTGTGCAATATTGAATCTTTTTGGCGCATATCCCATACTCAAGAAATGTATAACATATCTATATTGATCATCAAATATATTGACTTAAATAATTGTGCATCCAAAAGACTATCATCAATATTACTAGGTTCTTCTATGCTTTCTAGTCTCAACAGATAGTCCGTTCCTGAATTTAGCCGACCTGGTTTAACAATGATATCAAATTCAAATTCCTGGAAGAGGAGAAGCCATCGACAAATATTTTCTCTCGACGTTGGATTATTGACCAAATATTTCAATTCTGAATGATCTATGTACATCTTGAAATTTCCTCCCATCAAATAGTGTCGAAATTTTTGAAGAGCATATACCATAGCTAGTCCTTCTCTTTCCTTTGTAGTATTGTTTTTCTCTGACGTTAACCATTTTATATTGGAAAATGTGATGGGATTACCAATAGATCC
The DNA here is from genome assembly GCA_001517045.1 of Pseudotsuga menziesii. NCBI lineage: Eukaryota > Viridiplantae > Streptophyta > Pinopsida > Pinales > Pinaceae > Pseudotsuga > Pseudotsuga menziesii. The sequence continues at coordinate 42,532 of LPNX010121746.1, forward strand.
TTCACTTGGAAGCACAAGTACAACACCCAACACGACAGAAAAGACATCGACATGTATGTGAAAATACTTCTTCTAGTCTAGAATGACTAGTATGGGTGTTATAACCATCTTATTCTTTAGGGAATCTAAAATCTCTTGACATTCTTGACTCCACTGAAACTTAACATCCTTCTTTAACAAGTTTTGCATAGGGGAAGTCACTTATGCATAACATATGATAAAGTTTTGCTAGTATCTCATATTTATTAGAGTAGTTCTTAGTTGTTTTACCTTCAAGGGTGGTGACAAGTTGACGATAATCAAGATCTTTACAGAATCCATCAATATTCCATTGCGACAAACCACATGAACTAACAAGATTCAAAAAGGAGCACAAAAAATGCGTTTATTCAAATTAAGGGAAATTTGGAACTGTCAACATCATTCTAGCATCACCCTAAGGCTCTCAATATGATATTTTATTATCCCAAACACCGTCTAGTCATCAAAGTAGACTTCAAGGAATTTATGAATAAAATATTTAAAAGAAACGACAACTATCTTAGAAAAGATAGTAGGAAAATTCCTAAGTCCAAAAGGCATTATCATATACTAGAAACATCCCCACTCCATTTCAAAGGTTGTCTTGTGTCGGTATTCTTTTGAAATTCTGATCTGATGGTAACCAGAGAATCCATTAGTAAAGGAATACACTTCCTATCTCTCGACACTCTCCAATAATTCATTTGCAAATGAGGTCGGACATGGGTCATGTAGGAAGGCATCATTAAACTTCCTTAGGTCGATGCAAATACACACTTCACCAACAATTTTATTATCTTGTACTACCATAGGGATAATCCATTTAGATTCTTCAATAGGTTCTATAATACCTACATCTAACATTCTGTCTGGCTCTATTTTTAATTTTTCTTTATACCTCGGATTGAGCCAATATTGTTGTTGTTTGACAATATTTGCGTCGAGATTCAAAGGAATTCTAATTTCTCCAAGATCTCCATTGATTCCCTTGATATTTGAAAATTTAGTGGTAAATATATCTTGAAACTCATGTAGTATGTTTGTAATATTTCGAACAGCCTTATCATCCTAATAGTCTCTGATAGTAGAAAAATTTGTGTTATCTGAAGAACCAATATTCACTTTCTTTATTTTCAAGGGATTCAAAAATTTGTTGCTAGACACACCTGATCCTTCAACCATGTGAGTACCTTGAAACTTGGGAATATTTGTGTTGTATGGATCATCGTCATTAGGTTTTCCTGTTACATTATAGAATTTCATCCAATGCTGGACTGTTGCACTGCTCTGATAAAAAATTGTCATCGACACAAGAGTTTTTTCAAATACCTTAGTCTTGATTACTTGGAGAAAAACATCAGTTGAAGGATGATTGTCAACAAATTCAAATGTGTGCATGAAATTGGAAGCTATCTATTCCCACTCTACTATTCGTCATCACAGCTCAACCCACATATACCAGTTCCTTGGTATCATGTCCAAAGTATGTATAAACTGGTGGACCCATTCCTGTCACGATGACGTCTCCCATGTCACATGACAATGTTTAATTTGTTTGACATGATTAGTGAATATTGTATTTTTCAGGATAGTATGGAGTAAATTTTCTCCAAATTGGACTTCCAGTAGTCTTTGACATTGCGACCATTATGAAATATTCTTCTTGTTTGCAACCCACCATCTTGTGGGTGTAGCTTTCAATGCAAAGTTCAGGGCCAACAATTGGTAAGGTTTTGTTACTTTCTCTTCAAATTATGCAAGAAAATATTCTAGGCTAGGAAAGCCTTTATAGGTAGGACGATTACATACCTCAGTACCTACCCGTCACACTAATTTTGTAATCCTTGTGCATTTTCACATTGATACATCATGAATTTGGTTATACCAATTCTCCAAAGCTTCTATTGAATCTGATGAGAAATAATTAATGCTTCACCAATTGAGTTTTCCATCGATCGTCAGATTCACATAGTCATCCACTGTAGAGGTAATATTGTAGATATGGTCCAGATATCCATCTTGTCCTTCATTTTTTACGTACTTGAAACACCTCTGGCCTTCTATAGGATCAAGCGGTGTGACCACCCTTATATCTTCATCTTCAAACGCTAATATCATCTTTTTAAAGTTGATAATAGTTTGGTTATCATTGGCCCAGTCGATTCCTAAAAGCACAGAATATGGATTTGAATCATTAACAATGTCTATCACTTCAAAATCTACATTAGTATTGAATCCTTCTATGTTGATCAAAACCTATGTCAAGAGACCAATAGGAAATGCCTTTGACTGATTGGATAATCTTAGTTGGACAAGAGACCAGGCTAGTCTCGGATTTCCCATACTTTCACATGTTTGTCTAGTAAGAATGTTAACATCAAAAACCAAGTCTAGAATGATATAATCCATGTTGTAATCTCCTATTTGGGAAGTCATTCTTAGTTCATGACAATTTTTGAATATTTTCCTGATGTGGTTTAACCCTAATTTCTAGTCGCACATCTTCTTGATGTTCTTCTATTAAAGATGTAAGTTCTGCTACAACATATTTGTCTGTTAGTAATGCTAAACAAATTTTAAAGAATTATTTCAGTTTACTAATCTTTTTTGTCAGTTTCTTTTGAAATAGGTTCTCGAATATTTCTGAGGCATGTCCAATATTGGTCCTTCACTTGGTATAACAACATAAGTCGACGCTTGATTTTCGCCAACGAACTCATGTCAAGCATCCAAGAATACTTATTTTTCGTTCTGGACATCAAAGGGAATCCTCTTTTGTTGTGTCATTTTCACTCTCGGTTGTCCACATGGTGCTTCTTGATCTACTCGAGTCGCAACACCTCCTCTTGTCACTACAAAAATATTAGGTTCCCTCGGTTCATCAAAAATATTATGTAAGTTTGGATTAGAATTCTATGGCGGATTCTGGTTTCTAGCCTTCCACTTAGAAATCAATTGTGGACATTATTCAATAGTGTGATCCAGTTATTTATAGTATGAGGATTCCATCATAGGATTAGTGCAATCTATAGATAAATGTCAAGGCTATCCACAATTATAACAAATTACTTGGCCTCTTCTGCTACATAATCTTCCTCCTCATCCTATGCCTCTAAAATTCCACCTCCTTTTGGTTGAGGGTATTGTGCCTAAGGATATTGAGCCTACTTGTATTGAGCCTAAGGAAATTGTTCCTGAGACCACTCAAATTGTATATATTCATCATTCTTCATCAGGTAGTTTTCGATTGTCTGCTCCCATAGTAGATGATATGATTTGCAATATTTCTCATCGTGTCTGACTGATTGACAATTTTTGCAATATAAGCTAGCTGGTACACTTACTATTTTCTACAAACATAAACATTCTTCCAATCAATGTCCTCTGGTTTGACAAATTCTACACCAAGGAATCCCTTGTGTATTTATCATATTTAGTGCGCCTAATGCAAGATAGTTCATGAAGGCTGGACATGAATATTTATGGTTTCCTTCAATCCTAAATCGTGTACAATAGAGTTCTATTGGTATAATTTATGTCTATGATTTTACCCAATATTCTATTTATCGTCTGGGGTTTGTATACTTGGAGTTTCAACAAAATATATGCTGAGGCAGAAGTGATTTTATAGCTTTGTTACTTAAATCCTATCTAATGATCAAAATGGGAAGAAACTATACAAAATATAGATTCAAAAAATACATCAAAAGTAAGATTCCATTTGCAGTGGAAAACTGAATCAAGTGTGAAGGATTATCTATCATCTATCAAACAACTTTACACACTATATTAAAAACTAAGAAAGAAAATTGTATTGTAAGCAAGCAAAACCTGCTTCTATCTTATCTAGAAACACTTCCTGACAAATGAACTGCTTTCTATCAACTCTAATATATACCATAATTCTAACTGTATGAATTAAGTTCTGTAAATTAAACTAAGCTAAAGATTAATAAATCAACCTTATTCTTTCCAAGGTTTATCATAAGGAATGGAGTCAAAGTGGCCTGTGAGCATGGTTGATATCATTAATGGATGTAATTCTATTTCTATCTCTAAAATGAAATGAAAGTTAAAAATAATCAAATTTCAAGACAACATAAACATCATGAATTATTATTATCTTTTCTACCATTCATACCTAAGCAAATAGCATCTATAATTTTAAAACCTATTTATATTATACATCAATGTAAATAGATAGAATTGTAAAAGAAATTTAATTACAAGAACAAGTATAATTCTATTCTAAGACCTTAGTTCTAATTTTACCAAAATGAGAAATCAAAATTACTATGAACTATTTTAACTATCAATTAATAAAAAGAAACACTATGCTATTCTTTTAGATGGAATTATTTAACACAAAAGAGTTTTCAAACCTATTTCTAATGAAGCTATTTAATCACAACAACTCCGTCGAAGGACTACACTATTGCATTCAATTCAACCATACAACTTAAAGTTGCAAACTAATCAATTTATTGAGTACCGAGATAGAAATAATATATTTCTAAAGACAATAAAACTATGGGAAATAAAATATAAACTATATAATTTACAACTAAAAACTTATGAACAAATATTTACAACCACTCAAATCAAGAAAGATAAACTATTAGAGCAAAGTATAGTTCTTTATTTCTACACAGAGTGCTCCAAATACAAATGATTAAACGACTTCTAGAAATAATGGATAGATTACTTAGACAGACAACACATACTATCTATAATCTCACACAATTGGTAAGGGAAGACGTTTCAAATATAAAACCTAGCTAATTAAAAGTATCTATCGCTAGAACAGGAATAAAATAAACATGCTATGAGATATCATTCACACACGCTACTATGTTAATGCTATCATGAAATTTACAAGATAGAAGTAAAGAATTTGAATTCTAAGAAAAGCAAACTTTCAAACAATTGCATGATTCAGACTTTACAATGTTTATATAACAAAATATTGAAACAACATGATTACTTATCTGAACAATGAAAACAAAATATAATGCACACTATGCATTGCCACTGAGGGGCCATCTTGGATAACAACGATCAACTCCTACATATTACTCAATCGCTGGTCACATGAAAAGAAAAAATGCAAACGAACAGAAAAACACTTTTACATTATCGAAATTCAGAGTTTTATAGATGTCTCTAACACGGTTCAACACTTATATAATTTTTTTACAAAAGATGGAGAGGGTCGACCCTTTTAGTGGTGGTCCTTTCTAAAATTAGACCATCTTAATGTTTAGAAAAAATTTCATTAAGATGTGAAATAGGAAAGATGCATTTTCCCTAATCGTTCATAACAAATTCCTTCATTTGAGAAACCAAATCCCTTGATACTTGGAAGGTGTAGGGATCAAATCATTGTGAGCAGGAGAACAAGATCCATGTGACACAATCAGGTAACAAAACCCACGTGGTCGATCACGCCATAAATTCCTTCAGTTATGTAAACCAATGATTTTCATGGTAAGTTTGGTGGTTTGAATGATGGTGTGAATGTGAATGGCAGTCTGAATGAGAACCTTCACCTGTTTAAGCAAAACTACATGCCAAATGGTTTCCAAATTGTTAATTTGTCATATAAAATAATAAATATTTTGAAAATTGGTTAATTAAAGGGATAGATACCTGAATTGCAAAGAGTGTCAAAGCTGAAGGAAATACAATTTGATACTTCATAGTTAGTCATTGCTTAGTCATATGTAGGCATGTTTATATCAACATTATGACAATATTGGAGCAAAATTGAGGCAAAATTGGGGCACCAACACTCTCCCAAACCGAAGATGTTCCAGGTCCCACTATGCCAAAATGAAAGTCAAGAAGAAGGATTAGCTGTGGCAGCAGTTGCCTTCGATTTTGAAGATGAGATGTGATTTGATTTAGACTGTTTATACGAGGCTTCAAAATTTTCAAATTTTTTCTAAAGAATATCATGAGAGGAAGAAAGAGCCTCGTTAGCACCCTTGATATTTTGCATTCGCAACCAAAATTTCATATTGTCTTGACGAAGCTAATTGATCAAATCAATGTATTTATGGTTATGCTCTGTCAATCAAAGAACATCTTCCCTCTAACTATTTACTATTTTTTAGAGACTTGGAGTGGAAGGTTCAACAGGATTCTCAATATGTTTATGAGAGATTAAGTTAATTGAAGGCGTTTCAGATCCAATAGGGATGGTCTCCTTAGTATCAACCTTGACCGAAGTAAGAGTATGACTAAGCTTAGGAGCATGAACTTCGAGTAGGTTAGTAGAAGCACCATCCAAATCAAGAATAGATTAATCAAGAGCAGAAGCATTGGGTTTTAAGACAAAATCAAGAGCAAATTCATTGGGCTTGGAGACCGATTTCTCTAAGAGGTTCATTTGAACCGAGGGTTTATGATGGTTATCTCCTCTTCGTTTGGTAGGTACCTGAGTGAATGGTAGAGGATTAGTCATAGGTTCCTTAGGGATAGGTTCGGAGGAGGAGGAAGATCAACTATGATGCTTCTCAATTGGTATAACTTTGTCAGATTGCAAAGACTTAGAATTTCTCTTCAGACATATAGAGTTTTGGCTTTGAGAAAAATCAAGTTTTTGGGTTGAATTCATTTACGTGAGACAAAGGATTTAGGAGTGGGATTTTTTATCAAATGGGGATTTAAAACTTCATACACAAAATTCTCTGAATTTTTCTCAATTTCTTTCAATTAATGAACGATTAAAAATTTGATGAGGCCGTGGTGATAGACACTTCTAGAGGGGTTAAAAACATTCTTCCTAACATGGGCCAACATCTTCTCAAGACTTCTTATGAAATTGAATGGGAAATGAAGGATTTTATTGAGAATAAAGTGGGATAGCAAACGAACGTGACAGGGTTTGAAAACAATGAGCTTACCCTCCCAAGTGACGAGGTGAATGATGAGAGCTAAGGGATCCGGGTATTCTTCCTTGACCCATTCTTTGTGAAAACCTTTACTTCCTGCGATGATTGATAACTGACATTGAAGGAGAAATAAAACATAGACCGAGGTAAGAATAAATGTTTGTTCCATCGAACTCCCTTTTGAGGGAGCTTCGTATCCAGGTAAATTGATTCCTCTGTCACTGAGAAAATGACATAGCTGACTCTAGAAATTTTTCCATTGAAGACCTTGGAAAAAATAAGGAAATTTCATCATCGTGTCCCTGTAATAAGTGAATAAATTATCCCCAACCTACCTGAAGGAAGAGTTCATGACATGACCAGAACTCAGAAATTTGAAGTAGGTCCTAATATGTCGTGGGTTCATGGTTGGTAGGCATGATAATGAAGGAAAAAGAGGGAAACAAAGGATGCGACTTGAATAGAATGATACTGGAGAAAGGATTGAACCAAAGGTAGTTTTATAGAGCACAGAGTAGGAGTCAGATTCCAGAAGGGTCATTTAATTGATCAAAAGAAATTATGTTTGGACTTGAAATATGACATTCTCCTATCATTATTGCTCTTGATATGGCACAATATTTATTCACTACCTTTCAATGATGGATGTGACATAATAAATAAATATCATACATGAAGAATTTAACTGGATTGTCGCATTATTTCTTCAACCAATGTACAGAGTTCTAAAATTTGGGAATATTGAAGAAAAGAAACTAATATCATAAGAATCATAAGGATATAACCCATTCGAAACCATAATGACCCTTTTTTAATCATAGAAAAATATATACATGGATGGAACACTGATATTAAATGGATAAGGGATAAACCAATAGGCAGAATGAAACAAGATGAACTGTATATTTTAGGAGTCAAGAAGTGACAGAGTTGAAAAATAGGCTAGAAGATAGCTATGCACTTATAGTTATCAAGATCACCTTTGCATGATTGCTTGCAAAATTGATGGAAATAGAGCATGATAATCATTATAGAAGTTTTAGGCTCGAAACAATTTTTCATGAGCAATCATCAGATTCATCATCCTATAATCGACTTTGAAAAACATATACCTTGGAATATCCAGTAGTGTTATTACAAGGTCACAACCTCATTCATATCCTTTGTTTAGCACCTCATTCGATCCTTCTTTCATCGCCTCATTCAACCCTTCTTTTAGCAGGTTGTTTGACATTTAATAGAATGTGCTTCTGTATATGAACTCTGATTGTACAGAAGATTTTTGAGACTACTAATGAAATAATTTTCAAGCTTACAAGGATGACGCTACTGCTTACGTGACTATTTCAAAAGTAAAAACAACAATATAGCTATAGCAAAGAAGTTGGACCGAAGAACTAATCGATGTCAGATGTGCTTCAAACTCTCTATTGGAAGAGTGATCCAGTAGCTAGGGATATGAATTGCTGAGTTATCAGACACCTACTTCCTCTTGAAACATCCTAGCTTATGATTTGCTTCAATCTGCTCTCCCTTTTATTGAACATGAATCAGAAATAAACTTTAATATTTTCATATGTCACTTGTGCTCTTCCTGTGACAACAAACCACTCCATAAGATATTTTTAGGATAAAATAGACGAACTTCTTAATTTCCCCACAAGTAAACAGGAAATAGAAATGATTCTTAGTCATCTTGATTCATGAAAAATAAATTCTTATGGTTCTTTACCGTCATAAAATTTCAGATAAAATTACAGTGATCCTGATATTAATTATGAGATTATGTCAACTAAATTATCTTTTCTTATCAATGAAATCCATTGAAAATTAGTCATGTCTCCCTAGTGTACATGAATCACATTTCATAGAGAAATCCAACCGAATTTCACATTTAAGTTCCTGGAGATGTTAAATGTATGGAACCACCTAGAAAGATAAGACATCTTTAATCAAATGAAGGTTCGAAAACTAGTCTTAAGATAATCTTGAGGCTATTCTCCTAATACCAAATAATGAAGTTCATTTCCTTAAGTTTAACCATACAAAATTTTCTTTAATTAGACCCACAATAGTTATAACATATAACATATACATATACATATTTTACACAATTTTCAACAAGTTTGTCCTCTTCAGGAATATTCCCCTCTATCAGTCGGGCATGTTTAGTACGCCATCAAGTTTACCTAGTCACACCACAGGCCAATACCCACTGCTAGCAATCCTGTTAAGTACCCCGACGGGTTAGCCTCTTAAACTCTTATTGCATCAAAGGCTTGTGTCCCATATTTCCACTCCCTATATATTTTCAGCAATTCCCTATGAGTGAGTGGATGGGGAAGAGTCTCTAAAAACCTTGTTATGGAATGGGATGGTATATGGGTTAGGGGAAAACCAGTTTTTTCAACATAGAACCAAGTATACTTTGCAAGGGAAGTTTGTTGAATCAAAGATACATATGGTTTATTATATTAGTGTGTAGTGGATGGAGCCAAAGGATAATAGTAACAAGACCTCTCTTATTCCATGTTTTCTTCTCCAAATGATTACAACGATGTTTCTCAGAATAAAATCCCAAATTTACCTCTTGTTACTATCCAACGAAGATTACTCTACGTACTAACTTGATAGCTAAGTCAAAATGTACTAAGAACCTCTGGGATTCAAACAAAGGAAAGAAAAATTAGTTATCAATCTTGTTAGAAAAAAGGAATCACTGATAAATATCTAAAAAGTTTACTAAGAAGATCATAAAAATAGACACAAACACAAATAATCATAGGAGATAAGTGGTTAAAGTAATAGCAATAATTTTACTTTGCAATTTCACTTTCAGCTGCAACCATAAGATAATCAAGGGGAAAACATTTAGAATAAATCAATAAATTTTTAAAACACTTCCCTTTTTCCATTGATGAGGCCTTATGAGTTGATTATAGAAGTAAAGTTCTCGTGATCATAAATAGAAACCAATTATCAATAATGATTCCTATTTATTCCAAGAAAAATAAATATATTTACATATATACAAATGAAGATAATCCAAAAAAAGATCAAGAACTAGGAGAGGGAGAAGAGACTTCCCCTTCAACCAACTTAATCACTTCCCGCTGTGAGAAATATTGCAAAAAGTCTTGTTTAGAGATTGGTTTGTGATAGAGTCTCAATCTATGTCCATTTGAAACAAAATAAACTTGTGAATCATCAATTGTTTTGACTTCTACAAATCCATTGTCAGAAGTTGTGACTATCTCATATGGACCCATCCAACGGGTGGTTAATTTCCCTTTAAAAGTTTTATACCTTTAATCAAATAATAGTTCCCAGTCCTCAGTCTTGAACTGTTTCTGTTTGATGAATTTTTCATGCCACTTCTTACGTTTATTTTGCACTAAAATTGATTGTTGAATTGCATCTTGTCTTATTTCATCTAATTCATTGATTTGTAGAATTTGTTGTTTTTGTGCTTCTTCTAAATCCATCCCTAACTGTGTAGCCATGCAAAAGGTATTTACTTGAAATTCAATGGGTATAATAACTTTTTTTCATATACAACTTCATAAGGTGTGTGTCCGGTAGTATTCCTCCATGTTATTCGGTAAGCACACCAGGCTTCTAGGAGTCTATCTTCCCAATCCTTTTGATGTAGCTGGTTAGTTTTGGCCTAGATGTCCTCTAATACCTTATTTGTGGATTCTACCTGAACGTTTGTCTGTGGGTGATATGGAAAAGATTTACAATGTATGATGCCATATTTTCCAATAAGTTCCTTCATTAACTTGGAGGTAAACTGAGATCCTTGATCAATGACGATCTACCTAGATACACCAAATTAGGTAAATATCTCTTCATACATAAACTCCGCCACATATTTCTTGGTGGCTCAGAATAAAGCTTTTTCTTCCACCCATTTAGTGACATAGTCTGTACAAACTAATATATACTTCTTTTTGTGAGACATAGGAGATATTGTACCTACAAAATCAAGAGCCCATTTTTCAAAAGGATCAATAATAACTGGAGGTTGTAAAGGAATATCATCAGCTGATGTATGTCTACCCATTCTCTAACAACTTTCACATCCTTTGACATACTTAGCTTCATGTTTGAAAATGCTTGGCCAGTAATATCCAGAGTGCAAGAATTTCTATGTTGTTTGTTTGTCGAAAAAATTCCCACCACGCAGCCCATCATGGCACGCGTGGAGGATTTATGCCATTTCATCCTATCGCACACATCATCTAATGATAAGATCTGGGCTAGTATGAAAAAGGTCATTGTCAACCCAAGATTAGTTGTAAATATGAATTACAACTCGACACTTCTAATGTGGAGCTATATGGTTTGTTAACTTCCCAGTTCCTAATTAGTTATCTATATATGCAAACCAAGGGGTTTGAACAAAGACACCAAATAGATGCTCATCAGGATAGCTATCATCAATGGGACTAGCACCTTCATCATGTTGGATGTGAAAGAGAAAATATTCTACCAAATTTTCTCGACTGGGACGACAACAATGATATTGAACTCTTGCAGCAAAAGAAGCCACCATGTTACTCTGCCATTGGTGATTGGTTTGGAATTAGGAATCTAATAGAAAAATGATCTATGTGTACAAAAAATTCGTAGTGTGTGATGTAGTGAAAAAATTTATTGATAGCATAGACTACAACCAAGAATTATTTCTCAGTAACGGTGTAATAAAGAAATTTAAGGGTGATGTAAAGAAATTTTTTATTGTTTATTTATTATCCTTTCAAGGGTGATGTAAAGAAATTTTTTATTGTTTATCTATCCTTTCAAGGGTGATGTAAAGAAATTTTTTCTAAGTACAATATCCATTGCCTAATTGAATATAAGAGAAGCTTTCATGAAGAGTACTGAGAATTATCTCAACATAGGTGATAAGATCGATTTTCAAAAAGAAATTAAAGGTGGGAAGGATCTGATCTTGCTAGAAACTATGTACATCATGAATAAGTCAAGTTAGATTCACTCCTAATAGATAAAATGGAGGTAGGAGGGGGGGNTCTCTGGTTCTGATCCTTCTTGGAACTACTCACACTGTCAGTACGGTGAGGTCTAACACAAGGTATGTAATGAGAGCTTCTCAAAATTCTCACAGATACCATCTAGGGGGGATGGTAAGCGATACGGTGTCTAGATAGAAATCAAAATACAAAATGACCACTGGTTTTGCTCAATCAAAAGAGGTTTCAAGGATTCCTTTAAGTCATTATGTGCAGATTCTATGGATTTTGGTTGGAAAGAGTTCAATGAAGATGTAATTGGAAGGATGATAGCTGGGGACTAGGATGACCAATTGGAGGTGAAATTCGGAAGGGATGTATAATGTAGAAGACCAATATGCCAATCAATTCAATTTTTGAAATACTATATAATGCATAAAAAATATAAGTTTAATAGTGTGATTTCAATGTTAGAAGAGGATATGTTTACATGCCTCACTAGGTATAAGAGTTTATATTCCCTTTTTCACAGGGCTCAAAAGATCATTTGAGTAGAAGAACTGTCATAGGACTTCATAATCAAAATATTGAGTGAAAGAAAATCTCCCTTTTTTAAGTGACCTCTAAAAATAAAATCATCCAAAACACCAAAAACAATATAAATCAGTGAGTATTCTACATAATAGGAAAAAATAGTAATCCATATGCTTACATATACCAAGTTTAGGTAAATTACTTTGTAGCAGCCACACCACATTATTCTGCAACATCATAAAAAATGAATATTACCACATGTCTCTCTTCTTTAGTCTGGTGTTTTCCTTGCAAAAGATGTAGAAGGAAAAAATAACAAGCCTTCAGAATACACCCCATAATTTGGTAGTAGTAGATCCCAAGGTACCAATAGTGTTGTTTGATTTATAAATGATTACATATAAAACATCTAGTGGTATCCTAATGCATCTCTTTATCATAACATAAATAAAAAATCATTTATTTCATTATCACATGTGTATTCTTACTAGCATCGGAGTGATGAAGGAAAAAAGTTCATCAAAATAGGGTAAAAACGTTTATTTGAACAATTCTAAGAGTGTTCTAAGGCATTCTCCAATTTGGGTAATCACCTGAATGTATTCATTTAGTGAGGTTAACATATTTGTAAGGACGCCTGTTTTTGGTTCTAGGTAAGCCATATAAACTGTGTTAGCTCCGATCGAGTGAAAATAAATGTTATTTAGAGGAAAATAAATGATATTTCTTTAATTTGTTGACTACATCAAGAATCTCACATCCTTCAGGCTATCCCTTCTATGGAGGGTTTGTACCTGTGAAAAGTTAAAAATTTTAAAATGAGATCTTGTATTCTTACCTTATGTAATGCTTCAACAAAGGATTAAATAATATATTCTGAGATTTTCTTAACATATGACTCATTACATCCCTATTCTTGTCCATTATCCATGGTCAATTTTCCATCTTGAAGCAGTTTGGGAATGCCTATTTAAACAACAACAGGTGATAAAGTTTCTTGACATAGAGAGATGGATCCCAAAAACCTAACAAACAGGCATGAATGAAACTGCAACTTTTGGAAACTTCCATCCAAATTTTAATATTTAAACTTAGAATCATATATTTGATATGAAAAAGGACATAAACCATGACACACCATCTCAAACAAACATAAACCATGACAAATGATGAAAAAGTAGTACTAGAAACAAAATAGTATCATTGTAACTAGAAAAGCTAAGTTTAAAGCATAATTTTCATCTCTTTCATCTTTAACAATCCCTAAGGTCCTTGTGTTAAATATTAAAAGCATGCAAGATAATAAATAATAGCAATCCTATATATAAATCAAAGTACAAAGAAAAAGAATAAGATGACCCACTAGGAGAGTTGAAACCTTCCTTATACTCAATAATATTTTTTTTATATAAGATCTTGTCTATTAAGAGACAAGTCACCATAGGAACAGAGGACATACCAGAGAGAGAGAGAATAAATTCAATTATTGTAGGTTTAGTCAACTCTAGTAGCAGTCAAGGTAACCTAGTCGACAAGTGAGGAAACCCCAGTTACTAAAGCAGCATAATAAGAAACAATAGTCCATAAAATATCAGGTAATGATGACATTCCACACACAAACCAAAGGTCAGTTTGTAGACCATGCAAATCCCATGTCTTTCTTGAGTAAGCTGTGAGTTGTTTGGGGCTTCTAAAAGAAACCATAACCCTGTTTGAGTGGACTAAGGTCTATGTTGCATTTTTTGATTGTTTGGGTCCTCTTGAAGTGAACCGTAAGAAAACACCAATTACTGGAGCAACAGACCCAAAAATAATAGTCCATAAAATATCAGGTAATGATGACATTCCACACACAAACTAGAGCTCATTTTGTATCCCATACAAAGCCCGCGACTTTCTTACATCTTAGCACACTCAAACACTATAGGAAAGATCTTAGTCCACTCAAATAGGGTTATGGTTTCCTAGTATGTTAATATTTCAGATGCTAGACTAGATATCATTAGTGTTTATTTCAATTTCATAGTAGTAGGATACCTAAAATCACTGATAGAAACACAATCACAATATAGACACTGTATTTATCCCGAGAATCCCTAAAGGGGAAGAAAACCCAACAAAAATTCATCTATATAAGATGTATAATATATAACCCCAAAACAATTATTATCCTCCTTGTTGTTTTCTCTCTCTCTCTCTCTCTCTCTCTCTCTCTCTCTCTCTCTCTCTCTCTCTCTCTCTCCTATTCACTACACAAGTGAGTGTCTGTGTGTTCAAATGAGAAGCACGACACTTCGATTTATACACATTGATCCAACTAACTTTTACCCTAAACAAGTCAGCCCCACTAAACTATCTAGGCCAACTTCACTTAGGAATACTCAAAACAATATTTTATATTAATCATTGGGGTACTAATGACCTAACTTACAATGGAGGATTTCCCTCATGACTCTATGATGACCAAATACAATAATAACACCCCACTAGAGGAATAATAACACATCCCTTGGGTTACATTAGTAAAATATATTTTGAATTTCCTTTGAAGTTAGAATATTCAACACTCCACCTTAACAAGAAGGTTATTCTATTGACAACATCATCATAGACTATAGGAGAAAAAAGAGACAATATCTTCTACAGTATTGAGTTAATACATCTATACATCATAGGAAGTTTTCACAATCAATATTTGAAATAGTTACTCTTCAATGTCTTCATCTTCTGCATCACATGATCACTTAATCCTTTTGCAACAATGCTTCAAACCTTTGATCCTTCGTAGAAGCACTTCAATTTTTTTATCCTTTGCAGCAGTACTTTGATCTTCTGATCCTTTGCAGCAGCACTATAATATTCTCAATCCTCTATAGCAGAACTTTGATCATTTCAATCCTTTGTAGCAGCACTTCGATCCTTTCTATCCTCTGCAACAACACTTCGATCCTTTCGATCCTTTGCAGCAGCACTTCGATCCTTCTCAATCCTTTGAATCCGCACTTCGATTTACTTGATTTTCTGCTGCCATAATTTGATCTACTTGATCCTCTTCCACCATGCTACCTATAGTACACATGATCTCTTTCCGGCATGATCAATCCCTATCACTTTAGGACATAAGTCCAAGGATGATGTAATCCTCCATCAACCTAGTCCATGATATTGACCAAGTGAATCATCTACAACTAAATATAGATCTCAACCAAACCTAGTGTAGGCCCTATTGTCCATGAGGACTCACCCTAGACCATCCATACCTCTGAGGTTAGGACCACTCCCAAGTGATTGTTATACTATGGTATCTACACTCACGTGTAGGAGTACTATTCCATGCACTGAGTATTTCCTACAGAGAATATCTTGACCGCATGCAAAATCTTGACCCTCATCATAGAACATCCTTACCACTAAGGTTAGGACCACTCCCAGGTGAGTGTTATACTACGACATCCGTGAGGACTCATCATAGAGAATCCATACCACTGAGGTTAGGACCATTCCCAAGTGAGTGTTATTATATGGCACCTACATATGAATGTAGGCATACTCTCCATACAAGAGTATTGACTGCAAATCATATCTCGACCGCATACCAATTCTGACCCTGTCATACATGATGACTCATTATAGAGAATCCATACCACTAAGGTTAGGACCACTCCTGAGCGATTGTTATTCTACGATATCCACAATTGAATGTGGGTACTCTCCATGCAAGAGTAACATCTCTAGGGCAATCCTTTGCTAGTAAGGACCACTCTCATGCATAGAGTGTTATACCTACCATCCTCAAGAGAGGATACTATCATCCACAATTGAATGTCGAACCTTGTGAGCATATTCAGGTGCACTTGGCCTCTTTCATGGTGGAGCATCATTTTCATCCCATCATCGATGTTAGTCTTATCATCACTCACCCTTTCCTAGGAGGATCCATATTATCAACCTACTCCCACTTTGTTTGAGGAGGGTTCATGTCTATGACCTATTCTTCCTTTTTGAGGAGAGCCCATATCTTCGACTTGTTCATCCTTTCCAAAGAAGGTCCATATATTCATCATCTTTAGTCCCATCAGTGTTCCTCCTTATGAGGAAATTATTTTCAAACTACACCAATCTTGCCACAGAAATATTCAAACTTTACTCGAGATAGAGGGTTGTTTAGTACATCAACAACTTGCTCGCCGGTATTCACATACTGGATATTTATAGATCACTTTTGTACCATATCCCTTATATTAAAATATTGTATTTATATATGCTTATATTTGTCATGGAACACCAGATTCTCTGTCATCTTTATAGAACTCTAGTTGTCATAGAGAATCACTGTGGTGTCCAACTTCATGTCAAATCATCCTGAAATTGGTGTTTGAATCCATATCGCTTCACAGCAAGCGGATAAAGCTGCAATGTACTCTACTTCAGCTGTACTAAGAGCAACAATGAACTGTTTCTTACTAAACCATGAGATCATGGTGGATCCCAAAAAATGAAATCCACCTGAGGTTCTTTTCCTATCTGTAGCACTTCCTTCCCAATCGAAATCCATATATCCATATAATCTATAGTCATGATATCTCCCACAGTAAAGTCCCAAATCTATCGTACATTTTAGACACCTCATTACATGCTTTGCAGCTATCAGGTGAACCCATCTAGCTTTAAATAGATACTGACTCAAGGTGTTCACAACAAAGCATATATCTGGCCTTTTGTTATTCAGATACATTAATGAGCCAATAATCTTTCTGTACCAAGTCATATCCACTAACTCTAATGTCTCATTAGACAAAACCTTTAGGTTGGTGTTCATGGGTGTGTCCATGGCCTTAGAATCCAACATATCAAATCTTTCAAGATTTCTACTGCATAATTTCCCCGATTCATAAAGATTCCTTATGCGCACTTCCACACTTCCATCCCTAGGAAGTAATGCACCAATCCAAGATCTTTCATATCGAATTATTTATCTAGCTTCTTCTTGCAATATGTGATATGTTTCTCATTTCTAGTTAGAATTAGATCATCCACATACAGTAATTATATTATTGGTTCATCATCCATAATCTTCATATAAAGTTTAGGATCAACTTTACTCTTGGTAAATCCCGTGCTTGTCAAGAAGCTATCTAATTTACCATACCAAGATCTAGGATATTTCTTCATTCCATACATATCCTTTTTCAACTTGCATACATGAGTCACTCTATCTTTAACTTCAAATCCTTTTGGTTGTTCGATGTAAAACTCTTCCTCAATCACACCATTAAGCAAGGCTACCTTTACATCCATCTAGTGTAAGTCCCACTTCATCATAGAAGCAAGTTCCATGATGGTTCTAATGGAAGTGTACCTTGCTACTGGAGAAAATATGTCTTCATATTCAATTCCCTCTTTCTAAGAGAATCCTCGAAACAAAAATATTTCCTTGTGCTTTTCAATACTTCCATAAACAACATGTTTTATCTTGTAGATTCATTTCGAAGATACCTCACTTTTGTTTTTCAGTTTGGGTACTATATCCCAAACATCATTATCCGTTATTTACTGGTACTCTTTCATCATTTTCTCAACCCATTCTCTCTTCTGAGCAGCTTCCTCATAGCTGGAAGGTTCTTGATCTACAAGGTCACACATCAAAGCCACATAACTGAAATATGGATTTGATATTTTGTTGGTTCTTGTGGAGCCTTCTGGAGCTCTATATCTCTCTGCTTCGTGTATGATTTCTCTTACCAAATAAGGTTTTCTCTTCGAGATATATAAACAGTAGGGGGTTCCCAAGGTTCTATCATGTCATGATACTTAGATGCTACTATTTCAAGAGAGGGTTCAACTTCTACCATTCTAGGAGGTACATCCTCTTCATGTACTTCTTCAAGATGACATCTTCTATATTTCTTAAGAGATGTATCTTCATCAAATGTTACATCCCTACTAATATTGATATGATGGAATCCTAAAATGTATATCGTGAAGGATTTGGAAACTTCACAATATCCAACAAATATTCATTTCTTTCCAAAAGAAACCAACTTGGTTCTCTTCTCTTTCAAAATATGTACATATACTGGACAACCAAATATCTTGAGATGGGTTACTTAAGGTTTGTTTCTTGTATACAACTCTTCAAGAGTCTTGAATCTAAGATAAATGTGAGATAATTTGTTCTGCACATATATAGTTGTTCTTGGTGCTTCACCCGATAGGTGCATGCGAAGGTCTTCGTCATGAATCATAGTTTTCACTACTTCCATAATAGTTCAGCTCTTTCTTTCCGCAACACAATTCTGTTGGGGATTATAGGGAGTAGTTAGTTCCCTCTTGATTCCTTCCTCTTTACAGAATGCTTCAAATTCATTTGAAGTGTATTCTCCACCATTATCTGTTCTCAGTGTTATGATTCTCTTTCCTGAAAGGTTATCTATCAAGGCTTTGAATTCCTTGAATTTCTTGAACACTTCACTCTTGTTCTTCAAGAAGTATATCCAAGTCTTTCTTGAATAGTCATCAATAAATGTGACATAACATTAATATCCACTTAAGGATATGGAGGGCATAGGACCACACACTTCAGAATGAATTAGTTCTAATGTACCTTTTTTTTGAATTATTGTGCCATTGATATTCAGTCAATGAGTGCAATTAGATTGTATTATTATGTAGTGTAAATGAATGAATAATACACA
Source organism: Pseudotsuga menziesii (assembly GCA_001517045.1). Classification (NCBI taxonomy): domain Eukaryota; kingdom Viridiplantae; phylum Streptophyta; class Pinopsida; order Pinales; family Pinaceae; genus Pseudotsuga; species Pseudotsuga menziesii. Next base: position 61,654 of record LPNX010121746.1, read on the forward strand.
CTTACCAAGACAAATTTCACAGGAAACATATAAGTATTTCTCAGTATAATTACAGTATAAACTTCATTAATTCCAATATTATACATGAATGTTACATAAAGGAGAATTCAAATCATGTGGATAGTATTTGAATCTACGAATTCAAGACAGAATGACTGGATAACTAGAAGTGTCTAAATCACTATTGTAGATCACTGGTCTAACTAAATATGTCTAATTCATTCTTTCAATTAGTTAAACTAGTTAAAATGAAGTGGTAGGTAATAAGTAGGTGAGAATGGGAGCCTACCCACATGCATCCATGCAAGACTGGCACTAATTAAACTGGAGGAAATATAACTGAATGTAACTAGAGCATAACTTAGCTTAACTAGTTACCAACAACTGAAGGACGTTGGTGGTGGCACTACCAGTGTCTCCTAAATTGTAGGGATTGGTCTCAAAGGCACATAAACTGATGCATGAACATGCAGTTAGTTGCATTTAACCTCTATATGTGTTCCCCACACTCTAGTGACTAGATACTTGTAGAACCAATAGCCCAAGTGGAACCAATGGCACTAGTGGACCCAATATTGATTAATGACTCCTAAATTATGAAAACATAATCTAATAGACTAAGTATGGACAAGCGAGGATTATAAATCCTAACACCCCCCCTTAATCCTAACTTGGACAATTGTGGGCTCTAGAAACAAGGCCAAAATTCACCCATTACAATCTAAAAGAATTAAAAAATGTTTCTATATAAACTGAGGAAATAGGGGAAAACCTCATGGGAACCCCCCCGCCCCCTCAAGATAAGAAGGAACAGGAAAAACAAGCTAAAAACTTGTAAAAAATTTGTTGCAATTTGCAACACTATGCAACAGCAAATGAAGTATCTTGGTTCTTTTGTGGAGAAGAATCCTGATACTGTGCATATGAACCTCTCTAAATTAAATGATTATGTCTGGAGGAATTTTCCTCTTTGGAAGAAGAAGAAATTGTTCAACTGAATCAGGAACATAAACAACTGCAAGATGAAAACTCGACCCATGTAGAGAAACTAAGATCAAATGATGAGAGATAAAAAGTGTTTGATAATTGAAACCATGTAACGAAAACCAAAGAAAATGATATATAGCAACCTTGAACATCAAACCATGTGAGGTAAAATAAACTCCTAGTGTTAGGAGAAATTGTCTAGGCAAATGTAGAATGTCTTCATCTTTACTAGTTTTGTGAGGAGATGAGCATGCAATCAAATAGATAGGTAGAGAATCTCTGGGATTGTGGAGAGTGAATTATTGAGCTCTGTTAGTGCTAGAAATTGTTCTTAGACTACTAGAGGAACATGCCAACACAATCTCAAAATAAAACTAAATCAAATAGGTTTTTGTAGTTTCTGGTATGAAAGTTTATAAACAAGAAGGAGATAAACATAAATAAGCTAATACCAGAACTGAATCATGCACAAGTTAGATAAACTATGGATCAAACACATCCAGATAAGCCATAAACATTACACATAAAATACTAATTCCGCCCACAAGCTACAAGCATTTACATGAATAAAACCTTTAAACAAGAAATGAAATTGTAGATTAAGCAATCAACTAGATCAGAAATGAAACAACATGACAGGTAAAAGAGCTTATCAGTTTATATATAATCAATAATATTCATCAACTTACATAAGAGTTCACAATGCTAGCTTGACAAAAAAAGCATAAGCTCCAAAATCCTCTCCTTGAGTTAATTTTCCAACCTATGCCCTGTACCCTTGTCCACCTTTTATAATTACAAATAAGTAGTTCTAACTTCACTTCTTTAGATCAAATTCGAAACTACATAGTAGTTACATTAACCAACTTTCAACTAATTGACTAAAAATAGCAAAATCAGATTCCTCGGAAATTTGGCGAATTTCTGAAAAATGGGTCTCAAAGAAGCCTCCATATCTCTCGATCTGGGACATCTATGTAAAACCAGAGAGATTTTTTTGTGAATAGGTCCATTATGGAAAAAAAACTCTCTTGGTGTTTAAAAATTATTCTCCAATCAATCCAAATATGCCCCGCAAGATGAAGACTAAAATAGGAAAATATTAAATATTTTTAAACCCTGAAAAATAGGCTGTAAATATTAAATCAAATATTTCAAAACTTGATAGATATTGAAAAAATGAGAGAGGTTTTTGTGAATGGTTCTCTTGTGAACAAAAACATCTTTTTTTTCTTTAAAATTCATCTGCATTAGCTCGTAATCCATGCTTAATTGAAATGACCAAAACAGGAAAAAACAGAGTATAACTATGCATTTTATTTTTTATTTCAAGGGATTATTTTGCTACTGGCTTCTGGTATCCATCTCGTTTCTGCGCCTCCTAGCATTACAAATGATTTTCCTTGATACTTAACTGCTGAGAGTTGTATAGTCTCACCTTTTAATCCTACTATAACTGACTCTTCTTTAGACTTTCCATTTGAACTCTAGAGGCTTAACTTTCAGCTTATCTGGAACAGGAAACTCCATTATATCTTCTTGTATACATGTGAAACTTTGATTATGTTCCAAATAACTCCTGCCTTGTTCCACTTTTATATCAAATCTATGGATCTCTCCTATATTCTCTGAAAACTGCTCTTGATTTTCATTGAGTGTTCCTCTTATCTCTTCATACATAGACTCTTCAAATTTCTGAACTGAACCTTCTTCTTGAATACTGTCTTTTACCAGCTCATCAACTATTTCTCTCTTTAACCTCTTTACAAGGCAATGTTGTTTGTTCAACTACCATTTTTTGGGTTGATCTTCTTCTTGAGTATGGATACCTGGCCAAAACAAAAAGTGTTCCCAGGTTCTACCCATTTCTTGAAGGACCGTGTTAACAATAAACTTTATAAGTCCATCATGAAAGATAGATTGCTGAGTGTGGTCTTTATTCCCTTTTACTCTATCTCACATTTTTTGCAGGATTTTCAAAAAGAAAAAGGATAAATTCATTTTGGACTCTTGATTTAAATGTTGGAGGAATTTGATATGATATTTGAAGACTAAGGCAAATCTGCCCTCACAAGTGATGTAACTCTGTAGAATTCTGATGGCCTCTCTCCACTCAGGCTTAAATTTGTGTAATTGTACACCCTTTCCCCAATATAGGGTTTTGACCTTAGGCAATAAGAAATCTTTTGGATTGAAAGTGAAAGGTATTTTCTTGAACCAAAGTTCTCCATCACCCGCTATGCCTATGGCTTCTTCAATTAACTCTCTGGTGAGTTCGAATTTGAGGGTGTCAAATGAAACAATGTTCTTATCAAAACCCTGAGCAAATCTATATGATAATTCTAGGTTAAAGCCATTGATTCTATGAAAGAAATCAAACCAACCACCCCTTTGAAAAATCGCTGCACAATAAGGAAAACTTTCTTCCCAGCTTGTATCCATGGGTTCAACTCTATTTGTTTTACCACTCTTCTTCATTTTTGCTATGCAACCCTAACTTATGACTTTATTTTTAGAACAGTTTAAAAATATTTTGAAAATGCTTCTCTGTAATAATGACACTAGGAGCCTAGTAAATTTGTGACAAACAGATTCACAATTTTTTCAATTTCCCCTACAAAACCAACACTCTGTGAATGTAAGTGACAATTTTGTTAATGATTTCTCTACCTTGTCACACATCTATCATGATGATGAACAAAAATACTGAATATGTGCTATCATGTTTTCATATGTATCCAACCAACTTCCATAGATTTCTCTTCAACGGCCATGACTAACCACCGAATCCTTCAATAATTTTATCAAATTAAAAAATTACAGGTGACACCACGATCCTCAACAATCCTTTCCACTTCTTGTTCACCTATCGTAATCATTACTGGGTTCTAAACACGTATCGGTCCATCCTCATAGGTGTTGAATGACCTCCTCTGCTTTCAAATACACAACGTCACCGTTTTTTTCCCTAATTTCATAGGCTTGAGATTCTTGTAGTGCTTTTGTTCTTTGACCTTCAATCTTGCGCTACAGGAATCCTCTTTTGTATATTTTTTTTAACCAAAGCTTAAAACAAAGGTTAGGTATATGCTTAAATTTTGAAATAAACTTTATTATAAGTTTTTGAAAGCTTAAAGATATATATATTGAATAATAAGCCCATCAAACAACCTTAAAACCCATAAAACGAAAGAATCTAACCATTTAAAGCATTAAATCAAACAAAAAGTAATGATTTCCAAAAATTCTCAAAACCAACTTAAAATATAAAATCATGATAAACCTATGCTTAAGAAAATAAGACAAATAACCTAAGAACAACATCTAGTTATAGCAATCTCCATAATCTAATATAGCTTCAAAAATAAACAATGATCCAAAAAATATAATATCAGAAAACTCATAATAGAAAACCAACATCAAATCCCCAACAACAATTTTGAAAGAGACTTGCAGTACTTGATTTTTCACACCAAAATTGATGAGAAAAACTACAAGCATTAATGGAAGCTTTTGGAACTTAAAACTTGAACCAAATAAGATCATATGATATCCAAATAAGTTCATATCATATTGAAAAGTGAGGAAAAAATCCATGTTCTCCACCAAGATGGTAGATGCACAATTTTCTCCTTCTTCAAAACTTTGAGTATTGGTGCATTCAATCATGTAGGAATTTCCTGGAAACTCAAGATCAATGAGAGTAAATGGATCACTCAAAAAATATGATATTCTTTCAAAAATATCCAAATATTAACAAAATATAATATCAACAAACTCATGAGAGAAAACTAACATCAAATTTCACAACAACAATTTAGAGAGAGAGATAGAGAAATCCAAAGTATTACTTTTCTGCACACTAGAAACAACATTAGAGAGAGACAAATTGAATTCATCTTCATTTTATGAAGCAATCATTTGGTAAACTATGCACATAATTTAAAATAGAAGAATCAATGGAGAATGTTTGCATAGAATGGAAGGAGAGTTTTTCTTCAATGACAGAGATTCAAATGTCTTCTTCTGGATCATCCATATGAGAATGTGAGATATCAGAGAACTTATAAACTTTCGGAGAAGTAGGAGAGTGAGTCACTCAAGGAGACTTTATTCAATTCGAATTGACTATGTGGAAGATTCTTCTTCTTATTTATCTTGAACAAATTCATCAAAGAAAATAGAGGCCAATAATTTTGAATAAAGAACTCTTTTGGTGCTAGGTGTGCTCTCCAAATTGCTATAATGATCCTCATTGTTCTTGCCAAAGTTTCTATCCAAATATGTCCATACATCCTTTGGGTATTCAGTAGAATCAATAAGGTAGCACAATATTGGAGAAAAGGGCAGACACATTGTTCCAAAATGTTTATCACCATCATTTAGCAAGTCATTCTCATCTTCATAAGACTCTTTACCAAGTCCAATAGATACCTCATAGAGACCTTGTCTCTTTAGAGATGAAATCATATTCAATTTCCATTATGAATATCTTATGAATGGAGTAAGAAGAGGAACTGATATTCTCAAATCCATATGAAGTTGTACACTTTCTCAAGGTCCGCCACGCCCGCAAAGACTTCTTTGAATGAATCCAGAGTCAGCAATGCACAATTTGTGAGACTTATGTGGAAACCCGGCTGCTTCTAGTGCACAATGGAGGTCGGATAGACTTGACGTATGCCTAAGTAGGATCTGATACCATGTTTGAATTATTATTCCATTGATATTCATTCAATGAGTGCAATTGAATTGTATTATTATGCAGTGTAATGGAATGAAAAATACAAACTGAACAAGACAAATTTTACAGGAAATGGATAAGAATTAGTCAGTATAATTACAGTATAAACTTCATTAATTCCAGTAGTATACATGAATTTCACATAAATCATAATTCAAATCATGTGTATAGGATTCGAATATACCAAATCAAGACCGACTGACTGGCTAACTAGAAATGTCTAAATAAATATTGTTGCTCACTACTCTAACTCCAGATGTCTAATTAAGTATCTGAATTAGTTAAACTAGTTAAACTTATGTGGTAGGTGAAAAGTAGGTGAGAATGGGTTCCTACCCAGATGCAAGCATGCAAGAATAGTGCTAATTGAACTAGAGGACATCTAAATAAATGTAACTAGAGCATAACTTAGCTTAACTAGTTACCAACTACCAACAACTCAAGGAGGTTGGTGGTGGCACTTCCAGTGGCTCCTAAATTGTATTGATTGGTCTCAGAGGAACATAAACTTATGCATGAACATGTAGTCAGTTTCAGTTAACCTCTATACGTGTTCCCCACACTCTAGTGACTAGATACTGGTGGCACCAATAGCCCAAGTGGACCTGATGGTACTAGTGGACCCAATATTAGTTAATGACTCCTAAGTTCAGAAAATATAATCTAATAGACTAAGTATGGACAAGAGAGGATTCTAATTCCTAACACCTTTAGTATTTTTTTCACTTTTTGGAACTGGATTATTTATGTTCTTTCCACTTTCACATCCTTTGCAATTACCCTCATGATCAATCTTCATATCTGGTAACTTTGTTACCACCTTGCTCACATAGGGCAATGCTTCATAGTTGATGTGAGCAAGCCTTCTATGCCATAGTTCACTTGAGCTGGTAGGCTCATGGACCAAATATATCTCTAGATGTCCTTTGATTTCATACATTCCTCCTTCTTCTTCTCAAATGACCACAACATATTCAAGTGTCTTTCCTCTGGACCACATATGCACTTGTCCATTTATAAAAGAAACTCTATATCCTTTCTTATCTAGAGCTGAGATGGAAAGTAAGTTCTTTTTCAAACCTGGTACATACAATACTTCCTTCATCAACATGGAAGTCCCAGAGTCAAGCTTGTAGCTTGATTCACCAATACCTTTTATGGTATATTGATAGTCATCTGGCAATGATACCTTCTGGGGAGAGTTCTTTTCATCAATTCTTGATAGAGTTTGTTACTTCCTTGTCACATGCTTTGAGGCACCACTAGAAATAACCCATGTGTCTTCTCTAGGTATTATAGACCCAAAGAGTGCAGAGAATATTACATATTCATCAACATATTCTTCTTTTGTTAGTCTCTTTCATGGTGTCTCTTCCTCATCCTCATCTTCATCTAGATGAGCATGATGTCTCTTGTTGTTCTTTATATTGTTTGGTGATGGACACTCTCTGGCTAGGTGTCCTATCTTATGGGAGTTGTATAATTGATACTTTGAGTAATCATTCTTATTCCTTCGAAACTTCTTCTTGGAAGGTTTATGATTACCCTTCTTGAAGTTTGATTGAAGTTCCTTTCTTTAGTATGGATGGCTAGAGCTTGATCATCTTCTCGGAGTAGAGATTATTTGTTGGCTGCTCTAGATTATTTTTGAATGCAGTCTTACCATACTATGTCAAACTTCATACTTTCTTCTCTAGCATAGAGAGTTTGTATGAATGAGTCCCAAGGTCTAGTGAGACCATTGAGAGAAGTCATAACTAGTTCATCCTCATCAAGGCTGTCTCCAAAATCACTTAGTTGTTTTCTGAACTGGGAGACCCTTGTGAAGTATGCTTGAATTGATTCTCCTTTTCTCATCTTGGAACCCTTCAGTTGAGCTCTCAGATTCATCTTACTGTTGATGTTCCTTCCTTCATACATTTTGGAAAGTGGATCGTATATATGACACTTGAGGTATCAAGTGATCTTTAATAGAATCAACAATTATCCTCATTTCCTTGAATAGGTCTTGCTCATGCTTCTCCTTAGCTTCAACTTCTATTGATTTTACAATTTCATCCTTGATGTACTTATCAAGGCCATTATCTCTAAGAATGAGACCAATCCTATACTTCCATGCTAGGAAGTTTTCTATGCCTTCAATTTTCTCCTCAAGCTTAGTGCTTGGGGCTATCCTATCCAATAGGTCACTAAATATTGAAATTTCTCAAAATGAAAAGTTGACCTTACTAGTAGACGTGCTTGACTGAGGTGAGTTGTTTGGTCCAACTGATTTCTGGAGATCCCAAATCTTCACCCTTCAAAACCTACTTGCAAGGTTACAACACTGCAAAATTTTTGGTTCACTGCCAAACTAGGGTTTGGATTTCCCAAAGATTCAACCAACCAAAAAATTTGATCATGGGTTCAATAGATGCACTCTAGGGAGGCACAAATTTCTATGCAAGAATATTTTCAAAACTCCAAAATTTATAGAAACTCTAATTTCTTCCGAAGAGGGAGGATAGGGAGTTTCACCTTGTGAAAGTTATCCTATTCAGGCTAGCTCTTATACCATGTTAAGATTTCATATGAAAGACTAGATATCATTAGTGTTTATTTCAAATTCATAGTAGTATCATATACAGAATGACTGATAGAAACACACTCATAATATAGACACAATATTTATCTTGGGAAATCCTCAAGGGAAAGAAAACCTAGGAAAACATCCTCTGTATAAGATGTATAATATATAACCCCAAAACAATTGTTATCCTCCTTGTTGTTCTATCTATCTGTATGTCTCTCTCTCTCTCTCTCTCTCTCTCTCTCTCTCTCTCTCTCTCTCTCTCTCTTCGATGCACTACACAAGTTAGTGTTTGTATGTTCAAATTAGAAGCACAACACTTATATTTATACACATTGAGCCAACTGAATTTTACCCTAAACAAGTCGGCCCCACTAAACTGTCTAGGACAAATTCACCTAGGAAGAATAAAAAATAATATTTTATATTATTCATTAGGGTAGTAATGACTCAACATATAATGGAGGTTTTTCCTCATGACTCTATGATGAACAAATACAATAGTAACACCCTGTTGAAGGAATAATAACATCTCCCTTCAGTTACGTCAGTAAAATACATTTAGAATATCCTTTGAAGTTACAATATTAAACATATGGAAACCCCAAATAGCTCACAACCTACTCGAGAAAGTTCATATAGGTCATAGTTTAGTCTAGGAAGCCCAAAGAAAATCACAGTTCAATTCAAGCATACCCAAGAAGGTCACGGTTCAGTCAGGAATCACCAAGAAGGTCACAACCTAGCTTAATAGGTTACAGTTTAGACTTATCAATCCTCAAACAGGTCATTCACCATCGAACAGTCAAACATGAGGTCACAAATTAGCTCCAATAATAGCACACAAGTCACGACCCATCCCAAAAGGAAACACACAGGTCTCGACTTATTCTAAGCATCCCTAATAGATCAAGGCTCAGTCCAGAAGAATCACATAGGTCACGAATTATCCAAAAAATAAACACACAGGTAAAAATAGGTTCTACAAGACCCTCACTGTTGCATGAATGGTCACAACCCACTTCAAATAGCAGCAACAACTAGGACAAGAAATCAATAGCCCCAGCAGGCAGAGGGAGAGGTGGAGCAGCTTCAGAACACTAGCATAGGCACCAAGGTGTCAAACTTTTATATCCTCTATCAAAGTATATAGTCCATAAGTGTTACATACCAGAACAATAAGTTTTATCATCACTGTATAAGGAAGTTCCATGCTACAATAGTATGGATTTCTTGAGCAAGTTATGAGTTGTTTGGGGATACTAAAAGAAACTATAACCCGTTTGAGTGGAATAAGGTCTTAGTTGCACTATTTGAGTGTTTTGGTCTGATTGAAGTGAACCATAAGGAAACCCAAAGTACTGGAGTAGCAGATCTAGAAAGAACAGTCCATAAAATATCAGGTAATTATGACATTCCACATACAAACCAGATCTTAGCTTGTAGCCCATACAAAGCCCATCGATTTCTTACAGCTTAGCACACTCAAACAATGCAACATAGATCTTAGTCCACTCAAATAGGGTAATGGTTTCTTATTCCATTCCCAAACAACTCACATCATGCTCAATCAAGTTCAGACATGTCACAATTTAGTCTAGGAAGCCCCAAGAAAATCACAGTTCAGTTCAAACATACCCAAGAAGGTCACGGTTCAGTCAGGAATCACCAAGAAGGTCACAACCCATCTTAATAGGTAACAGTTTAGACTTACCATCCCTCAAACAAGTCATTCCCATCCTAATAGTCCAACATGAGGTCACATATCAACTCCAGGAATAACACACAAGTCACGAACCAACCGAGAAGGAAACACACAGGGCACAAATTATTCTATGAAGCCCTAACATATCATGGCTTAGTCCATGAGAATCACATGGGTCACAAATTAGGCCAAAAGGAAACACATAGGTCACTTCTAGGTTCTAGAACACCCAAGCAGTCAGATGAAGGGTCACAACCCACTTCAAATAGCATCAACAACCAAGACAAGAGAACAACAGCCCTAGCAGGCTGAGGGAGAGATGACGCATCTCAAGAACAACAACAATGGCACCAAGGTGTCAAACGTTAATATTCTTTCTCAAGGTATATAGTCCATAAGTGTTCCATAGCACACCAATAATTTTGATCATTACCGTATAATGAAGGTCCATACCATAATAGTAAGTTTTATCGTCAACATTTGGGAGTTCCCATCAACACTTCCATATTCTAATTTCTCAAAGCAAAGGATTATAAAATGCTCATGAGGATGTCAATAAAATTTCCACAATTTTAGTAGCATAAAAAAGGCACACCAAAATAACATCTAAACAGAAATATCCTCTCTTGTATTTAAATTATGTAGAACAGTTAGAGAGATGGATCAAAAAACATAACAAATAGGCATCAATGCAACTACAACTTCAGGAAACTACCATGTAGGTTTTGATGGGAATCTATAGAAAGTAATATGAATTGCAGCAGTAGACAAAACAAGGAGTCTGCAACTTCAAATGGAAAAATTATATTAAACATGCATAGAATAAATATGATAAGTCAAATTTAATTGGAATAATTCAAGTGAAATAAACAGACCATACCATAAAAGGAAAGAACATGAATAGTATCAACAGAGATTAATTCTAGGAGAACAAGATACAATAATAGCGCATTAGAAACCAAATGACTGACATAATCAGTAATGATCTTAATCACCTCTCCATCTCTTACAAAGAGCATGGAATTGTATATTGAAAATATCTGAAAATAGAAGCAATATTTTTGTTGAAGATGAGGTTGGAAGGCCATCCTAGATATTACAAATATTTGGAAGACAATAGCAGAGCAATATGGAGATCAAACTACCTTGGTTAATCATCATCATGATCCACCTGCATAGATAAATTACAAAAAACTCGAACATAAATTTTTGGATTTGGTAGAAGGGTTACATGTTGCTGGAATGCTTATAGATAATTTTTTTTCCTTTTTGCAAACAATTCTTGTCACTCGTTGGTTGTTGATCAAGGATTTATAGAAGCTGGAGAAAAAAATGTAGTTTGTGGTTCTAGACCTTCAGTTGAGGAATCTTCACAAATATACTTTCATTCTGACAGTATTGCTGTAATGTCCCATTTTTTATCCTATTTGCATTAAAAGGTACATGATGTATATTTTGTAATTATTCGTGGTGTGAAGATAAAGGAAAAATCCCCACCATTGATTTAGTTGTGTATGTTTCGGCAATAGGGATCGTTGTCGATGGTATATTGTGATATCTGACACATTAGAGTTTTGGCATCATGTAAATATGAGCATTAATTAAAATAAACCTACATCCAGCTACAACGATGCAACATTAAATGAAAAGCGCATGATTTCCTAAGGTTAAGGGGGAATCATTGGGAGATGCCATGTGTCGGCCACCCATTTAAACTTCTATTGTCTATTAGTTGGGAGTAGTTATTGCTAAGTAGTGGTGGGTGTGTCAGGACTATCAGTCCTTACCCATGTTCCCACTCCACCAACGGACTCTTCCTCTTCACGTCACTGGGGGAAGAGAAGCGACATTCCATTTTCTTCCCACTTACTCCACTTTCCCACTCTGGCACTCACGGTTTTGGTCGGACTCATTCTCATGCAGGGAGGTCTGCTTCCTCACTTGCACCATTTTGGAGATTCTTCATCGTTTTTCCCATCCTCACGTACAGAGTCATTCTCTCACTTTCTCAGGCACAGGAATTCTACGTTGTTTTTCCTCGTACAGGGAGCTGGAGAAACCATTGCTGTCACTGAGGATTTTTGGGTGCAGGAGCCATTCACGCTCGGGGCTGTGTGCCTGTGTGTTCCATACCAGTTTTAGTGGCAAGTGTATGTCTCCTTGCCGATTGTGGCTGTGTATCTTATTGATTGTGGTCTGCGTTTATGTTTTCCCCTATCCATGTTGGGAGTTTTTCTTCTTTCCCATTTGCGGACTATGTAACTTTGCCATCGTTTCATTGTGAGATTGGTGCTATTGTCTTCCCTTGGTTTTGGGTTGCTGCTGAGTTGTTTTGGCCACAATAGGGCTAAGAAAAACTCTTAGTCACCTTGTTGACTTGAGTTGTGTTCACCCTTTTCGTTTGGGGGTTGTCACCCTATTGTCTTCATCTTCTTCATAGAGCTGTGAACTGTTTGTTTTACTGCGGTATGCAGTGGTTAGTCTTGGGACTATTGAGAGTAGGGTCAGAGGCTAGGTATGCTTGAGAAAACTAGTGTTTGGAGCCACTCGGATAGAGTTAGACTACTGGATTTCTTCTCCACAACCCTTTAAGAGTATTGGAAGGGGAAGTCAGGGCTTGAGGAACCATGAAGCAGTGAAAGGATTGATCCTTGGTGTTGGGTGTGTGGATGTCTTAGAAGTTAGGTTAACTCTAGTGTGGGCATCCTTAGCTCTCCATTGAGGCCACCTGCTTAGCATTTATCCTTTCCTATATCCTTGCGACTTGATAAACCCTACTATGTGGGCTTGGCTGATTTGTGTACCTTGGCTATGTGTAAGCCTGCTTTGACACTTATTCCTTGAGGAATCATGCCCAGCTCCGGGGTGGCAGTGTTGCTGAGAGATTGCCGAGCACGCTAGCCTATGGTTGGGTGGAATGTTGCAGCAACGTAGCTAGTTGCAGGGAAAATTCTTTTAAGATGAGTATTCTTGACTATTCCGTCTCTACATTTATATTTACTGAGTAATGAATATGATGAACATGTGGTATGCTTGAATGAATGTATGTTTTCTTCTGCTATGTATATGAAGGATTTTGCATATTAGTATGTTTTATGTTTTAAGATTTATATTTTAGCATTATATGCCTGTTCATGTTCATGGGGTTATTTGCCCCAAGGTTTTTGTTTGTTTGGTAGCGTCCTCTTCGCCGGTTGGAAGGTTGGGGATGTTACAGTATGGTATTAGAGGTAAAGGTTGCAGTATGGGCCTAAATGGGCCATGAAAGGTTAGCTAGCAGAGGTATGTTTCCTTCTTCGCAACAGAAATCAGAAGAATCTATGCATGACAAGAGAATTTTGAAAATTTTCTCTAAGTATTGGGATCATCAGATCGTCGGAGAACTTAGTCCGAAGTGCCATCGATGCATCAAATCACTTAAGTAGAAGGTCATCCGACAGGGACCACCGAATAAAAATATCAAAAAAATTTCTAAGTGTTATCCCTCGGCAATCTGTAGAGATCAGTCAATTTAATCGACGAAAAGTAGTTGTTTGGGTCATCGATACGTCGGTGGAGAAGAAGGGAAGATAGTTGGTTGAGTCATTGATATGGCGATAGGAAGAAGGAAAATGTTTCAGAAGTTGGAAATGTAGGGCCATCAGAATTCAATCAGTAATGATGAGCCATAGTGTCAGCCGAGATATCCTGCAGGACGCCAATACGTTGGTGAAAGTTAGCGGATGGAGCGGCCGATGCGCCGGTGGACGAAGAAAAGAAATTTCTGAAAATTTTTCTAAGTATCGGAAACGTCGGAAATTTTTAGTTGTCCAAATAGTTGATATGTTGACAAAAGACAGATGATGCCAGCGTCGATATGTTGGCGGAGGAATAAAGGAATCTTTTCGCAAAAAATTCTCAAGTATGGAAATTGTCGGTGGAATTTAGTTGATTTGATCGGCGAACTTTAGAAGATGGAATTGCCGATGCGGTGACTGACATTAGAAGAAATTAAGTGATCATGGGTCTGCCATGTGGACTAGAATTCTGATGGCTATAACTTTCAACTGCTGATCACCGACACATAGTGCTTAGCGGTTTCGAGTGCCAATGGAAGTTGAAAGAGTTAGACAATTGTGTGTCTGATGTTGCGGACACCTAAGGGACTATTCCTCCGATGGAAAATGGCCCCGATTGCTGATGCCATAGTGGCCAGTGTACCCAATTGCCGATACACCGCAGTCCTCAACATTACCAATAAATGATAAAGGCTGGAAGCTGAGACAGCTGAGGATCCGATACGCTGGAAAACTATAGTTGTTGGATTGCCGCCATTGCGAAAGCTTAGAGAACTATCCTCCCCATGGGTAGATGATCCGATTGCCGACACGGTAGTGCCTAGAGGATCTGATCGTCGATGATGGTTTTTGCAGCACCGATAAAGGGCTTGGAAGCTTAGATGGATGGGGATCTGAAACAGTGGAAGACACTAGCTGTTTGACCAGCGATGAACAGTCCTTGGCATCACCGATGCAGCACAAGGCTTAAGGGTTCTAATCGCCAATAAAGTTTAGAAGGGTAGATGACTATGAGCCCGATATAGCGAAAGGAAATAAATGAACAAGATGTCGATGAGCATGGAGAAAACTAGAGCTTTTGGCCACTGAAATGTCGAAAACTTAGTTGGAAAGAGACCCGATAGGGAGAAAGAAATTTTGGGTTTTTCAAAGTGGATTTTTTCTCAGCAAATTCCAACTATTTTTCACTGGATTTTCAGTAGAGCACCAGTGCATTACAGGGCTAGAAAGACAGAAATTCTAGGTGGCTAAGGTTGACATTTCAGACCAGAATACATTTGGTAAAAGAAAAAAGCATCATTGTGAAGTGGTGTGGTTTTCACACCCGAGGTTAGAATGAAGCATGTGGATAGGCGTTGGAAAGCTTATCCAATAGGGAACAAGGGAGAGTCACCAGAATTTGAGTGTGGAACAGCAAAATGCTAGTGATTTCCTGAAAGAGAAATGTTCTGCTGTCAATATGGACAATCCAGGAATTGCGTGCCTAGAGGTAGCAAGACCATGAAGTCAAACCAGCTGTTGTGTGGAAGAGGAGTTCCATGCAGGGATGAGGGACTTTAAAAGGGAAATTTCCTTAAACCTTGTATTGCTAATTATGATTACAAGTTTTATACATGAAATGTATGAGGATATGCCTAGCATGCATAAGATACATGTTGGTAAGAATAGTGAGAATTATACATTTATAATGAGCCACTAATAATAATTATTGCATTGATGTTGGCATTAGTGGAAAAACCAACGACAATATGGACATGGATGAATATGTTGCTAATGTTGAAAAATGTGACTAGCAACCCTATGGAGAAAGGGATAAGGCAATAAGTCCAGAATCAAAAGTTGGTGAGGAAATTCTGCAATCTCCTGCAAAGGACCAACCAAATTGGTAATTTCAAGGGTGTAAGTAGGACCCATGAAGGTAAGAGTTTAATTATGACAATTGCATGGAGTGGTAAAAGCAAAAGGTCTCATACCATGTGGGTATTTCAATTTTATACTGCATTCACAGAGAAATGTGTCATGCCTATATTATGTTGTTATGAGCTTAGTAGCCCAAGGAAAGTAAGCACTGATGATCTTGATTATAGTCATGCATCCTATATGAAGTAGTCATGGTTAGGCCATGCATGGTATGTTTGAATGAATCAATGCAATATAGCATTGAGTGGGTATGCATTAAAATATTTTATAAATCTTGTAGTTATGCATTGAATTGATGCATATGAAAAGTATGAGTAAATGTTGTAGATATGCATACATAAGTATGGGTGCAAATGTTGCGATGCAATGCATGAATGCATAGAGATAGTGCATGAGTTATTATGAATAACTAATGGCTGAAATGATGAATTGATGACAATTCTAGAACCATTTCAAGAGTTGTTATGAATGTAGGATAGTAAGTGCATGAAAAGGGTAGCCATGATCGATTGACTGCTGAAAATGCTCTATGGAAGGGCAAGGTGGTACAATGATATGCTTGTGGAGTAAGGAGTATCTGAACATTTCATTTTGGCATAAATGATGTGACTATACCTTGCAATTTCAGTATGATAATGATTGCATGAAGTAAATGAGTTTTGGTAGTATTGATGCACTAACAGCTGGAAGTATTTGAATTCTATAATTTTGAAAATGCTTCAGTGATTGTTGCAGCAATGGAAAAAGGTTATATGCATCAAGAGTTACCAAGTGTTTGGCTAATTGAAATTCAGGTTTCAGGTAGATTGTTTGGGGCATGGAAATGTGAGTAAGACCATGGCAAAGGTCAGAATCTACCATGTGAAAGAGCCAAACCTCATGAGAAGAGTCTCATGGCTATGAAACTAGTTTGTATGCAAAATGAGTTGTCAAATTTGAATTTGTGAATTTCGGGTTTGAGAAATTGCTCACAACTACTAATCACTATTGAACACATATTTCATTAAATTTGGAAATATTCTATTACAAGGACTTCATCCACGTTGATTTTTTTTGGAAATCTCTAAATACCTATTCTATTAAATCTAGAAAAATCAACTCAAAAAACTATTCCATTAAATTTGGAATAATTAATCCAATGAACTACTTTCTCAATTAATATTTTTTATTTATTTCAAGTAAAACTTTAGTGTTCAACTATTCAAAAGGAAATATTACATCTCAACTAGAACTAGAGGATATACTACATCTCAATTACAACTAGATGGGTTAGATCTAAAATTTAGAACTTTTGCTAGATTGAGTTCCTTCAAAATGAGGAAAGTCATAGCCTTTGAATCCTACATAATTTATATTAATATTATTTATAGGTTGTATTAGATGTTAAGTTGATTAAATTATTTTATGACATAATATCAACATTGTATTTGTTACTACAACAATTATAAATATTGTCATAGTAATTATTTTTGTCTTTGTTATGTATGTTGTTTTATTTTTGGAAATTGGCACCACTTATAATCAAAATGAAAAAATATGTTATGACTTTAAAGTCTAAGTTTTATCCTTGTAATGATTAAAGTAAATTATGAATTAAAATAGCAACATAATTTATTATTATTGTTGTTGGCAGTGGTAGTGTATTAGAAACTAAGTGGATGAATGCTTACTTTATGAATAATAGATTAACTTGATAAATTTCTTACCTATAAATTTATTTAATGATATTGATGTTAGTAAATCCTCCCTTATTTATTAATATTAGATGCTTTAATAAGAAAAATCAATTATGAACTAGAATAGCATTAGCGCAATACAATTTGATTTTTTTCATATACAAGAGGAAAGGGGAAAAACCAACTAAACTAATTATTGCAAGTGTTCATTATTTATTTATGAATCATTTGAACAATGTGTTTAATTGAAAATAGCATATTTATAATGAAAATATAGATATCTTACAATATTTATATTATCATTAAGATTGTATATCATCTATTAATTTATGTTAGGGCAGGGAGGAATCGAACCACCATCGTCTTGCTTGTAATGCATGTGCTCTTCCATTGAGCTAGAACCCTTTACAACATGAGGGGAGAGGGACTGTGTTAACACCTAGATTACACATTTCTAATCCTCCGTGACAGATCAAAATGATGACAGTCTTAGACTTTGATTCTTTAAAAATGATGAAATTCTTAGACTTTGATTCCTTACATAATTTCTATTAATATTATCTATAGTTTGTATTAAATGGTAAGTTGATTAAGTTTTTTGTAATGACATCAATATTGTATATATTACTATGATTAATAAATTGAATTATAATTTGATATGGTAACTAGTACATTGTTGGTGTTGAGTTCCTATACTAGTATAAGGTTGGCACAATTTTAGAATGGCCCATTTAAAAACTATTTAATGTAAAGGTTTGGTACCCAATATTGTTCTAAAATTTTCCCTTGTATTTCCCTGAACTAGGATTCCATCAATCAACCTTTACATGAAGAGTCTCACTTTCATCATTCTGGAAGATATATGAGGTGGTTTTTGTCATCCAAATTATCTCTCCTTCATCATCAGCTCATGATCTAACTAGCAACATATTTACTTTCTCAAATTCGATCATAGGATTGAATCTTGGCTTTAGCTTGTTGCACTTGGGTCCAACATATACCAGTTCATCTGTCACATTATCAAAATCTCCATCCATAATACTTATATTCCATGCAGTGCATTATGATCAGCATTAAATCTCACATGGATTAAATTGTCTTTATAATGCAATGTATTTGATGATAATGTCTAACATGTATTAAAGCTAACATGATGCTACTACTTAATGATTGATTTTCTGGATTAAGTTATGTGAAATCTTTTCAGTCCACAATGAGTTTTTCATGGTTCCTGTAACAAGCATGGGTGGAGTGTCCACTCAAAACATTGGTCTGAAAAACGTTCACACAGTTTAATCCAGAAAATCAATCACAATGATGACAAACTGATAAAACCTGCACACTCAAAATGTTGCTACTGTATTTATTGAGTATAATTTAATATACTAGTACAAAGTTGGAACCACTTTAAAGTCTACACGAGAAAATATAGTTATGAATGTGAATGCAACATAGTAGTACAATTAAATTTATATCAACTATAATAACGAATAATAGGGAAAACTCACTTCAAACCTTATTGCAAGTTCCTTACATTTACTCACAAAACAAGTCTAAAAGATGTTTTTAGGTTCATTCGCATAAAGTATCATCACATGAATTAACATGAAGTTGAACCAAAATTTTCATATATGTAGCAAATAATATAAAATTCCTCAAAAGGTAGCTTAAAGAGAAAATTTGATATACTACAAACATTGACATATTTTTCTTCATGTATACTAATTAGTCATTCAAAAAGCAAAATTACATTCATTAATCATCTCCACCTAATCTC
Organism: Pseudotsuga menziesii; assembly: GCA_001517045.1. Lineage (NCBI taxonomy): Eukaryota > Viridiplantae > Streptophyta > Pinopsida > Pinales > Pinaceae > Pseudotsuga > Pseudotsuga menziesii. The sequence continues at coordinate 80,589 of LPNX010121746.1, forward strand.
CTTATATTTTCTCAAGCAGATCAAGTACAGCTTGAGGATGAATATTTCCACAGTTAATCATAATGACAAAGAGATTTTATGGAATTAAATTGTGTATTGAAACATCCCTATGTTTCGAGTGGGCACTCCACCAATCATCAGGGGAACAAAATGAAAAGCTCAAAGTGGTATTGAAGAGAGTGAGCAAAAGATAATAATAAATAAGGTAAGGGTTTTGTACATGCATTAATGAATATAATTATGCACATTTGATATAGTGACATGTTGTGTTGATCTAAAAGACAAATTGAAAAGTTAAAATTTGAATGGTGTTAGCTAGATCGCATAAAGTATCATCACATGAATTAACATTGAACTTGAAGTGAAATTTTCATATATGCAATAAATAATTTTAAATTCCTCAAAAAGTAGCTTGAAGAGTATTTATTATACTACAAAAATTGAAAAATGTTTCTTCATGTATACTAAAATTCATTCAAAAAGAAAAATTACATTCATGAATCATGTCCACCTAATCTCCTTATATCAACTCAAGCAGATCAAGTAGAACTTGTACACCACATTTATTTATCTTGGTCATCCTGCAATCTTCTTTCTTTGGCATCCATTCCCAAACTATGGTATTAATTGGAATAGATCAAAGTTCTGTGTCATCAAGATTTGGTACCCAATATTGTTCTAAAATATTTCCCTTGTATTTCCCTAAACTAGGTTGCCACCAATCAATATTTACATGAAGGGTCTCGCTGTCATCATCTTGGAAGATATCTGAGGTGGATTTTTCCATCCAATTCATTTCTCCTTCATCCTCATTACCTGATCTAACAAGAAACAGCTTCCTTTTCTCTACATCGGTTCTAGGATCGAATGTTGGCTTTGGCTTGTTGCACTTGGGTCCAACATATACCGGTTCATCTGTCACATTATTGAAATCCACATCCATAATACTTGATATTGCATGGAGTGCATTACCATCAACGTTAACATTTTTCCTTGTCTTGGGCCAAAAAATCATCAAAAGAAGAATCACTTTCATCCAAGGGTGTATGGTCATTATAGATTCCATCTAATGCATCAAGAACTCTTTTCCAATAATCTATCGTTTTATTCCATTCCTCTGTAACAATTGGTGAATTCTCATTACCAATATTCTCTTTCCACATTTTTATGTATGATGTTATTCCTTCCTTTAGTTCTTTTAAATAAACATCATTGTCTTTGGGACGTAAGAAATATGGCTTCCATGTGGGCAATATAGGTCGACCTTCATCATCTATATTCAACAACTCATTGTGGTTCTGACCACTTAATGTCTCTGATGGATTCTTTATACCTCATAACTGGAACATCATTGAGTACAAGAAATTGGAAGTACTGGACATTAAGGTGTCCAACTAGTGCATTTTTCCCCTCCTTGATGTACCCATTAAGAAAACTTTTGAAGTCATACACTTTGCCAATAAGTTTAGGTGGAAACGCCTGTTTTTATTCTATTGTGCAATATGTATACATCATCTCAGATAAAAAATATATATCTATTCTTTTCAAGTTGGAAGACATTCTTTCGTAGGTTCCATCTATGTCTTCATGGGTGTGCCCCACAAGCAAGAACCCAAGCTCAATAGTGATGAAGACACCAAGTGCAGTTAATAGTGATAGAAACATGAAAACATAATGATTCTTATTATCACTAGCTACATTGTCCAACTGTAACAATAAATGTGGAGGAAGAGCTTTAAAATCAAGATTTTGTTTTTTTGAGCTTCCATTTAAAGATAGGAAAGAATCCTTGTACACTCTACATTTTGAGTAAATAGATTTTTGAAGTAATGCATTTGAAAGTGGGTTTATTGAACTTCCACTCTCATCAAGCAAATCACCATACATATCAAGGTGTGGGTCTTCAAGGTCCCCAATCACTTTGCAAGAGATGTACTGGTAAATTGTGATCCCATGTGTACAAATGGTAGGGATAAATGACCAAAACCTCATGTGTTATGACCATGTTTTAGCACACCTGAAAACGACAAACCCAAGTTTGTTTCTGCAACAAATTTTGATTTGACATGTAATCTTGGGATTAAAGTCTTCTTTTTTGTCCATTTTATCATGGATAATTCTCAAGTGTTCCTTTGGATACCACTCTGACATAATTCTATGGGCATAGTAGCAATATCTTCCACACATAACAATCTTGTTATGTTTCTTCAGTCTAGCTCATGCATTTTCTTCGAGCTCTTTTGTAGTCATTGTCTTCATCTGTGCTTTCAACATGATACATTCACTACATTTACTGAAGCTAGTGTTCTTTGAGAATGCCATATATGGAAAATGAGTATTCCAAATCTTGCTCATTGTTTGTTGTGATATTGATGGGAAATTGAGCTCTTGAAGAGCCTCATTGATCTCTTTTAACAAAGAAATTTGGGTGTACATTGATGGCAGCAGTATTAAAGGAGCAAATGTTCCATCTTATTCAACTTGTTGTGTTTGGTTCAGTGAAAAATCTGAATTATCCATGACAATTTTGTGCAATATTTCTATGGTTTCCATAGTATGTGCACGTGATTTGCATTTGTTGGTGTTACCATGAATTCCTTTGACAGGTCCTTATTGGAAGTTATGTTGGTAAGTATAGAAGGTGCTTTGAGGAATATTATGTATCTTGTACCATGCTTTCTTACAAATAATATCTCCATTAAACCTCATGTCCTTTACTTTTCTAACAGTAGGAGGTAGGCCATGGCCATGGCTCTTTGACATGATTGTGTTGGAAAGGAGTGAATTCAAGGCAAATTCCCTAATTTCATTTTTTTAAGAGTTCCATACCCCTTCTAGTAGCTACAATGGCTTTCCTATCCACATGTTGAAGGCAATATTGTTTACAACCTTCATCTGCTGCCAAAAGTCAGTTTCTTTCTCTTCATCTCTCTGTATTTGAAAGTTTCCAAATTTTTTTGTATCCACAACTCATTTAATCCTTTTATATGGCCTCGTTACGTGCATAGCAATTGAGGCTGGATCTTTTTCATTATAAAGATCACCATCCCATGTGTTTAAGGGACTTGTGTCCTCTATAAGATCACATACCACCATTTCATTGGGAGCCTCCTTGAAATTTTCATTCACCCTTGTAATCTCACCTTCATTGTCCACCAACTCATTTATTGACCATATAAACAAACAATGTATAGACTTATCTCCAATCCTACATCTTTCACAATTTCTTTCTATGTCTTCCACAAAAAGACCAAATTCCTTTTCACCTAACCTTTCACCCTCAACCATGTCATCCTCACAGACATTAACTATGATCCCTTTGACAATGCACATGCTTGTTCCCGTGCACTCATGTGTAAGAGAAAACTTTTTGCATGTGAATGTAAGCCTATCTTGGGGAGCATTTACTTGATGATCATGACAATGAGGTTCCAAATCTGATTCTGGAAAAATCTCATAAGATCCCAATGGACCCCTAGTGTATTTTCAAATCCTATTGGATGTGGCAAAATAGCATCATGTTTTAACACCTTCTCAATGTTAACCATTATGGATCCTTTATTTACCATACTTCCATGCACCTTATGACCAATATTTGTATTGAATATGGAGCCTTCACCCACCGTCACTCCACATTGCAAAAGATATACCTTGTCTCCAATAGCAAATGCAGAAGAGACATTTCCAAATATAAAACAAATTAGACAAACTTAGTATTTGCTCAAAAATAATAAGCAATGTACTATCAAAAACACTTAACATGTGTTTCAAGATTTTGATTTACCTTTGTTATGCCTCAAATCTATGATCTTCCATGGATGTAAGTCCCCTTCATCAATATATTCCATAATCAAATGTGGTCCAATAACATCAATTATCAAAACCATAACATATCCTACATTAAGCCTTTCTCCACCATAATGAGTTGTAGTATCTATAGATTCAACCCTTCATAGTCCAATTTGACCATTAATTAGGAGGTTAACATAGTCCCTCTTATCAAAATTATATTTTCCATTGTAACTCCTCCCAATTTTTGTAAGACATTTGAATTGTAGTTTGTAATTAAAGTTAAACCATATGAAGTGTATGCTCAAAAAGGTAATATAGTTTCAATAATTCAAAACAACAGGGTAGCCCTTTTGTATGCCACAAAAAATTGTTCCCCTACATCTTGTGTGCGCTAGCAAAAGGTAATTTACATATAAATTACATAAAATATATATGAAGAGATAACAATAAGAGTTCCAAGAAGCATTAGAGAATGACAGATATCAACTTAGATAAAAACACCAAATTCCTATTTGACTTTGGACATAGCACTTATATTATTGATGTATGTGTATGAATGTAATGGAAATATAGCTAGAGTTAGCTTTCGTTTTTAAAACGTTGCATGATAAATGAAAGTTAATGTGTGTTAGTTTTCATACTGTAGTTTTCCATCTAACAAAACCACATTGGCATCAATCACATTATACCATGATAGAAATCTAGTTGGTGTTAGTTTCTATTCATAAAACATTGCATGGTAACTAAAAGTTAATCTACGTTAGTTTTCATAAGGTAGTTTGTTATCTAACACACCCACATTGTCATCAAATACATTACACCATAATGAAAATCTAGTGGAGTTAGCTTCCTTCTAACAACATGGCATGGTGAGTGAAACCTAACCTGCGATAGCTTTCATAAGGAAGGTTTCAATCTAACACAACTACATTGTTATCAATCACATTGCACCACGATGGAAATATAGATGGAGTTAGTTTTCGTTCTTAAAACATTGCACAGTTAGTGAAAGCTAAAGTGTGTTACTTTTTATGAGGTAGTTTTTCATCTGACACAAACACATTGTCATCAATCACATTGCACCATGATGAAAATCTAGCTTGATTTGGCTTTCGTTCTTAAAACATTGCACTGTGAGTGAAAGGTGATGTGTGTTAGTTTTCATAAGGTAGCTTTCTATATAAAACAACCACATCGTCATCAAATATATCACACCATGATGAAAATATAGCTGGAGTTAGTTTTACTTTTAACAACATGGCATGATGAGATAAAGTTAAAGTGTGTTAGCTTTCATAAGGTAGTTTTTCATCTACCACAATCACATTTTCATCAATCACATTGCACCGCAATGGAGATCTACTTGAAGTTAGCTTTCGTCCTTAAATCGTTGCACGGTGAGTGAAATCTAATGTGTGTTAGATTTTATAATGTAGTTTTTCATCTACCACAACCACATTGTCATCAATCACAGTTCACCATGATGGAAATCTATTTGGATTTACCTTTCATTCTTAAGACATTGCACAGTGAGTAAAAGCTAATTTGTTAGCTGTTATAAGTTAGTTTTCCACCTAACACAGCCACAGTGTCCTACATTATACCATGATGGAAATTTAGCTGGAATTAGCTTTCCTTTTAACAACATTTCATGATGAGTGAAAGCTAATGTGTTATAGTTCATTGCACCATGATGGAAAGTTAACTGGATTTAGCTTTTGTTCTTAAAACATTGTACGTTGAGTGAAAGTTAATGTATTTTATTTTTCATAAGGTAGTTTTCTATCTAAAACAAACACATTGTTATCAAATACATAACAAGATGATGGAAATATAGCTATAATTAGCTTAACTTTTAACAACGTGTTAGTTGTCGTTCTTAAATCATTGTATGATGAGTGAAAGAAAATGTGTGTTAGCTCATTACACCAAGATGGAAATCTAGCTCGAGTTAGCTTTTGTTTTTAAAACATTGCATGGTGAGTGAAAGTTAATGTGTGTTAGAATTCATAAGGTAGTTTTCTATTTAAAAGAGTCACATTGTCATCAAATACATAACACCATGATGGAAATCTAGTTGAAGTTAGCTTTATTCCTTAAATCATTGCACGATGAGTGAAATCTAATGTGTTAACTTTCATAATGTAGTTTCCATCTAACACAACCACGTTGTCATCAATCACAATGCACCATGATGGAAATGTAGTTGGAGTTAGATTTCATAAGATAGTTTTCTATCTAGCACAACCAAATTGTCATCAAATACATTACACCATGATGGAAATCTAGTTGGAGTTAGTTTTCTTCCTAACAACATGGCACGATGAGTGAAAGCTCATGTGTGTTAGCTCATTACACCATGATAAAAATATAGCTCAAATTAGTTTTCTATCTAACACAACCACATTATCACATTGCACCGTGAGGGAAATCTAGTTGGAGTTAGATTTCAACCTTAAATCGTTGTACGATGAGTGAAATCTAATGTATGTTATATTTCATAATGTAGTTTTCCATTTAGCAAAATCACATTGTCATCAATCAACATGCACTATGTTGGAAATATAGCTAGAGTTAGCTTTCATTCTTAAAACGTTGCACGGTGAGTAATAGCTAATGTGTGTTAGCTTTCGTAAGGTAGTTTTTCATCTAACACAGCCACATTGTCATCAAATACATTACACCATGATGCAAATCTAGCTAGAGTTATCTTTCCTTCTAACAACATGGCACAATGAATGAAAGCTAATATGTGTTAGCTTTCATAAGGTAGTTTTTCATCTATCACAACCACATTGTCATCGATCACATTGATTTGTGATGGAAATATAACTGGAGTTAGCTTTCATCCTTAAATCATTGCATAGTGAGTGAAATATAATGTGTGTTAGTTTTCATAATGTAGTTTTCCATCTAGCACAATCACATTGTCATCAATCACAAAGAACCAAGATGTAAATCTAGCTAGAGTTAGCTTTCGTTCTTAAAACATTGCACGGTGAGTAAAGCTAATGTATGTTAACTTTCATAAGGTAGTTTTTCATCTAAAATAGTCATATTGTTATCAAAATACATTACACCATGATGGAAATCTTGCTGGAGTTAGCTTTCCTTCTAACAACATAGCACTATAAGGGAAAGCTTATGTGTGTTACCTCATTACACCATGATGGAAATCTAGCTAGATTTAGCTTTCTTTTCAATATGGCGCGACGAGTGAAAGTTATTGTGTGTAATCTTTCATAAGGTAGTTTTCCATGGAACATAACCACATTGTCATCAATCACATTGCACCGTGTTGAAAATCTAGTTGGAGTTAGTTTTTATACTTAAATCATTGCACGATGAGTAAAATCTAATGTGTGTAAGCTTTCATAGTGTGGTTGTCTAATTAGCATAACCACATTGTCATCAATCATAATGCACCATGATGGAAATCTAGTTGGAGTTAGCTGTCGTTCTTAAAACATTGCGCGATGAGTAAAGTTAATGTCTGTTAGCTTTCATAAGGTAGTTTTCCATCAAACACAGCCACATTATCATCAAATACATTACACCATGATGGAAATCTAGTTGGAGTTAGCTTTCTTTCTAACAACATGGCACTATAAGGGAAAGCTTATGTATGTTAGCTCATTACACCATGATGAAAATCTAGATGGAGTTAGCTTTCTTTTTAACAACATGGCACAATGAGTGAAAGCGAATGTGTGTTAGCTTTCATAAAGTAGTTTTCCATGTAACACAACCACATTGTCATCAATCACATTGCGCCATGTTGAAAATATACTTGAAGTTAGATTTCATCCTTAAATTGTTGCACGATGAGTGAAATCTAATGTGTCTAGGCTTTCATAGTGTAGTTTTCCATCTTCCACAACCACATTATCATCAATCACAATGCACCATGATAGAAATATAGCTAGAGATAGCTTTCGTTCTTAAAACATTGCACGGTCAGTAAAACTAATGTCTGTTAGCTTTCATAAGGTAGTTTTCTGTCTAACACAGCCACATTGTTATCAAACACATTGCACTATGATGAAAATCTAGCTGGAGTTAGCTTTTCTTCTAACAACATGGCACTATAACGAAAAAATTATGTGTGTTAGCTCATTACACCATGATGGAAATCTAGCTAGAGTTATCTTTCCTTTTAACAACATGGCATGATGAGTGAAAGCTACCATGTGTTAGATTTCATAAGGTAGTTTTCTATGTAACACAACCACATTGTTATCAAGCACATTGCACTGTGTTGGAAATCTAGTTGGAGTAAGTTTTCATCCTTAAATCGTTGCACGGTGGGGTAAATCTAATGTGTGTAAGTTTTCATAGTGTATTTTTTCATCTAGCACAACCACATTGTGATCAATCATAATGCACCATGATGGAAATCTAGCTGGAGTTAGCTTTCGTTCTTAAAACATTGCATGGTGAGTAAATCTAATTTCTGTTAACCTTTATAAAGTAGTTTTTCATCTAACATAGCGACATTGTCATCAAATACATTCCACCATGATGGAAATATAGCTCGAGTTAGCTTTCTTTCTAACAACATGGGAATATAAGGGAAATCTTATGTGTGTTAGCTCATTACACCATGATGGAAATCTAGCTAGAGTTAGCTTTCCTTTTAACAACATGTCACGATGAGTGAAAGCTAATGTGTGTTGGCTTTCATAAGGTAGTTTTTCATGTAACACAACCACATTGTCATCAATCACATTGTGCAGTGTTGAAAATTTACTTGAAGTTAGCTTTCATCTTTAAATCGTTGCACGATGAGTGAAATATAATGTGTGTAAGCTTTCATAGTGTAGTTTTTTATCTAACATAGCCACATTGTTATCAATCACAATGCACCATGATGGAAATCTATCTGGATTTAGTTTTCATTCTTAAAATATTTCACGGTGAGTAAAATCTAATGTGTGTTAGATTTCCTAAGGTAGCTTTCCATCCAAGACTACCACATTCTCATCAAATACATTACACCATGATGGAAATCTAGCCGGAGTTAGCTTTCCTTCCAACATGGCACTATGAGTGAAAGCTTCTTTGTGTTAGCTCATTACACCATTATGAAAATCTCGCTGGAGTTGGATTTCTTTTTAACAACATGGCACGATGAGTGAAAGCTAATTTGTGTTATCTTTCATAAAGTAGTTTTTTATTTAACACAACGTCATTGTCACATTGCACCATCATGGAAATCTAGCTGGAGTTAGCTTTAAACCTTAAATCGTTGCACGGTGAGTGAAATCTAATGTGTGTTATCTTTCATAATGTAATTTTTCATTTAGCACAACCACATTGTCATCAATAAAAATGCACCATGTTGAAAATTTAGCTAGAGTTAGCTTTCGTTATTTAAACGTTGCGCGGTGAGTAATAGCTAATGTGTGTTAGCTTTCATAAGGTAGCTTTTCGTCCAACATAGCCACATTGTCATCAAATACATTACAACATGATGCAAATCTAGCTGGAGTTAGCTTTCATTCTAACAACATGGCATGATGAGTGAAAGATAATATGTGTTAGCTTTCATAAGGTAGTTTTCCATCAACATAACCACATCGTCATTGATCACATAGCACCGTGATGGAAATGTAGCTAGAGTTAGCTTTCGTCCTTGAATCATGGCACAGTGAGTGAATTCTAATGTGTGTTAGCTTTCATAATGTAGTTTTCCATCTAGCACAACCACATTGTCATCAATCACAATGCACCATAATGGAAATCTAGCTAGAGTTAGCTTTCATCCTTAAAACATTGCACAGTCAATAAAGTTAATGTCGGTTAGTTTTCATAAGGTAGTTTTCCATCTAACACA
>LPNX010121751.1:3759-245198 GCA_001517045.1 Pseudotsuga menziesii
GGAAACTGAATCTGGATCATCACTCGATCTGGATCATCACTGCTGGATCTGGATCATCACTCGATCTGGATCTCTCGGAGTCATCATAACTGGATCTGGATCATAGCTCAATCTGGATCTCCGCTGTTCATCATCATGTGTATACTATCTCGTCATAGGAAGTTCTACAGAGCCAGCCCTTTTTCATGCTGGTTGTAGGCCTACTCTCATGTAGGTCTTCGCCCAGCACTTACATCTGACCTGCTCGTCAGAAAGGCACGCCCAACACTCACATCTGATCATGTAGTAAACTACAATCACATCAGAAAGGCCCAGCACTCACATTCACCAGCATGATAGGACATCACATCACTAACATATGTGAAATGGCTCTGCACTTATATCGGACCTACTCGTCAGAATGGCACATTCACCCAGGCCGGAACACATCCTACCACAATGATGAACGACTCTCACCCAGGCTGGAGCCCCTCCTACCACAATGATGAGAGATTTGTGCACTCACATCTGACCTGGTAGAAACTGAATCCTACACTCTCGTTAAAATGGCCCCCAGTCCCTGACTGAGCTACATGGTAACTGACCATGCGCCTCCACTCTCCCAGAGAGTGGCAATTGCCCTTACATCTGTCCTACTCGACAGAATGGCCAGCACTTATATCTGTCATGTGAGGAACTTAATCCTTTAGCCATGACCAGAATGGCTCTGCCCTTACATATGACCTGCTCGTCAGAATGGCACAATCCCATCTAGTGATGGAAGACTCTCAGCTCCAACGAGGAGAGATTTCTGCCCTTACATCTGCCATGGAAGGAACTAAATCCTTTAGCCATGCACAGAATGGCCCTGCCCTTACATTTGACCTGCTCTTCAGAATGGCACAATCCCATCTAGTGATGGAAGACTCTCAGCTCCAACTAGGAGATATTTTTTCCCTTACATCTGCCATGGAAGGAACTAAATCTTTTAGCCATGCACAGAATGGTCCTGCCCTTACATCTGACCTGCTCGTCAGAATGGCACAATCCCATCCAATGATGGAAGACTCTCAGCTCCAACGAGGAGAGATTTCTGCCCTTACATCTACCATGGAAGGAACTAAATCCTTTAGCCATGCACAGAATGGCCCTGCCCTTACATCTGACCTGCTCGTCAGAATGGCACAATCCCATCCAATGATGGAAGACTCTCAACCACAATGAAGAGAGATTTCTGCACTTACATCTGACATGGAAGGAACTAAATCCTTTAGCCATGAACAGAATGGCACAGCCCTTACATCTAACCTTCTCGTCAGAATGGCTATGGATCTCAGTACTCATGGAAGGAACCAATCCTCTCACCATGACGGAATATCTCAGCCCTTACATCTGACCATGGAAGGAACCAATCCTCTCACCATGTCAGAATGGCTCTGGATCTCATCACTATCTCTGGGAGGAAGCCTCAATCTGGAGAACACCAAGTCTCTCTCTGAAGTGCTCGAACTTCAGCCTAGCCAATGGCTTCGTCAATACATCAGCTATCTGTTCCTCCGTCACAACATACAGGAGCTTCACTGCTCCTCTCTGCACCATATCCCTGATATAGTGATATTTCATCTCAATATGCTTCGACCTGTCATGGAACACTGGAGTCTCTGACAACTTTATGCAACTCTGGTTGTCACAATGTATACAGGTAGCATCCAGCTGGAGATCAAATATATCAGACAATAGCTTCCGCAGCCATACTACCTCACAACTAGCTGAACAAGCTGCGACATACTCTGCTTCAGTTGTACTCAGTGCCACATAGGATTACTTCCTGCTAAACCAAGAGATCACACCTGATCCCATACTGAAGCAACATCCCAAAGTACTCTTCCGATCGATGGCACTACCTGCCCAATCATCTGACGATACATCGTAGCATCAACCGTCTCTGAAGAAGCATCACTCAATAGCTTCAGGTTTGATGCCATAGGTGTGGTCATGCAGTCCATCATCCTGAACCTATTTAGGATCTCTACTGCATACTTCCCTTGTCCAAGGAAGATTCCATCTGTACTCTGCCACACCTCCATACCTAGCACAATAGTGCATCGACACATAACAGGAGTATCACTGGTCTTTCGTCTTCAACCTTGAAGCAAAGGTTGAAATCCACTTTACTCTCAGTAACGCCTAGAATCATCAGTAATCTTCCCATCCTGTCGTACCATGTTGAACCTCAGGATCTTCTGCAATCACTCCCTCTGAAGCGGAGCATCATACTCCCTCTGTCTTCCGTACTCTATGCACTGAAACATTCTGTACTGGAGTGACAAGTAGTATCCATCTAGGATCACTGGATACTAAGATCCTATATCTTGAACTTCTTCAAAAGTTCATCTTTCACCCATCTGTGAGCTTGTCATTTTCTGTCAACCTTGTAGCAAAGGTTAATATATTCATCAAGCTCATCATGTATGTGATATCCCATGGGTGTCTTTTGAACTCGTACAAGGCCTTCTTTCATTTGCACACATGATTATGCATGTCATGTGACTTCACTTCTATTAGCTGTAAATGTTTCTTCGTAGACTATGCCTTCTCTTCGTGAGAAGCCTCATGCTACGAATCTTCACGATGTTTCCATCTACTGCATGATGGAACTATGAACTTCTCTTCAAGTCTTGATAATACGCCTTGACATCATTCTTCTTGAACTGGAAGGTTCTGCATCAATGATGTTACTGCATTCATCATATTATTCTTTGTCTTGAACTGTCGTCACTTGTTCTTCTGAACAAGTCTTCATTCTTCTTTGCTTGCGATCTTTCCTACAAGTCCAATGCATTTATATGGTTAGAAACATTTCATAAGGAATGTTCATATTGGAAAATACTTATGCATAAATATATAATCATGCAACTACTTTAGCCAATACAACATTCATCCATATCTCACTGAAACTTTCTAGATGCCTTCCATCTCTACCAGGACAACATTGGGATTGTGCACTAATCCAATATGTCAGCAAAGAGGTTTCATTCTAGATAAGTAGCAATGGAGAATTTGTATAGCACCATGAGCTACTTACCCATATGCATATTAGTAGTACACTGTCATTAATGCAAACATCCTATCATGCATAATACATCAATTGAATATAAACAAATGCATAAAAAAATAATATCATGAAATGACAATTGAATACTTATATTTATTTGTTTCGTGGGCATACTCCTTCTTGAGTCTTCAGCTTCATCGTCTTCTTCATTCATGATAGCATCATTTCTTATCCAAATGCTGAGGTGGATAAGAAGTTCTTCAAGAGTTGAGTTCTTCATATTCCTCATTGCGTGAGGGATCTTCTTTGGATGGAGAGAGTTTGATCTTCAGTTGCTCCCACCTTCTCTTCTTGAGCTTCTTCTTCTAGAGTCTACTGAAATGTAATCACTTCCTTCTAGAACACATTCCTTGAATGAATGAATTCCATGATCCTGGGAGGCCATTCAAGGTGGCCATCACCACTTCTGCATTCTTCACTGCTTCAAGTTGTTCTTGATTTGAGAGACTCTTATGAATGCATGGTCTCTACATTCTGTATCTTCACATTCTTCAACTAGTTTCTTTAGGTCATATTCTGATTTTGTTCTTTCCTTCAAATAGCTTGAGATTCTGGAAGACCTTCAACAACATTGCTTGCAATAGGTAGTGCTCTGTAATGCACATGTGCAAGCCCTCTATGCCAAAGCTCATTTGGCTCTACTATGTCATGGATCAAGGCTTGTTCTAGATATCCCTTCAATTTGTACAAGCCTCCTTCGTGTTCTTCAATCACTACCACATTATCGATAGTCTTTCCTTTTGGCCATATGATGACTTGACCATCTATGAATGCAGCCCGCATTCCTTTTGCATCAATACTGAAATGGAGAGAAGGTTCTTCTTCAATCCTGGTACAAACAATACTTCTTTCATTGTTAGAGACTTACCAAATTCTAGCTTGTATGAAGATTCCCCACTACCTTTTATTGGACATTGGTAGTCATCTCCTAGTTTCACCTTGTGAGGTGATTCATGTTTTGACAGTGAGCCAATAATCAATTCCATGAGTAATGTTACCTATGAGAGCTGATATCAGAACATAGAATCTTCACTTTCATATCTAGATCTCTTTCTGGATGGTTCATCATCCTCTGCAGCATGAGCATGATGTCTTCTTTGGCCTCGTCTCCCTCTGAAACTGGAACCTCCATACTCATGTAGGTGTCCAATCCATTTTCTTCAGAGAGATCATATACTTCCAGGTTTGGAAGTTGTTAACTTTCGCAAGATTTTAACTAAGCTGATGTGATATATCATATTGAAATGAGAACCTCAAATGGAAATAGTAAAGGATTAGATCTTACCGATTTGAGGTGTCCGCCCTTGTCCCGAAGTTTGCTGATCTAGGGTTTGTCGCAGAAACCCTAATTTTCAAAACTTGGAATCTTTCAGATCTGATTGGATGAACAGATAGATCTCTTCAAATGGAGCTGTCCAATGTACTCCTTTTCTGAAAACAGTGAAGGGAAACTCCCGGAACAGGAAGCCCTAATTTTCTGATTTCTTCTGCAGAAATACCTGTTACTGTTTCTGTGATATCTCCGCAATTACTGATCCTCTCTGTCAGAAATTTATTACTGAGGTAACCTCGCATGTCCCTGATCCAACACCACAGGTTTCATCAGAATTTGTTTCACCATTTTGGATTTATGATTCTTTTCCCAAGGTGACCTGTTACAAGACTGTTCAGAACAGCGAAGTTGTACGGAATTCCACGTGTCACTGGTTCATATTCTGAGTCTGACCTTTGGAACACATAATTTAAAGTCTGTTCCCTTTCTGAAACATCTTCAGGAATTCCATTTGGCTCTCTGTAGCCCACGATATTGCAGATCTCCCCAGGTGTCCTGTTTATGGATGATTTCTGGAAGAGGCTGGAACTCTAAATTGGAGAGATCATATCTCCTGGAATACAGAAAATCAGAGGCGGTCCTTTGGACACAGTGTTCATCAGGATTTTATCTTCGGACCCTAAAATATTCAGCTTCTGAGACTTCTCCAATCTCGGAATATAGCGACTGTACCAAAACTTAGCAGTTTTAGTATTTAGGGTTTCTCCTAGCTAGGGGTCAAACTAGGGTTTGACTTTCCCGGAGATTTACCCAACCAAATTTATTGATCCAGGTCTCTAAATTTCGGTTTGGATGAGGCAAACAATCCTATGCTGGTCTCACTCAAAAATTCCTCTTCTGTAGAAAGCCCTAATTTCCACATCGAAACTGAAAGTGCTTGAAATTGAATTCCGCATCGACAGAAAGATGCACCCTTCAATGGAGAGTCATCCTAGCATACTTGTGCTGAAAATCTGTGGAGAAATATCCACAAAATAGGAAGCCCTAGTTCCTGTAGATTCACAATGTCTTCTTCTCAGGTTAGCTCTGATCCCATGTTAGATTTTCAACATTTAAGCTAGCATTATGTTAAGATCTTTTCACTGAGAGAATAACAAGCACAGCAATCACATAAGCACATCACAAGAGACAAGAGACACAAAGATTTTAGGAGGGGAAACCATAAATGGAGAAAACCCCTCAACTTCCTCTAAGATAGTATCACCACAATATGTGATCCCAAAACAGTAAGATGACCTCCCTTCACAACAGCAGCCTTCTGTCTTCTGTCAAGCCCAAGAATTTCCTTCTCCAAAAGTGCGCCACACTTGAGAGAGCAAGAGAGCTAAGTCACAAGTGATAAATAGAGAGACTCTCACTCTCTATTTATATTCTTCCGTTGACTTGAAGTGCACTCAACCTAATAATTACTACTCGAGCCTACACCTTAATTAGTGTATAATAACTCAAGTGCCCCTAAACAGTGGGGACTTACCCAATGACTTGATATGACTTGTTTACATTATAATCCTCCCGATCGGAACATCGGGGCATGACCACATGACTCAAATACATAATAGAAACATCCCGGAATAAACATCGGGTTACAATAATATAAAATACATAGAAGAATACATTCCGAAGTTACATATACATCAACAACTATTCCACCAAGATCCACATACGGGGACATAGGTAACAATCCCGACTCAATCTTGTTTTTGAATTATTTAGTTTTTTTTTTGTTTTTTTATATAGTGAAATCAAAAGACATGTTTTTGAGTGATGACATATATTGATACTTATTCACATATA
Organism: Pseudotsuga menziesii; assembly: GCA_001517045.1. Taxonomy (NCBI): domain Eukaryota; kingdom Viridiplantae; phylum Streptophyta; class Pinopsida; order Pinales; family Pinaceae; genus Pseudotsuga; species Pseudotsuga menziesii. The sequence goes on from LPNX010121751.1 coordinate 9,981, forward strand.
CATAGTTGTTGGGCCTATACATCCATATGGTTTCCCTCGACATTGTTAGAGGGGGAGGGTTTATGACATTATAGGTGTGGATGCAGAGTGTACACTCCAAAACATCCATACGAATGACACATAGAATGCCCATGGCACAAGTCAAGGACTTTCCTAAGGCTATGCAGCAAATCGTGGTGGGTGTACAACATGCATGGCTTCGCTTATTCTGATGGCTAGCTAAAGGTGTCATGTGTTATCATCATCAGCACCTTGCTCCATAGGCTTAGGGGCCTAGATGTAATTTTTGTTGTATTGACCATGTAGTATATTTTGGTGGCTCAAAAGCCCCATATTTGTATTATGACATTATGTATTATGAAACCACTTTTTGGACTATCTTTTAATGAAACATTCTTATGATGATCGGTTATTTATATTTACATGTGTAAATGTGTTGTGAATGCTTCATTGTATATGTATCAATGTTGATGTTTTTGTAACTTTGGAATGTATTCACTTGTATATCTTATGTATTGTACCTCGATGTTTATTCTGGGGAGTATATGTAATGTAATTGAGTCATGTCATGCAACGATGTTTCGATCAGGAGACTCAATAATATAAACAAGTCATGTAAAGTCATTGAGGTTTACCCTCCATTGTAAGTCGGGGAAATACTCCCCACAATTGAGTTAAGGTTAACCCTCCTTGTTGATCGAAGGGAAAAGTCCCCAGAGTTGTGGGGCACTAGGGTTATTAGACTCTCATAGAGATGTCGGCCCTGGTAAGTAATTGTTAAGTGGGGATGACTTGTTGGAGTGGACTTTAAGTGAATGAAAGAATAAAAATAGAAAGTGAACCTCTCTATTTTTCACACACACACTCACTCACTAGGGTCCGTGAGTGAGAGAGGAGAAGCTCTCTCAAGTGAGAGAGAGAGAAAAACTGTGGAGATCATCTTTTCTGTCTTTGGGTTTTACTATTACTATTGATGCTCATTCTATCACTGATGAAGTTGCTAGTTTTTCTCCTTTATGTTTTCCCCAAGGAAAATATCTTGTGTCTATTATCTCTTGTGATTTATTGTTGTCCATGTTATTCTCTCAGTTAAGATCCTAAGGTCATATTGCTTAAATGATAAAAATATAACATGGTATCAAAGCTAACCTGAGAAGAATACATTGTGTAGCTGCAGATTCTAGGATTTCTTACTTTTTGGGTCTCTCTCCACAATCCATCTGCAAAAGGATTCCAGGCTAACTCTCCATTGAAGGGCGTATCTTTCTATTGAAGAGGAATTTTATTCCAGTCATTTTTAGTTTTTGTTGCGGGAAATTAGGGATTTTCTTAGAAGAGGAATTTTTGAGTGAGCCTAGAATAGGATTAATTTCCTCATCAAAATAGAAGTTTAGAGACTTGGGCCTAGAGTTTTGGTTGGGTGAAACTTCGGGAAATTCAAACCCTAGTTTGACTTGGGGCCTGGAAAACCCTAAAATACTGAAACTAATAGTTTTGGTAGATTCACTATATCTCAAGTTTGGAGAAGGCTCAGGTGCTGAACCTTTCATAGGTTGAAGATAAATTATGAATGTACACTTTTTCTAAGTTTAAGACTCTGATTCACTATATTCTAGTAGATATGATTCCTCCAAGTTAGGGTTCCATCCTCTCCCAAAATTCCTCCCAAAATAGGACACTTGGGGAGAATTGCTATATCTCGGGCTACAAAGGTCCAAATGAAAGTTATCAAGATTTTACAGAAAGGGCATAGACTTAAATTTTGGTGGTATAAATTTTAGACCCTAAAGATGAAACTTTGACATGTGGCAGTCCGTACAACTTCGCTATGTTGAATAGTCCTAAAATAGGTCACTTTGGTAAAACTCTCATACGTGCCAATGGATGAAACCAATTATGATGAAAGCTATGGTGTTGGAACAAGGACATAAAAGGCTACCTCAGTATGAAATTTAAGACATAGAGGAGTATCACTTTTAGAGATACCACAGAAACTATATCAGGAATTTTTGCAGAAGAAATTGGTATACTAGGGCTTCCTGTTTCAGGAACTTCCCTCCACTATTTTGAGAAAAGGAGTACATTGGAAAGCTCACCTTGAAGAGGTCTATATTTATATCCAATCAGATATGACATATTCCAAGTTTTGAAAATTAAAATTTCTTTGACAAACCCTAGATCAGCTAGCTCCGAAACCACGATGGACACCTCATATCAGTAAGATCTTATCTTTTTCTATTTACATTTGAGGTTCTCATTTCTAAATGACTAGTCACACCAGCTTGATGACAAGTTTGGTGAAACTGAGAAATTCCAAGCATGGAAGTATTGGATCTCACTGGTTCTTAAATAAAATGAATTGGACACTTACATAAGTGGAGAGGTTCTAGTTCTAGAGCAAGATGAGGTTAAAAGTCTTACACAAGAAGAACTTGGTCAAGGCCAAGAAGATCATTGCTGATTCAATCACAGATCACCGTATACCACAAGTGTCTTCCCTAAAGACATCGAAAGAGATGTTTTATTCCTTGATCAAGCTATTTGAAGGAAATAATATAAATCAGAAGATGAATTTGACAAAATAGTTGAAGAATGTGAAGATAAAGAATGTAGATACCATACAGTCATACTTTACAAGGGTTTCTCAAATCAAAGAAAAACTTGAAGCGCTAGAAGAAGAAGTGGATAATGAAAAAGTTGTGATAGCCACCTTTAATGGCCTCTCAGTATCATGGGATTCATTCATTCGAGGAATGTATGCGATAAGGAAGTGATTACCTTCAGCATACTCTGGGAAGAGTGAACAAAAGAAGAAGCTCGACTCATAATAAGAGAAGAGAAGATGGGAGAAACTGAAGATCTAGCTCTTGCTATTCAAAGAGGATCCCTCAAGCAATGAGGAATATGAAGAAATAAATTCTTGAAGAACCTCTTATCCATCTTAGCATTTGGATAAGAAATGATTTTGTTATGAATGAATAATATGATGAAGCTAAAAGAAGGAGTCTACCCATGAAACAAATAAAGTTAAGTATTCAATTTTCATTTCATTATATTGTTTTGTTATGCACTTGTTTACATTTATTTGATGTGTTATGCATGATAGAATGTTTGCATTAATGATAGTATACTACTAATATGGATGTGATGGGTAAGTAGCTCATGGTGCTATACAACTCTCCATTGATACTTATCTAGAATGAAACCTTTTTGCGGACATATTAGATTAGTGCATAATCTCAATGTTGTCCCGGTGGAGATGGAAGGCATCTAGAAAGTTTCCGTGAGATATGGATGAATGTTGTATTGGCTAAAATAGTTGCATGATTATATCTTTATGCATAATAATTTACCACTAAGAATATGAATTATGAAATGTTTCTAATCATACAACTGGTGCAATTGACTTGTAGGAAAGATCACGTACAATCGCCTACAAGAAAAGAAGGATGAGACTTGTTTGAAGAACAAGTGACTATAGTTCAAGAAATAATTCACGATGAAGAATAATATGACGATAGTTTCAAAGAAAGAAGAAATATCAAACACAATGTAGTTATGTGACACTGTTGAGTGACATCATTGATGTAGAGCCTTCCAGCTATGAAGAAGTAGCCAAGAAGAAAGGGAAGGAGAGTACCTGTTTAAGAAGAATGATTTTTGGGATGGAGTATCGAGACCTAAAGGGAAGTTCGTAATATATTCCATATGGATCTGCAAGATCCATCATGCAATATATGGAAACATCATCGAATATAAGACAATATCGTAGCATGAGGCTTCCCAACGAAAGAAGGCATAGACTACGAAGAGACATTTGCATCGAGTGGGAGTTGAGGCACATTACAAGAAAAGTCATGTGTGAAAATTAAAGAAGGCCTTGTACGAGCTCATAAGACACCCATGGGATAACACATACATGAGGAGCTTGATGAAGATCTTAACCTTTGCTACAAGGTTTTAACACTCTATCAAATTTTTGATTATAAGAGATATGTGGGAAGTTTGATCCTATCAAAATGTGTTGGGAAGGAAACCTTAGAGTTTGCAGGGAGGCTGATGGCATATACGAGATAGCATTCAACCACTATAATAGGTCGCGGTGGAAATGAAGGAAAGGACAGCATAAATTGGCGGCCCCACTCTGGAGTAATGAATATTGAAAGTGGCAAGACACTCCATGGATCAGAGATGCAGGGTAAAGCAGAGAACATCGAATGCACTGAAGGCATTAAAGGGGAGTTATAATAGAAGGTAGAGATCAATCTGATGGCAGATCAATGGCATCAAAAAATTTTGCATGGCGAACATGCTCGGCTAAAGCCACTTTTTTGAATCGCGAAATAGGTTAAAAGGTGGAGGCATCTAACAGCCGAGGTTGGCGTCCAAGAAGATCCATGGTCATAAATGATTTCACATACTAGACTAGCAAGGACGCAGTGGCAATTTTGGATTGCAAAAATTGGTACAGGTTGCTCAGATCGACGGTCACTGGAAGAGCGGAGGGATATCTATGGTCATGGTTTATCTTGCAATCTAAACTAGCACGGAGGGGACCAAAATCTCGCATCGCGAAAAGTGGTAGGGTCCACTCAAATCAACGGTAGTGAAGAAAAGTCGATCTTGATCGACGGTTGAGATGCACATGCATGAGGTAAGGAAGAATCTAGCATAAAGGACCTCACATACCAAAGGCTCAGACCGTAAGGAGTAATATCCATGATGCAAGCTGCTTGGGAAAGGCGCGAAGGTTACGCTGTGTAAAAAGATATAAAAGGATCCATGTGAAGTTGGAAAGGTTTGTATTTTCTGAAGCCTCAAAGCCGCTGAATACCCAACCGCATACAGAGTGCCAGCATGGACAAACTAGGAGATTATGCTAAAAAGAAAGGTAGGCCCCTTATACCTTCTCATTGCTATTTGAAAATAGATGTGATAGTAGTAGCAGAAGTGGTAGGGGTGAGAGATGATACAGAATCTGTAGTCACATGTCATAGGGTAGTGGAAAGTCTCATAGATGAGAATGCCAAGATTTTCGATACCATCTTGGTGGGAGAAGCCATTGAAGCCACCAGAGGAAAATTGGAAATCCTTAAGGGAAAAGGTAGAGATGCCTGTGGTGTTTTTAAATATTTTTTCCATTTCTTCTCTATTGGCCAAACCCCCTATTTCCTCGAGTTTCTAGAATGGTGTGCAAACAATTTCTCTATCACCGAAGAATTCATTACGAATAAGTCAAAGTCCAAAATCCTTTATTCATTCCAAGCTTCCGCCATTCGCAAAACCCTACACATCCCGGATGAGTTTGTCCATATATCCCAAAAATATTAAGAGGAAAATGTTATACATTACTTCAGAGAATATACCGATGAAAGTAGAGAAACCTTCTCGAAGGCCTATTCAAAAACCAGTAGTGAACCCATCTATTTGTCATACCCTATCGACCTTAGCCAATTCAATTAAGAAACTCAGTTGTGTATATCCCTGGCTAGTCAGTTTTTAGGTCTAGATACCGATGCTTATGTCACAGAGTCATTGTTGATTCTATTGTTCATCTTGAGATCTTGTCTGGCTGAACTTGAATTGCTCGGGAAATCTTATCAGTCTTGGTGTCTTAAGTTTGAAGGAATTCGTTCTTAGTTAGCGAATTTCCATGGAACTAAAGTGTTAAAATTCCAATCCTTTTTGCTAAGGATGCTTATATATTATAATGAAGAGGATGTACAAGTAGCTGAATTGGAAATCACTATTGATATGGCCACGAACTATTGTAAGTTCATGACCCAATTTATGGCCAAGGTATACGACCTTTTCTTTCAGGAAAGGTTACCTAGGGTGTTTCCTGAGATGAGACAAATGCTACAGTTGTCAAATAGTAAGAAGATAGGGGACTGGTTCCTGAGATAATTCAGAACAACCATAAGATTGTACGGCTTTGTGCATCAACCCTACATTCTTCCAGCTTTTCTAACCGCTAGGGTTTTCTCCCTGCAATTGATCCAGCAAAGACTCACTGTTGAGGAAGAGCACTTCTTGAGATATAAAAGAGCTCAAATTTGATTTTTCCCTAGGAAGTGGGACCATACATAGTCAGGAGCAGATCTTCTTTTCCACTAGTTACCAACTTACTTAGGGGCATGGGGTTTTCTCTGGAACAAGCGGTAAACTATGAACCTCATCAAATAATTTCCAAAAGGAGGAAATCTCACAAGTGCAAGCCTTTTGAACACACTCAGATACTCAGACTCAGGGAAGCAGCAAACTGGGATGATTTCCCTAATCCTGCCCCAATGGACACCAGCATAGAATGAAGCACTAGCTCACACCTATCAGGAATAGCTCCTCCCCAAAGAGAATTGGCTAAAATAGTTGCAATAGTCGAGGATGTCTCATCATTGGTTAGTTATTCAGTGAGTTTAGTGAAAATAAGGGGGTCTGGATCCTATGGATACTGAAAAGGTGGAGATGTCCAGCATACCTAGAAGGAAGAAAATAGAACAGGGGCAAAAGTTAGTGCAAGTTAAAAAGGGAAATACAAAGGGAGAAATGAATAAGAAGAATATGGAGAAAAAATAGAAACAAGAAGAGCCCAAGTTAGCCAAATTACAAATCCAAGAATATGTATTTGATGGGAAGACTCCAAACAGACATGTATCCAAAGAAGACTAGCTAGGCTCTTATCGGGAAAGGGCTGATAAAACTTTCAAAGAGACAGCAGAGCTATATAGCGAGGCAACATGGTTTCCTTACCCAAATGTGGCATTAAAGACTGTAATGGATAATTCCAATGATACCCTTAGCTTATGGTTGGCAATGGAAAATAAGGTGTCAGAGGTTAATGTGAACCTCTCAAAGGTTAACACTACTGACATAATACACTTCAACAAAGAAACCGAGGATATCTTGAATGCTAGACTGCTTAAGGCCACCATACAGATGTCCAAGCTAGAGGAAAGTAAAACAAAGACTTTGAATCTTTTGAGAAAGGTAAGGGTGGAGAAGAAATCCCACAAGGCCCAAATCAACAATTTGCAAAATGAAGCAATACAAATAGAGGGACTAGCACATTAGGGATTTTTGGCTTAGAAATTGCTCGATGATAAGGAGAAAGACATCCAAACAATAAAAAGGAAGTTGAAAATCCCTGCTACCTAGCTGGCACAGACAAAAGAATTGGTTGATTTTGAAAAAGAGAAAGAGACATTGAATTCTGAGCTTATCAAATCCAAATCCAAGTTGCTAAATCTTGAAGAAAAGGAAAGGCAGTGGGGAGCAGACATCCATATTTTGAAGAAAAGTGAAGCAGAATCAAAAGTCATATTAGCAATGAAAGAAAGGGAGCTTCAAGGAAGGAGTCTTGAGAGTGCAATTTAGTCCATAGGTGTAGCTAGAGAGATAGAAACTGGTTCTCTTTCTAGAGCAATGTCCCACATAGGCCTGAAAGATACAGAGCTTATGAAGTTAAAGCAGCAAATCGAGGAACTAGAAAAGGAAAAAGGAGAGGAGAGACAAGAAAAGGAAAATATGGAAGAGAAATTCCAAGGACTGATTCAACAAAATTCCAAGTTAAGAAAACAGGTGGTCAGTAAATTTGCCTTGCAAGGCGCTAGAAATTTTATCTGGGATCAGATCATTATAGAGGATGACAAGTTCGGACCTTATATATATTTCAATGAAGACTAGGAAAATGCTATGATAGAGGCCAAGAAAAAGATCCTAATAGTATTAGGGGAAGTGTAGAAAAGACCTGTGGGAACAACAGAAAATGTCATTGATTTCCTAAGCTCCTTGTCATACAATTTGGCCAATCGGTACGGTATCCAAAACAGGGTTGGTGTTGTCTCTAGAGCTAGAAAGGTAATTGAGCACAATGTCAAGGAGGTTATTAGGATATTCAAACCACTGGTAGGTAGAGGGATCCCTTTCTTTTGGGAAGAGAAGGGTCCTTTATTATCCCAGAAGGAGTATCAGGAGTGTCTGGTTCATTGTCGATTAGACAACAACAAGTTTGGAGACATGCAACAATCATTGTCAGGAAAGATCGTTTTTGATATGCTGGCTAGTGAATTTGAATTGTTGTTTTGTTTTAAAGACACCTTTGCCAAATTTCCCGAGACTTTGTACCTGGAAATGATGAAGCTCAAAGCATAAGCATTTGACATGGCAGTTGTGAATCTGCGTAGTCCTGACCTATGGAGATCCATTTAGCAATACAAGTCAGCTAAACTCAAAACGCATCCATAGAAGTGGCAATGATAGTACATGAGAATTTTTCTTTGTGTGAACGCCCTTTCCAATGGTCACCTCTCCCAAAACTCTGTACAGAATATTTCACTCGCCAAATGGAAGCATAGAAGACTCTCGTGCATATTTTCTCCTGCAATCCATATTTCATTTTTCATTTTTTATGTAAATTGTGGCCGATGTGTCACCTAAGAGTTTGTTAGAATTTTTTTTCAGTTGTAACAAGTTTTGATTCCCGAACCTCGGATTGGGAAAATCCAAAATAGTATAAATATATCTCCTAAAGAGGGAGAAAGGGTTGGAACTGATGTAATTTTGTAGTGTATTCTTTCAATAATATTTTAATAAAGTTGCAGAGTCGAGGTCAGTGTTTTACACAGGGATTCATGTGTTGTTTGTATTAGAGTTTGTTGCTTCCTTTCTCATGTGAATGTTTTTTCCAGTTTATCTCTCCCACTATGTTTTCTTTCATGTCTGAAATAAATGTATAACAGTTTGGAATTCATACATGCTATGCTTCATCTATTGTTTTAGATATTCACCAAAGCTTTCTTCTAAAGTTAATACATAATTCATTCTCCAATGCTCTGTGTTGATGGTCTATTCATGTTCTTCTTTTCCACCAGACAAATTACAATTTGAATGTGATTGAATGGATATCTTGCCTCTGTGTTGAAATTGTCTGCATAAGTTCTGTTCATTTCTATTACACTTCTTGACTCCATCACCCAATGGTTCTATGTCTTGTTTCAACCAATTTCACAAACAATTTATATTTTCACTTGCACATATCTAGCATTGTTAATATTTGTTGAGAGATCCCTCTCGAAAGAGCAGAAGACCAGTTCTCTCTTAGAAAGTGGTTCTGCTGTTACCTGGGTGTGGGCCTTCCGCAACATTTGGCTTAATTCTAGTTCTAACAAACTGGCGCCATTGTTGGGGATGAGTTGAAGATTATCCCTAGAGGAACGACAAGAACTACACAATTTCAGGAAAGAGATTTCTAAGGGAAAACATAAATTTCTGCATTTGTGAGAAGGTTGTATATTTTTCCTAGCGACTCCACACCCACCTCGACCAATATCACACTAGGTATCCTAGCTTCCAGAAGGATCCACACAAGAGGTGACCCTGACCCTGAAACTTTGCAAAGTGTGGAAAATCCAGAAAAAATACTTAGAGATAGAAATAAAGAGAAAGTGACTTTCCGTTGCTTGGAACATCATCATCTCAATATTTGTATGGCATAGCAAAATATGAATGGGGATTTAGAGCTGAAAGACTACTAACCAAATCTAAATATGAATCCAACCTGAGGAAAGTTGGGGTTAAAACTAGTATACTGCGATCCTATCTGCTTGATTCTTTGTGGCTAAACCTAAAGGCCCTAGCAAAAGCTGAAGAGAAAGCCCCTGTTTTTTAGAACACCCAGTTTCCTAAATCCTGGTATGCTCCCAATCAACCGACCCTGATGGCTCCTGCTTTATTTTCCACATTATCCCTAACTCTAGTTCTGCATGACCTCCCCTTGAAATATGCCCAAAGAATTGCACTCTACTATGGGGAGGGGAATTTCTCATTGAGATACCATGTGGGTAAATTTGATTATTTCATCGACCTGTAAGAGGTGGATGATGAATATGTCAAGATGAGTTTGCTCGCTCAAAGTTTGTCTGGGGAAGCTAAGAAGTGGTACAAAGATTTGCCACCTAGGTCTATCCACAGTTTTGCTGGTTTTCAAACCATATTTCTAGAAAGATGGGAAGATAAACGAAGCCCGTTGCAGGTCCTATCTCAATACAACAATCTCAAGAAAGGAGGTTTTGATATGGTCCATGATTTTTCAAGCAGATTCTTGAGAGTCTACAACTCGATACCTGCTGACATCAAACCTTCACCCTGGGTCACTAAACTTCATTATGCTGATGCATTTGATAATTATTTTTCTTTGTTATTAAGAGAAAGAAAGTCAAACACCCTCCCATCCATGTTCACTGATTCCCTAGAAGTAGAGGCCAATATGATGGCATGCAGAAAAATAAAACCGAGGGTGGAGGTTGACAGAAGGAAACGTAGAGAAGAGACACACCCCACCGCTTTTACATCTTCATCCAATGATGTAAAATTTGAAATGATGCTCAAAACTATGGAAAATTTGATGGATAGGCTAACGATGGAGGCCAAGCCAACAAACTGAGAGTAAAGCGAACCTCAAAAAAGGAATCCCAATTTTAGGAGGCTGATTCCTCTCCCACTCCAACCAAATAAACGAAGGGATGTGAGGAATCCAAGGAACCAAGAAGAGCAGCCAATTAGGCCTCCTTTCCCTAATACCTATGTGGATGCTGAAGATGAGGTAGAGTCTATCAAATATCATATCCATCATTTCGGTAATTTAGACTCTGAAATCTACTTGACTGAGGACGAACATGACATGTTCGTACAAGTGGATGATAAGACCATGATAGAGGAATTGGAGCAATATCATAAGGGGTATATGCATGCTATAGATGATGTCAGGAAGATCAAGTTAAGAAGTAGAGACGTTGCTATAAACACAGGGGCGTTAAACCCAAACCATCCTTATAGTAGTCAGACCGGCCCAAGAAAAGGAAATGAGAAACAAAAGGAGCCTGTAGAATCTAGGGAAGTCAAAAAATGGACTGGTAATGTAAGGGAGCTAGATCAAACGAAACCTGTGGAGTTGGGAAAAACCCCTCCCATGTTTAACCTCCAAAATGACCTAGCTAAGCTGAAGATGTCAATCCCTTTCAATGAATTATTAAGGAATCAGGAATATAGGGACACTATAATGAAGATGATTGCAAATCAAGGAGAAGCTCACCCGAATATCTTAGAGCTGACTGAAGACAACCCTACTATTATTTTGGGATCTAATATTGACAGCGTGGACAACGAAGACGATAAGGTGCCACCTTTTTATATGAGCTTGAATGTACATGACATGGTGTTACACAACACTATGTTGGATTTAGGAGCCTCACATAATCTAATTCCAAAGGGAGTGGTGGACTGGGATTGGAGATTACAAGGCCTTATAAAGACCTATATTCCTTTGATTCTAAAAGGGTAAAATGTCTAGGCTTGATCAAAGACATGGTGGTATCTTTAAATAAATTTCCATCTAAAATTGTGGTCATGGATGTTGTTGTAGTTGATATTCCCCCCAAGTTTGGTATTTTGTTGTCAAGCTCTTCGACTTCAAAGCTGAAGGGTAACCTACAAATGGACATGTCCTATGAAAAAATTCCTGTTCGGAATGAAAACAAAAGGTTATATAATGAGAAAAAATTTCCTTACATCGTGAGTAGTCAGTCTCATCTTGACATCCATCATGTTTATGCCATCGACACAAACTTAGGGTCATCTATCTTCATCAATAATATGTCTCCTTGCAACTGAAAATTCATTGTGCCATGGAAAGGTAAAAGAGATAAAGGAGAGACTAGCGAACTGGAAGCTTTAGAAATAAAGCAGAAGGACAAAGGATTGTGAAAGATGTATTTCGATGGCTCGGTGGCTAAATCAGGTGCTAGTGCAGGTGTGTACATAATCTCCCCCATTAGAGATACCAAAGCTTATTCTTATAAGTTGGTTTTTGAATGCACTAACAATGTAGCAGAGTATGAGGCCTTGTTGTTGTGCTTGCATGCGCTAAAGGATTTAGGAGCTAAAAGGGTCCAAATTTTTGGAGATTTAGAGCTTGTAGTGAATCAGGTGAATGACAGTTACCAAAATAGACATCTAAGAATGAGAGCTTACCAAAATGAGGTGTGGGACATTTTCAGAAGTTACTTCATTGAACATACAGTCTAAGTGATCCCTAGATATGAGAATACGGTAGCGGACTCTCTGGCTACTACAGCCGGGAGGTTTGAGGCCCCTACAGTAGGGAAAAGGAAATACAAAGTCGATATTGTGAATAGAAATTCTATACCATACAACACTAGATATTGGCAAGTTTTCGAAGACGATATGCAGATCAAGAGATTTCTAGACTTCTCCGGTGAGTTTGTAAACACCCGCATAGATGAGAATGATGCTGACTCTGAGAATTTCCTAGAGGTTGAAGAGGAAGAGGAAGAGGCCACCGGGGTAGGGAAATTGAAAGAATCTTTGGGAGGTATGGATAATAGAGTCAAGTACATTTAATGTAGTTATGAATATTTTATTTATAAAAACATAAAGGAGGAGACAATAGCTTAGGAGAGCTGTTAAAAGAGTGTTTACTGCTCAAATTGGTGGAGGAGACTGGGTGGAGAGAAAACTGACATATGGTAGCATCCTCAAACCACTTCCAACTATTGCTAGTGGAAACCTCCCTACATTTGGGGTCATGATTCCCCAAGAAAGTGGAATCAGAGCAGGTGGCTCAGTTAATGAAAACTCACCCAAAAGACCTAGGGAATATTTATAAAAAATCCCATTGAAGAGAGCTTAGACTGCTCATTCTAGAGAGGTGATCATTCAGGTTGAATGAATGTACTTCAAAGAAATTCAATCGAAGGGAGTCTGGAAAATGTTTGAGGGAATAACTGCTGATTGATCTAGTTGCATCTTTTAAGCTGAAGATCATACTACTGAGAGCAAAGTGTTTTACTGAGATATTAGACTAGTCTACTATTTGCATTCTCCACCAGTTCTTAGCCAAGAAGACCAATAACAGGATCGGGGGTCCTGAGGAAGCGTTGTTTGAGCACTCCCCAAGAGATTGGTATGGAGGAACAACCTCCTAACACTGTTGTCATCTGTCCTAAACGTGTTCTACATTATTTTGTTTTATTGTAGTAGATAAATCAATCTGTGTTTGACTGATATATGAATGTTACAGAATTAGTTTTTTAAATGTTAGAATTCCGTAGTCTTTTTATATGTTTAAAGAAATGAATTTGATTTAGAAAAGTAATGTGTTAGAATGGAAATAATTTCTAGACTGTGTTTTTCCACACGTGGAAAACCAGGTCGTACTCCAGCACAGTTAGAATATTTAAAGTAGATGAAAGAAAATGATAAGAGATTGAAATAATAGATATGGTTTTGCATTCTGTAGATAGTAGAGTAACTTAAGTCAGTGTGTAGATTATTATTAAAAAGAACAATGTTCTTTTATTTATGTTTACTATTTTTATGAGCATATCTATGTTGGAAAAGAAGCAGTATAACTACAAATAGAGTTATAATAAAGAAACATATTGATTCAATAAAAATTATAGGAGATACAATAAGTATCTAAATAGGGTTTTTAACCACACTTATATCTTTTAGCCTAAACTATTATTTTATATATACTAGAATAGGATTATGTTGCATATACTATTAATAAAGAAATAATCAAAATTACAGAGTTAACGTTTTAATCCTTACATAGCTCTGAACGTTTACTAATTGACAGAGTAGTAAACAAATGTAAACTTAAAAGTAAACAGTAAATAGAATAAAGTTAAGAACTTACTTATTCAAGAAATAATTATTTACCAAACAAGCTCTAATCTGTGTAGGTTTAACCTGAGAGTCAAACCCTAGTTCTACTTTCATTCTTTTTATGAAAGCATTCTTTAAAACAGAATAAACAAATTAAAAACTAGAAGACTATAAGTATACACTAGACTAGGTATAAACTTATATCAAGAACTTACGGTATTTTTATTAAGCTTTTTACTTAAAAGAAAAGAAATTATTTTAGTAGTATAAATAATTCCAACACTATTATAACAACGAGAAAGAAGTAAACAGAAACCAACGCATAATTAATAAATTTAAGAATAAAATTTTATGAGGGTTCTTTTACAGTAACCGTAGTATTCTAACCTAATTAATAAGTATAAACATATAAATTTTATCTTAAGATTGAGCCTACAGTCTTTACATTTACTTTATTAATTACAATAGAAAGCTTAAACAGGAATTATCATTATTAAAAGTCGAAGAAGGAAAGACTTTAATTACACAGAACCATAAATTGCAGGTTTATAAATCTAATGCATAAATGAGATAGAGCTCAAAATTAAAACCCTTTTTAAATCAAAAGTATTACTTTGTCAGGACGAAGGGCTTAAGACATAACTAAATTACTTCACCCAACTCAAGGTCTGTGTACCCAGCATCATGGTGAGGGTTTGATAGACAAAACTAACAATCAGCTTATAAAAACTTCATTACTGTAATAACCTTTATAATAAAATGTATATTTTAATAGAGTATTCGAAACAGAGAACCATTAAAACCATGAAGACAGGAGAACCTCCACATAATAAGAACAGAGTATGTCATTACTTAGCTATAAGGCTAAAAACCTGTTTATAAGTCAAGAAAAGTATAATACAAGTCACGGCATCAAAGTCGGAGTCACCCTGCTATATGCAAGGGTTTAATAACAAAATAAACAAATTTTAAAACTGAAGACCAAACATCCAAAGACTGGAGGAACCGAGGTCGTATTTTCTCTCCAACTAAAAAACCCTTTTCCCCTAACCATTTCCAAGAAGGGAGTTGCCACGCTTTAACCAGGGCTTACCCGTTGGTCTAGAGGTTAACCAACAATGAAGAAAATCCTTCCAAGCTATTTTTTCGAACTATAACATGCAAGTGAAGATCAAAAACTGTGATTAGTAACTTGGTTTTATAACACCGAAACTGTAACTGAAATTTTTTAATATTTATATGATAAAATAATTACCTAAAGGTGAAATATGCTAGAGTAGAAGAGGAATCAAACCATCACTACAAATAGCAACTGGATGAACAAACCCTTGTGCTCACCTGAGATAGATGCAGTGGGGTTCACAATACATACTACACCAATGACTGGAGCAGGAGTAATCTTTGGCAATGGCCATGAAAGCATTCGAGACTAAAAACTACAGACAGAGTAACACTATCGTCACAGCACCGTAATGCATGTAGAAAGAAAAACCAAATGCAAGTTGTGAATCTCACAAGTCACAAACTAGAGTGGCAACACTTCCTTACACTTAAACAATGGATCTGGAGATGAGAACAAGCGAGCCCTCATGGCCGTAGTAAAACCAGACAGTGCCAAGACCAAACCCTCGATGAAGATTGAGAAGTTAGGGTTGTGTTGTGAGCTTTTAAATCATTCATTGCACGGTGATGGATGTTCCATGTGCCTGCCAAATTATTCAGTCCATAGTGGGTCGAATGATATAGTTGTCACTACATGGTCGAGACAACAGATTACTATCAATAAGTTAAATAGTGACTACGAAGATAATGTAGTTATTAAGTCAAAACTTATCATTTCAGTGATAACCATAAAGTCAAGCTATATTGAAGAACGATATTTATATGGTATCGTTAAACCTTATATTAGATAAACCATGGAATCCTCGTTGGTAAAATAACTATGGAAGATCAATAGTGAGATATTTGCCCTTGATCTTAAGTTAATAGTTGTAATAATAATCATTTATACAAACATTATAATGCAAGATTATGATGTTCGATTTAGTGGTATGCAAACACTAGTGGATAAGGAACTAGTTTATAAATCATTACTGTGTAAATGAAAGCAAATACTATTTACACTCTAGGACAACTCTTACTTTGTATGTAGTCTATAGTACCATAGAGTAAGATCAACTTCTTGGAAGTTCGTAATCATCTAGTCTCCATAAGGAACCAAAAATCTCTAAATGAATCAAACCAAGGCTAGATCAAACTTGGTATTTAAAGATAGTAAAACTATCCAGGAATAAATATAGCATCATTTTTATTTACAAATAAATAATATGATAATGTAAGTTCGTCATATTACATATGTCATGAAGAAATTTGGAATATAGAAATCACAACTTGACGACAATTGTACAAATGATCAACTATAGATATAATACAATAATAAGATGATAAATTTCCTCTGCTGAAGCTTAAATTAAAGGTAAAACTAAGAGTTCTATGTAAGCTTGTTTCTTGAAAGGCCTTAGGTTTATTTCCATACTTAAAAGTAGTGTTGTAAATTTTAGAAATAGAAACAGCGGTAAACTCCGGTTTCAGTAAGAAGTGTTATTATACTAAATCATGAGCTCTATGTAGAACTTGTAAATAACATAGCTTATAGGTGGAAAGAAGGTTTATCTAAAGTAGAAGTCATACTGATGTTATTGATCTTTACAACATGAATTTAAAATACTGTCATAGTTGTAAAACAATTAAAGAAAAGTTACTTTACCTCGTAGTACCCTTGAGTTCTATTAAGCAAACTTTTACTCTAGCAATATATTTATGCTAAAGAAGTATATCTGGATTAACGATTTAATAAACTCCTACTGGTTCAAAATTTACATGTCAAGCCTGTAAGAACCAGAAATCCAGTTGAATTAGCAATCACTAAGTAAGCCCCAATTAGAACATAACTTCTCACCTACTTGACAAAATCAAATCCTTAGTATAGCTAGAAACATTTGAATGCAGGTTATTTACATCACATATCAAAATTAAAATAGTGTTAAAGTATATGTGTTTAAGTTAATCATTACTTTTGCTAACTATTTCATTTATCCGTTAACCGCTAGGAGTTAACAAACTGTGACTATAGAAAATTTATGTTACATCAAAAATTTTAATTTTTTGTGAAAATTTGAGGTTATGACATGTGGTATCAGAGCACAAGGTTCAAACACTTGGCCTTTATGAAGCCCAACTTGCTTTTTTAAAACAGTGAATTTAAATTCTTTTGCTGATGTTATTTTCTTTTAATGTTATTAAATAGAGAAATTGTTTCTGAATATTAACAACAGGTATGGAAAGGCTGGAGGAATATGCGGATGAGGAATTTCCATTTACTGAACAAGAAAACTTACCAAGAGACCCTATACAAGAAGACCTAACCACTAATTCCTCAAAACTTTCACAAACAGTAAAAGACATAAAATCTGAAATGGAATTTGTTAAACAAGAGAATGAAAGGATTATGAGGGCTCAGGAGGAACTGAATCATATCCTAACAAAAATATTTAAAACTGAGGGAGGGGGTAAAAGAGATGATTCAGAAGATACAAGTCATCAACATAAATATAAAAATATTAAACAGACTAAAAATGAAAGTAGCTCATCTTCAGATGTATTTGGTGATCAACATAATTTTCATTCCACTAGTGATAGTAGTGATGACAACCATTATACTAAAAAGAGAAAATATAAACCCGGTGAGGAAATTTCTGGGGAGTTTAAAAAGATTAAACCAAAAACATTCAATGGAGAGACTAAGAAGGGGGAGGAAGCGGAATCCTGGTTATCTTAGATGAAAAATTACTTCCAGATTTATAACTATTCTAACCAATTAAAGGCTAGAATGGCTATCTACAATATTTCAGTGAAGGATGATATTTGGTGGTAGGACTTGAAGAGAGTGAAGGGAATAAAAGAGAAGAATGTAAATTGGAGTACCTTCAAGATGTTCTTTAAAAAGAAATTTATGTCTAAGCAATACTATGAAGAGAGAGCAAAAGAATTTTATGAGCTGAAGCTAGGTTCAATGACTATGAAAGATTTGAATAGCAAGTTTTTAAGTCTGCTTAGGTATGTACCATACCTTGTAGATGAAAAACCAAAGGTACAATGATTCCTCAGCTGTATACCTTATCATATCAAGGATAGGATTGAGTATGACAATCCAAAAACTCTAGAAGAAGCTATGAGGAAAGACAATTTCTATTATGAACAGAATCGGAAGAAGGAGAGCATGGCCAACTGGAAGGCCAAGAAGAATAAAAACCATTATGATCAAAAGAAGAAATAATTTGTGCCCAACTAGAACTCTAAAAAAAATAAGGCCAGAAATTTTCCTAACAAGAATTTCCAAGGGAATAAGAATAATTCACCAAGCAATCAGAACAATTCAAAGGGTAAAGAGTCTGCTAATAATCATGGTAATTACACAAAGAAATTTGAATGCAAAGAACCTATAAAGTGTTGGGAGTGTAATGGCCCACATTATGCTTCAGCCTGTCCTAATCGAAAAAATACTATCGGTAATATTCATACCATACAGGAGGAAATGACTGTTGGAGATTTAGTGAGGACTATGCCCAGAATCAATGCATCCTTGGAGAATCAACAAGCAGAATATCAAACTTCCATGGTGGAAGTAGAAGGTACGATAAACCAAACCCCTATAGCTATTTTAATTGATCCAGGAGCTAGTATTAGTTTTGTTTCACCTAAATTGGTAGAAAAATGTAAGCTGCCTGTTGAAAATTTTGAAAATTCTTGGTTGGTTCAGTTAGCCACTGGTGCAAAAAGGAAGGTAACTTGTTTTGTAAAGAAATGTGCAGTAGTTATGGATCAATTTGAAACTGTTGTAAAGATTAATGTACTACCTCTTGGTTCTTATGACTTACTAATCGGTATGGATTGGTTAGAACAACATAGGGTAATTTTAAATTGTTATGATAAAACCTTTACATGTATAAATAATGATGGAAAATCAATAAATGTAAAGGGAATCCCTAGAAGAACCACCGTAAGGAAGATTTTTGCTCTGCAGCTTAAGAGAGCTGTTAGGAATGGTTGTAAATCCTATGCAATGACAATAACTGATGAAGAAAATCTAAATAAGACAGACAAATTAAAATTGGAAGACATACCAGTTTTAAGAGAGTATGTTGATGTATTTTCGGAAGAAATTCTGGGACTACCTCCGAAAAGGGAACTGGATCTTACCATTGAGCTAGTACCTGGTGCAGTACCCAGCTCAAAGACCCCTTATCGAATGAACATACTTTAACTTAATGAATTAAAGTCACAATTAAAAGAAGTTATTGACAAAAAGTATATTCGACCTAGTGTGTCTCCCTGGGGGGGCACCTATCATCTTCGTTAAGAAAAATGACAGAACCATGCGACTTTACATAGATTACCGTCAGTTGAATAAGATGACTATTAAAAATAGATACCTGTTGCCTCACATAGATGATCTGTTTGATCAACTACGTGGAGCCACGGTGTTCTCGAAAATTGATTTAAGGTCTGGATATCATCAAGTTAGGATTAAAGATGAAGACATCTTTAAAACAACTTTTAGAACTCGATATGGCCATTACGAGTTTGTCGTCATGCCATTCGTGCTTACTAACACCCCAGTTGTTTTTATGTATTTAATGAACAACGTTATGCATAAGTATCTAGATAATTTTGTGGTCATGTTTATCGACGACATATTGATTTATTCAAAAACTAAAGAAAAACATAAAGTACATTTAAAAATTGTTTTGCAAGAGCTACGAGATCATCAACTCTTTGCAAAGTTTAGTAAATGTGATTTCTTGAAGGATAAGATTTAGTACTTAGTCCATGTGGTGACTAAGGAAGGCATTTTCGGTGGATCCCGAAAAGATAAAGGTGGTCAAAGATTGGCCAATTCCTAAAGATGTAGCTAATGTTCAATCCTTCATGGAAATTACCAGTTATTACCGAAGGTTCATTGAATGTTTTTCGAGAATCGTGAATCCGATAACTTCTTTGCAGAAAAAAGGAAAGAATTTGATTGGAACCAGAAATGCGAGAAAAGATTTAAAAAGTTAAAAATTGTATTAACCAACGCACCTATTTTAATA
This sequence comes from Pseudotsuga menziesii, assembly GCA_001517045.1. Classification (NCBI taxonomy): domain Eukaryota; kingdom Viridiplantae; phylum Streptophyta; class Pinopsida; order Pinales; family Pinaceae; genus Pseudotsuga; species Pseudotsuga menziesii. The sequence continues at coordinate 29,819 of LPNX010121751.1, forward strand.
ATAGCTGATCCAAATAAAGAATTTGTAGCATGTACTAATGCCTGCAATGATGGTTTAGGTGGTGTTCTGAATCAAGAAGAGCATGTTATTGCCTATGAGTCTAGGAAATTAAAAATTCATGAGAAGAATTATGCAACTTATGATTTGGAATTAGCTGCTATTATACATGCTCTAAAGATGTGGCGTCATCATCTAATTGGCAGAAAATTTATTTTAATGACCGATAATAAAGGACTAAAATACCTATTAGATCAGCCTAATCTAAATGCTATACAAGCTAGGTGGCTAGCTTTTCTAAGTGAGTATGATTTCGAAATTCAGCACATTAAAGGTAAAGAAAATAAAGTTGTTGATGCATTAAGTAGAAATGCAAGGCTGAACTTTACAGCAGTTATCAGCACTTATACAATAGACCTGGATGAACAGCTTAAAGCGGGGATATAACAAGATGAAATTTATCAAAACTTACAAGCTAAAACGAAAGAAAATCCAACATAAAGCTTAAGTCAAGGGTATAGTTTGAATGCAAAAGGATTTTTACTGTATAAGGACAGAATGTATGTACCTAATGTACCTAAAGTTAAGTTATTAATTTTAGATTAAATCCATAAAAATCCATACTCAGGTCATCCAGGCTATCAAAAGACTATAATTATATTAAGAAAAGAATACTTTTGGCCAAACATAAAAATTGAACTGACAGAATATATTGCTAGGTGTTTTGAATGTCAGCAGGTGAAAACTGAACATCAACACCCAGTTGGATTACTTCATCCATTGCCCATTCCTAGATAGAAATGGGAGATAATTAGTCTCGATTTTGTTACTGGACTACCTAAAAATCCAAATTTAAATGATTCTATCATGGTAGTGGTCGATAAATTAAGTAAATCAGCCCACTTTATACCTGTAAAAACTACGTATAAAGCGGCAAACATAGTTGATATCTTTCTAAAGAAAATTTTCCGACTACATGGAATACCAAAAGTTATAATCTCAGATAGAGACCCTAAATTTACAGGTAACTTTTGGAAATATCTCTTCAAAGGATTAAACACTACACTAAATTTTAGTACTTCGTTCCATCCTCAAACAAATGGACAGACTGAAAGAGTAAACCAAGTACTAGAATATTTGCTAAGAATGTATGTGAAATACCAGCCAGGTAAATGGGAGGATTATTTGCATCTGGTAGAATTTGCTTATAATAATAATTATCAAGTGTCATCCAGATTTAGTTCTTTCAAAATATTGTATGGAAGGAAATGTAATACTCCTATCTCTTGGATTAATCCGATGGATAGATTAGTATTAGGTCCTGAACTATTGAAGGAAATGGAAGAAATTGTAAAATAGATACAAGGTAATCTAAAAGTTAGGCAGGATCGACAAAAAAGTCAAGCAGACCTTAAAAGAACTCCAATGGAGTTTCGGGTAGGTGAACATGTGTTCATCAAGGTGAGGCCAAAAAAGAGCTCTCTGAGATTGGGTAGTTATGAAAAACTAGCACCTCGTTACTGTGGTCCATTTGAAATATTGTACAGGATTGGACAAGTAGCTTATCAATTAGCATTACCACCGAATTTAAGAGTACATAATGTTTTTCACATTTTTGTATTAAAGAAATATGTTCATGATGCTACTCATGTTGTTAACTGTAATGATGTATAGGTGGAACCAGAAGGAGATTTTCTGGTGGAACCGCACTGTATCCTCAGGCGAAGGGGGATCACACTTTGGAACCGCACCATTAGTCAGGTGAAGGTGCAATGGAAGCACCTTAGTCCGAAGGAAGCCACCTGGGAATTGGAAAGTAATATGCGGGATGCATATCCAATTATTTTCCAAGGGAATTCTGAGGACGAAGAATAAATAACATCGAGGAGGATGTTATGCTTTAAGGGGGTGTGTATGTCACATGCCCCAATTTTGCAAAAACAATTTTATATTATTTTTATATTATTTGAGGACAATATGTTAAATTTTATGTGAAGTTGTAATTGATGACTCAGCAGAGTCAAGGATATTTAATGTAATTCTGAATATTTTATTTATAAATAAATAAAAGAGGAGACAACAACTTAGGAGAGCTGTTAAAAGAGTGTTTACTGGTCAAATTGGTGGAGGAGACTGGGTGGAGAGAAAACTGACATATGGTGGCATCCTCAAACCACTTCCAACTATTGCAGGTGGAAACCTCCCTACATTTGGGGTCATGATTCCCCAAGAAAGTGGAATCAGAGTAGGTGGCTCAATTAATGAAAGCTGACCCAAAATACCTAGGCAATCTTTATAAAAATTCCCATTGAAGAGAGCTCAGGATGCTCATTCTAGAGAGGTGATCATTCAGGTTGAATGAATGTACTTCAAAGAAATTTAATGGAAGGGAGTCTGGAAAATGTTTGAGGGGATAATTGCTTATTGATCTAGTTGCAAATTTTAAGTTGAAGATCATACTGCTAAGGGAAGAGTGTTTTATTGAGATATTGGACTAGTCTAATGTTTGCATTCTCCACCAGTTCTTAGCCAAGAAGACCAGGAACATGATCGGGGGTCCTGAGGAAGCATTGTTTGAGCGCTCCCCAGGAGATTGGTACGGAGGAACGGCCTCCTAACAGTGTTGTCATCTATCCTAAATAGGTTCTATATTATTTTGTTTTAATGTATTAGCTAAATCAATCTAAGTTTGACTAATATATGAATGTTACAGAATTAGTTTGTAAAATGTTAGAATTTAGTAGTCTTTTTAGATTTTTAAATAAATGAATTTGATTTAGAAAGTAATTTGTTAGAATGGAAATAATTTCTAGACTATGTTTTTCCACACCTGGAAAACCAGGCCATACTCTAGCACAGTTAGAATATTTAAAGTAGATGAAAGAAAGTTATAAGAGATTGAAATAATAGATATGGTTCTGCATTCTGTAGATAGCAGAGTAACTTAAGTCAGTGTGTAGATTATTATTAAAAAGAACAATGTTCTTTTATTTATGTTTACTGTTTTTATGAGCATATCTATGTTGGAAAAGAAACAGTAGAACTACAAATAGAGTTATAATAAAAGAAACATATTGATTCAATAAAAATTATAGGAGATACAGTAAGTATCTAAACAAGGTTTTTAACCACACTTATATCTTTTATCCTAAACTATTATTTTGTATATACTAGAATAGGATTATGTTACAAATACTATTAATAAAGAAATAATCAAAATTACAGAGTTAATGTTTTAATCCTTACATAACTCTGACCCTTTACTAATTGACAGAGCACTAAACAAATGTAAACCTAAAAGTAAACAGTAAATAAAATAAAGTTAAGAATTTACTTATTTAAGAAATAATTATTTACCAGACAAGCTCTAACCTGTGTAGGTGTAACCTGAGAGTCAAACCCTGGTTCTACTTTCATTCTTTTTATAAAAGCATTCTTTAAAATAGAATAAACAAATTAAAAACTAGAAGACTATAAGTATACACTAGACTAGGTACAGACTTATATCAAGAACTTATAGTATTGTTACTAAGATTTTTACTTAAAAGAAAAGAGATCATTTTAGCAGTATAAATAATTCCAATACTATTATAACAAGGAGAAAGAAGTAAACAAAAACCAGCGCATAATTAATAAATTTAAGAATAAAATTATATGAGGGTTCTTTTACAGTAACCCTAGTATTATAACCTAATTAATAAGTGTAAACATATAAATTTTATCTTAAGACTGAGCCTACAGTATTTACATTTACTTTATTAATTACAATAGAAATCTTAAACGGTAATTATCATTATTAACAGTCAAAGAAGGAAAGACTTTAATTACATAGAACCATAAATTGCAGGTTTATAAAACTAATGCATAAACAAGATAGAGCTTGAAATTAAAACCCTTTTTAAATCAAAAGTATTACTTTGTCAGGCCGAAGGGCTTAAGACATAACTAAATTACTTCACCCAGCTCAAGGCCGGTGTACCCAGCATCGTGACGAGGGTTTGAAAGACAAAACTAAAAATCAACTGATAAAAACTTCATTATTGTAATAACCTTTATAAGGCAATGTATATTTTATTAGAGTATTTGAAACGGAGAACCATTAAAACCATGAAGACAAGAGAACCTCCACATAATTAGAAAAAAGTATGTCATTACTTAGCCACAAGGATGAAAACATGTGTATAACTCAAGAAAAGTGTAATACAAGTCACGGCATCGAAGCCGGAGTCACCCTACTATATGCAAGGGTTTAATAACGAAAAAAACAAATTTTAAAACTGAAGACCAAACATCCAAAGACTGGAGGAACCGAGGTCGTATTTTCTTTCCAACTGAAAAACCCTTTTCCCCTAACCATTTCCAAGAAGGGAGTTGCCATGTATTAACCGGGGCTTACCCATTGGTCTAGAGGTTAACCAGCGATGAATAAAATCCTTCCAAACTTGTTTTTCAAACTGTAACTTGCAAATGAAGATCAAAAACTGTGATTAGTAACTTGGTTTTATAACACCAAAAATGTAACATAAATTTTTTAATATTTGTATGATAAAATAATTACCTGAAGATGAAAGATGCTAGAGTAGAAGAGGAATCGAACCAACACGACGAACAACAAATGGATGAACAAACCCTTGTCCTCACCTGAGACAGAGGAAGTGGGGTTCACAATACATACTACACCAATGACTAGAGTAGGAGTAAGCTTTGGCAATGGCCATGAAAGTATTCGACACTAAAAACTACATACAGAGTAACACTACCCTCACAGCAGCGTAATGCATGCAGAAAGAAAAACCAAATGCAAGCTGTGAATCTTGCAACCCACACACTAGAGTGGCAACACTTCCTTACACTTAAACAATGGAGATGGAGATAAGAACAAGTGAGCCCTCATGGCTGCAGTAAAACCAGATAGTGCCAAGACCAAACCCTCAATGAAGAATGAGAAGTTAGGGTTGTGTTGTGAGTTTTTAAATCATGCATTGCATGGTGGTGGATGTTCCACATGCCCACCAAATTATTCAGTCCATAGTGGGTCGAATGATATAGTTGTCACTGCATGGTTGGGACAACAAATTATTGTCAATAATTTAAATAGTAAATAGGATGATAATGTAGTTATTAAGTCAAAACATATCATTTCAATGATAACCATAAAGTCAATCTATATTGAAGAACGAGATTTATATGGTATCGTTAAACCTTATATTAGATAAACCATGGAATTCTCGTGGGTAAAATAACTATGGAAGATCAATAGTAACATATTTTCCCTTGATCGTAAGTTAATAGTTGTAATAATAATCATTTATAAAAACATTATAATGCAAGATTATGATGTTAGATTTAGTGGTATGCAAACACTAGTGGATAAGGAACTAGTTTATAAATCATTATTGTGTAAATGAAAGCAAATAGTATTTACACCCTAGGACAACTCTTACTTTGTATGTAGTCTATAGTACCATAAAGTAAGATAAACTTCTTGGAAGTTTGTAATCATCTGGTCTCCATAAGGAACCAAAAAGATCTAAATGAATCAAACCAAGGCTAGATCAGATCCAGACAGGGTAAAGGGTATCTTGAGAGTAGAGGAACCAAGGAGAAAGAAGGAAATATAGTCTTTCATTGGTCAAGTAAATTTCTTGAGGATATCCATCCCTAGATTTGCCGAAATCCTAATGGACATTACTTATATGCTGAGGAAAGATCACGAAATCAAATGAACGGTGGAAGCCATGAAGGATTTCAAAAATATAAAACAGGCCATTTCGGAGGGTCCTATACTGGTCAGTCCATATTTTGAGAAATATTTCTTCGTGTTCTCGTATGCTTCAGAGCATATTGTGGCGACAGTGTTGTTGCAGAAAAATGATTGTGGTGAAGAATAGCCTATAGCATTCTTCAGTAAAATATTGAGGAATGGAGAATTGAAATATAGTATAATGGAAAAAGAAGCTTACACTTTGGTTAAGGCCTTGAAAGATTTCAGAATCTATGTCCTCCATTCCCACATAATTTCCTCAATACCTAGCAGCGTGGTGAAAATCATACTTACACAGTCGGATCTGGAGGGAAAGAGAGCTAAATGGGTTGCAGTGCTTCTAGAATACGACATAGAAATTAAGCCCACAAAATTGGTCAAAGGACAAGTGTTAGCTAAAATGATGGTGGATTCCCATTGTGACTCTCTGCAGCTGAATTTTCTAGCTGGTCAATCTGATCAGGTAGAGGCGGAGATGCAAGTGAAGCCTAATTTTTTTGGATCTCCTTCGTATGCTGACATTATTTTTGTATTGCAGAATTTACAACCTCCTGCAGGGCTAAGAAAAACCAGAGCTAGATCCATGAAACTAAAGGCTGCAAAATTTTGCATCATAGAACAATATCTTTATCAAAAAGACCCTAGGGGAATACTATTGAATTGTCTTCTGGAAAACGAAGCTCAACATATATCGAAGGAGTTTCATGAAGGAGATTATGGAGGACATCATTCCTAGAAAGTAACCGCAAATAAAATTCTGAGGGCGGGATTTTATTGGCCTTCATTGTTTTCATATGTGTATAAGGAAATGACTAAATGCCATCAGTGTTGGATTTTTGGAGGGAAAAGAAAAGTGGTTTCACTTCCCTTCAACCCTATATCTGTGGAAGCTCCTTTCTTACAGTGGGGGTTAGATTCCATCGGAGAGATAAACCCAAACTCCTCGAGACAGCATAAGTGGATTCTAACGGCCACTGATTACTTCACAAAGTGGATCGAAGCCATACCCACCAAAAGGGCTATAGAAGAGGTAATAATGGGTTTCTTAGAAGATAATATTTTGGTGAGATTCAGCTACCCTAAGTGAATTGTGATAGACAACACATCTATGTTTAAGTCCAAGAAGATGATCAATTTTTTCCATAAACACCACATAAGCCTAAATCACTCTACAGCTTATTACCCACAAGGAAATTGACTGGTAGAATCCTCTAACAAAAGTCTTGTGAGGATTATTAAGAAGCTGTTGGAGGATAACAAGAGTGCTTGGCACACAAAGTTGAAATATGCCTTGTGGGCTGACACAATCAACACAAAGAGGGCTATCAATATGTCACTATTTCAGTTGGTATATGGGGCCGAGGTAATTTTCCATGCCTCTCTAAGTGTTCCAGTCATGAAATTGTTATGGAACCCATTGGATGATCCTAATCCCAGTCAAAGAAGGATCGATCAGATTATTGAACTGAATGAAGTGAGGGAGAAAGGTTATGATAAAGTCCAGATACACCAGGAGAAGATGAAGAATACCTTCAACAGGAGAATAAAGGAAGATTTTTTCTAGGTCGATGACCTGGTGTTGAAGTGGGATGCCCCGCGTGAAGAAAAAGGTAAACACAAAAAATTTGAACACTTATGGGTAGGCCCGTACCTTATTGCAGCACACAGAGGAGACAACACCTTCATTCTACAATATCCAGATAGGTCACAGTAAGGAGGCACAGTGAATGGGAGGTTTTTGAAGCGTTACCTGGGTTAAAGGGACTAAGGTCCATGTATCATAGTGTAAATACATTTTATGTTTTAGTCAATACAGATGGTGAGTCAGAAGATTTGAAGCCCGCGGAGAAGGCCCTAAGATCGGAAGAGGTAACCATTCTTTTAAACTATGTTTTCTTTCAAAAAGTAAAATAAAAGGATATTGTCAATGGAGTAGGCGACTAATCTATGGGTTCTTTGCTACCTCACTGGGAGGATAGCATCCCTTGTGGAGCTAGTTGTTAACATTCTATCAAATTTTTTATTATAAGATATATATATGGGAAGTTTGATCCTATCAAAAAGTGTTGGGAAGGAAACCTTAGAGTTTGCAGGGAGGCTGATGGCATATACAAGATAGCATTCAGCCACTAGAATAGGCCGCGGTGGAAATGAAGGAAAGGATAGTGTAAAGTGGTGCCCCCCCTCTCCAGTAATGAATATTGAAAGAGGTAAGACACTCCATGGATCAGAGATGCAGGGTAAAGCAAAGAACATCGAATGCACTGAAGGCATTAAACGGGAGTCATAATAGAAGGTTGAGATTGATCTGATGGCAGATCAACGACGTCAAAAAAATTTGCACGGTGAAAACACTCGGCCAAAGCAACTTTTTTGAATCATGAAATATATTAAAAGGTGGAGGAATCTAATGACCGACATTGGGATCCAAGAAGATCCAGGGTCATAAATGATTTCGCATCCTAGACTAGCAAGGATGCACTAGCAATTTCGAATTGTGAAAAGTCGTACAGGTCACCTAGATCGATGGTCACTACAAGAGAGGAGGGATATTTGTGGTCATGGTTTATTTCACAATCAAAACTAGCATGGAGGGGACCAGAATATTGCATCACAAAAAGTGGTAGGGTCCACTCAAATCAACAGTTCTTAAGAAAAGCCAATTTTTATCGACGATTGAGCTGCACATGCACAAGGTAAGGAAGAATGTATCATAAAGGACCTCACATACCAAAGGATTAGATCACAAGGAGTAATATCTGTGGTGCAAGCTACTTCGAAAAGGTGCAAAGGTCACGCTGTGTAAAAATATATAAAAGGATCCACGTGAAGTTGGAAATTTTTGTCTTTTTCAAAGCCTCAAAGCCGCCGTATACCGAATAACATACAGAGCAGCAGCATGGACAAACCAGGAGATTGTGCTAAAAATCAAGGTAGGCCACTGATACCTCCTCAGTGCTATTTGAAAATGGATGTGATAGGAGTAGTAGAATTGGTAGGGGTGAGAGATGATACAGAACCCGAGGTCACATGTAGGAGGGCAGAGGAAATTCTCGTAGACAAGAATGCCAATATTTTCGATACCATCTTGGTGGGAGAATCCATTGAAGCCTCCAGAGGTAAATTGGAAATCCTTAAGGACCGAGGTAGAGATTTCTGTGGTGTTTTTAAATCTTTTTTCTAGTTCTTCTCTATTCTCCAAACCCCCCATCGCCCTGAGTTTGTCGAATGGTTTGCAAACAATTTCTCTGTCACCGAAGAAGTCATTATGAATAAGTCAAAGTCTAAAATCCTTTGTTCAGTCCAGGATTCCATCATCCGCAAAACCCTGCACATCTCGGACGAGTTTGTCCATATATCCCAAAACTACCAAGAGGAAAATATTATACGTTACTTCAGAGAATCTACCGACGAAAGTAGAAACCTTCTTGAAGGCCTGTTCAAAACCCATTAGTGAACCCATCGACCTGTCATACACTATCGACCTTAGCCAATTCAATGAAGAAACTCAATATGTATATCCCTGGCCAGTCAGTTTTTAGGTCTAGATACTGATGCTTATGTCACAGAGTCATTGTTGAGTCTTTTGATCGTCTTGAGTACTTGTCCGGCCGAACCTGAATTTCCCAGGTAATCTTATCAGTCTTGTTGTCTTAATTTTGATGAATTCCTAGATGAGAACATCCGTTCTCAGTTAGCGAATTTCCATGGCACTAAAGTGTTTAGATTCTAGTCCTTTTTGCTAAGGATGTTTATAGCTTATAATGAAAAAGACCTACAAATACCTGAATTGGAAATCACTATTGATATGGCCATGGACTATTGTAATTTCATGAACCAATTGATGGCTGAGGTATATGACCTTTTTTTTTTAGGAAAGGTTACCTAGGGTGTTTCCTGATATGAGACAAATGCTACAGTTGTCAAATAGAAAGAAGATAGGGGACTGGTTCCTGACAGAATTCAGAACAACCATAAGATTGTACGGCTTTGTGCATCAACCCTACATTCTACCATCTTTCCTAACCACTAGGGTTTTCTCCCTGGAATTGATCTGAAACAGACTCATTGTTGAGGAAGAGCACTTCTTGAGCTATAAAAAGAGCTCAAATTTTATTTTCCCCTGGGAAGTGGGACCATACACAGTCAAGAGTAGAGTTGATTTGCCACTAGTTACCATCTTACTCAGGGGCATGGGGTTTTCTCTGGAATAAGCAGTAAACTACGACCCTCATCAAATAATTTCCAAAGGGAGGAAGGCTCACAAGTGCAAGCCTTTTGAACACACTCAGATACTCAGACTTAGGGAAGCAACAAACTGGGATGATTTCCCTAATCCTGCCCCCATGGACACCAGCATAGAATGAAGCACTGGCTCACACCTGCCAGGAATAGATTCTCCCCAAAGAGAATTGGCTAAAATAGTTGCAATAGTCAGGGATGTCTCATCATTTGTCATCTATTTAGAGAGTTCAGTGAAAAGAGGGGGTCTGGAGCCTATGGATACTGAAGAGGTGGACATGGCCAGCATGCCCAAAAGGCAGAAAATAGAATAGGGGAAACAGTTAGTGCAGTTTAAAAAGGGAAATACAAAGGGATAAATGAAGAAGAAGAATATGGAGAAAAAATAGAAACAAGAAGAGCCCGAGTCTGCCAAATTACAAATACAAGAATATGTATTTGATAGGAAGACTCCAAACAGGCATGCATCCAAATAAGACTAGCTAGGCTCTTATTGGGAAAGGGTTGATAAAACTTTCAAAGAGACAGCAAAGATATATAGCGAGGCAACACGGTTTCCTTACCCAAATGTGGCATTAAATATTTTAAGGGATCATGCCACTAACACCCTTAGATTAGCCTTGGCAATGGGAAATAAGGTGTTAGAGGTTAATTTGAACCTCTCAAAGGTTCTCACTACTGACATAATACACCTCAACAAAGAAACTGGGGATATCTTGAATGCTAGACTACTTAAGGCTACCATACAGATGTCCAAGCTAGAGGAAAGTAAAACAAAGACTTTGAATCTTTTGAGAAAGGTAAGAGTGGAGAACAAATCCCTCAAGGCCCAAATCAACAATTTACAAAATGAAGCATTACAAATAGAGGGACTAGTACATAAGAGAGTTTTGGCTTAGAAATTGCTCGATAATAAGGAGAAAGAGATATAGACACTAAAAAGGAAGTAGGAAATCCCTTCTTCCCAGCTCACCCAGATAGAAGAATTGGCTGAATTTGAAAAAGAGAAAGAGACATTAAATGTTGATCTTATCGACTGCAAATCCAAGCTACTAAATCTCGAAGAAAAGGAAAGGCAGTGGGGAGTAGACATCGATCTTTTGAATAAAAGTGAAGTGGAATTAAAAGCCATATTAGCAATAAAATAAAGGGAGCTTCAAGGAAGGAGTGTTGAGATTGCAATTCAGTGGTGTAGCTAGAAAGATAGACATCCATTCTCTTTCTAGAGAAATGTCCAAGATAGGATTGAAAGATACAAAGCTTGTTAAGTTAAAGCAATAGATCGAGGAACTGGAAAAGGAAAAAGGAGAGGAGAGACAAGAAAAGGAAAAGATGGAAGAGAAATGCCAAGGAATGATTCAACAAAATGCCAAGTTAAGCCAACAGGTGGTCGGCAAATTTGTCTTGCAAGGCGCTAGAAATTTGATCTAGGACCAGATCATTATAGAGGCTGACAAGTTTCGACCTTATATAGATTTCATTGAATACCAGGAAAATGCTATGATAGAGGCCAAGAAAAAGGTCCTGATAGTATTAGGGGAAGTGCAGAAAATACCTATGCAATAGCGCAAAATGCCATTACTTTCCTAACCTCCTTGTCAGATGATTTGGCCAATCGATATGGTATCCAAAATAGGGTTGTTGTTTTCTCCAGGGCTAGAAAGGTAATTGCTAAGCATAGGATGTTGGAGACTATACAAGACAAAATAGAGATTATTGAGAACAAAGTCGAAGAGGTTATCAGGATATTCAAACCACTGGTAGGTAGAGGCATCCCTTTATTTTGGGAAGAGAAGGGTCCTTTATTGTCCCAAGAGGAGTATCGAGAGCATATGGTTCATTGCGGTTGTAGATTAGACAATAGAAATTTTGGAGATATGCAACAATCATTGTCAGGAAAGATCATTTTTTATAAGCTGGCTAGTGAATTTGAATTTTTGTTTGATTTTAAAGCTACCTGTGTTGAAGTCCCAGAGACTTCATACCCGGAAAAGATGGAGCTCAAAGCGCAAGCATTCAACATTGCAGTTGTGACTCTGCCTAGTCCTGACCTATGGAGATCCATTCATCAATATGGTTCAGCCAAACTCAAAATGCATCCATCGAAGTGGTAATGATAGTAAGTGGGAATTTTTCTCTGTGTGCACTCCCTTTCCAATGGTCACCTCTCCTGGAGCTCTATACAGTTGTCACTCACCAAATGGAAGCGTAGAATACTCTCATGCATATTTTCTCCTGCAATCCATATTTCATTTTTCATTTTTCATGTAAATCGTGGTTGATGTCTCACCTAAGAGTTTGTTAGAAGTTGTTTTTTAGTTGTAACAAGTTTTGATTCCCGAACCTCGGATTGGGAAAGTCCAAAATAGTATAAATATATCTCCTAAAGAGGGAGAAAGGGTTGGAACTGATGTAATTTTGCAGTGTATGCTTTCAAGAATATTTTAATAAAGTTGTAGAGCTGAGGTCAGCATTTTACATAGGGATTCATGTGTTGTTTCTATTACAGTCTGTTGCTTCCTTTCTCATGTGAATGTTTTGTCCAGTTTATCTCTCCCACTATGTTTTCTTTCATTTCCGAAATAATTGTATAATAGTTTGGAATTTATACATGCTATGCTCCGTTTGTTGTTGCAGATATTCACCAAATCTTTCTTCTAAAGTTAATACAAAATTCATTCTCCAATGCTCTGTGTTGATGGCCTATTCATGTTCTTCTTTCCACCAGAAAAATTATAATTTGACTCTGATTGAATGGCTATCTTGCCTCTGTGTTGAAATTGTCTGTATAAGTTCTGTTCATTTCTGTTACACTTCTTGACTCCATCGTCCAATGGTTCTATGTCTTGTTTCAACCAATTTCACAAACAATTTATATTTTCACTTGCACATATCTGGAATTGTTAATATTTGGTGAGAAATCCCTCTCAGAAGAGCAGAAGTCCAGTTCTCTCTTCGAAAGTGGTTCTAATGTTACCTGGGAGCGGTCCTTCCGAAACCTTTGGCTCAATTCCAGTGCTAACACAAGGTTGAAGATGAAAGCCTATAGAGGATGACAAGCTCAAATATGGGTGCAAGAAGAACTTTTGAAAAGGTTCAAGATAGAGGATCTTGGTATCTAGTGACCCTAGATGGATAGATAGAATTTTAGTAGTAGAGGAAGCTACTTGTCACTCTAGTACAAAATGTTTCAATTCATAGAGTACAAAAGGCAGAGGGAGAATAATGCTTTGCTTCATAGGGAGTGAATGTAGAATATCCTAAGGTTCGACATGGTACGACAGGATGGATAGATTACTAATGAATCTAGGTTTTACCTTTGCTTCAAGGTTGAAGGTGGAAGACGAGTGATGATCCTATTATATGTCGATGACTTGTTCCTAACAGAAAAGAGGAAATCATTAAAGTTTGAGGAAGGAGACTTGCTATCGAGTTCGAGATGAAGGACTTGGATATGATGCACTACTTTCTAGGCATGGAGGTGCTGCAAAATACGGATGGAATATCCCTGGGACAAGGTAAGTATGCAGTAGAGATCCTAAAGAGGTTTAGGATGAAGGACTGCAAGGCCATGACCACACCTATGGCATCGAACATGAATCTATTGAGTGATGCTTCATCAGAGTCATTTGATGCCACGATGTATCATTAGATGATGTACCTGATGAATATGAGACCAGAATATTTTCTTTGTTGTGAACACATTGAGACATGTTCACTTGATGGTTGCAAAGCATGCAGTGAGGTACCTAAACGGTACAATTGAGTATGGGCTCAAGTATGATACGAATATGAAGATTAACCTAGAGAGTTATGTGGATTCGGATTGGGCAGGTAGTGCCATTGATAGGAAGAGCACTTCTTGGTGTAGCAGGAAGCAGTCCTGCATGGCACTGAGTACAGCCAAAGAAAAATATGTTTCCACTTGCTATTTGGGAGGTAGTATGATTCTTTTGAAAAATACTATTTGATTTGGTTGATCTGACTTGCATTTTTGTATGATGCGAAAAGGAGTAGTGAATCTCCAGTATGTGATCCAGATCGAGATCTCTTGAAAGAGGGAGTTCTAGCATTATTAGTGATATAGGTTGTCTGAGCATAAATCCTGGAGAAGCTTGTAGGTTGCTTAGGCGTAATCAGTCCTATAGGTTGTCCTCAAATTTAATCGGTCCTGGTGAAGCTCGTAGGTTATCCTTGGACGTAATTAGCTTTTATGTGATTCTATGCTAGAAATGGCCAGAGTGTAGTTAGAGTACTTCAAGGAGAAGCTTGGTCTTCTCCATATCGAGGTTCCTTCCAAGGGGAAGTGATGATTTTGTGTGCCTTTCTGACATGGTGACAGGATTGGTTCCTTCCATGGTCAAATGTAAGTGATGTTCCTTTCTGACATGGTGACAGGATTTGTTCCTTCCATGATCAGATGTAAGTGGTGTGCCTTTCTGACATGGTGGTAGGATTGGTTCCTTCCATGGTCATATATAATTGTTGATACCACATACAGTATGAAAAAGGATTGGCTCTATGATGACACATCCAATATGAAAAAGGACTCTCTTTATGTTGGTGCCACATCTAGCATGAAAAAGGGTTGGCTCTGTGATGACACATCTAGCATGAAAAAGGGTTGACTCTGTGATGATACATCCAGCATGAAAAAGGGCTAGATCTGTAGAGGACTACATCCAGTATGAAAAAGGACTAGCTCTATACATGTGCATCCAGAATGAAAAAGGGTTGGCTCTGCCGATGAAGAACTACATGGAGGATAGGCCTACACCCAACATGAAAAACGGTTGGCTTTGTAGAACTTCCTGTGATGAGTAGAATTGAGATAGCACCAGTGATGATCCAGCAGTGATGATTCAGATCAAGTGATGATCCAGACTTGATGATGATCTAGACTTGATGATGATCTAGTAGTGATGATCTAGACATGATGATGATCTAGCAGTGATGATCCAGAATTGATGATGATCCAGAATTTATGAGGATGACTTGACGATGAAGATGAATTGATGATGATTCGGATGATACAAGAAGACTTGTGTTGATAAATTGTGTCGAGAGAATATCGTCCTAGTTAAGAGGGAGTGTTGATGTATTTGTAAATTCAGAGTGTATTCACTTGTAAATCTTATGTATTGTACCTCGATGTTTATTCCAAGAAGTATCTGTAACGTAATTGAGTCATGTCATGCCCCGATGTTTCGATCAGGAGATTCAATAATATAAACAAGTCATGTAAAGTCATTGAGGTTAACCCTCTATTGTAAGTTGAGGCAATAATCTGCACAATTGAGTTAAGGTTAACCCTCCTTGTTGATCGGAGGGAAAAGTCACCAGAGTTGTGGGGCACTAGGGTTATTAGAATCTCATAGAGATATCAGCCCTGTTAAGTAATTGTTAAGTGGGGCCAACTTGTTGCAGTGGACTTTAAGTGAACGAAAGAATATAAATAGAGAGTGAGGCTCTCTATTTATAACACACACACACTCACTATTGAGCATCATTTTAATATCATTTTTGGCAATTAAATAACACATTTTAACACATTTTATTATCTTTCGTATATTTTATGTCATGTAGATTGTTATTTCAGCACAAGGTAAGAACAAATTTGATGTTATTACAACTTTGGTTATTAATATCATTTTTATGATTTTAATAACTAAAAATTATATTATTTAAAGCATATTTAATGTATTATCTGATATGTATATTCGTTTGCAAATTTTATAGTTTGTTTGGGCAAATTAACACCAAAATGCATTCAGTCTGCCTTTCGCCTAACATGTCTAGCTCACGATCTAGCTTGGCGTTCAACTCGTCATCTAGCTGTCACGCAAAATTTGATGTTGGTTTTCCATGTTTTCCCTAAATCGATGCACAATATTTCCAGCTCATAGTTTAGTGTTCCGTCCAGTTCGTTGATCAACGTGCCCATCAGTCTGTGCGTTGTCCATAACCAGTGTTGGGCATTTAAATATGAAACAACCTGCAACCAAGTGATCATCCACGTGTATGGATCGCACACCAGCTTGAAATATCCTTCACTTGCCACCACATCAACCATCTCTGTGATGGATCAATACATTTAACTCATGCTCTAGAAGGATCGCCACCTAGCTGCTCACTATACATGCGATTCAAAGGGATAGAACGGCCTATGTTCTAGAAGACCGACTGTGTCGTCGCCCTAGCTCTCCACAACAACACCAATCTACACGCTCGCGTTGATGAGGGACCTACGTTCTAGAAACCTACTGCTATGTACAAGCCTGTGCTCAACACCAGCCCATCAACCATGCTAAGGAAGGGATTGACGCCATGTTGAAGAGGATATACCCATGTGAAAGGAGGAATATCACACCACGTTCACGCCGTAGAGGTCATGCTCACGCTGAAGAAGGAATATGTCCATGAGTTGGTTGCTGAAATCAATAATGTGCCTTTAAAGATTGACTAAAATTAGAGAGCAGTAGACCTTTGAGGGTCGAATTTCTCATCTCCAATTTAAACTATATATATCAGTCTCTAAATAGATAGTAGAGTTAGTCAGATAAGAGTTAGAGAAGTATTTTGTTAAACACTATAATTTTGTTTCTAAATTTGAATAAAGAGTTGTATGCTTTGTTGTTGAAGATTGTGTTTGAGTAGGAGTTAGCAAACATCACCCTTGATTGTTGAGAGGGCCCCTCATCAACCAGAGGTTCATTTCTTTGTTTAATTCAGTTCTTTCTTTTCTGTTTTAGTTACTTTAGTTTCCATTCCAGTTTTTTTTCATTAGATAATAGTAAATGCTATTTTATTTCCTATATTGCACTAGCTTAGTTTTATTTCAGCAGTTAAACAAGTAGATGCGTGCATATCTTTGCTTTCAGTCATTCATTTTCAGTTATTTTCTTTACAGTCATTTCATTCCAGTATTGCTTTCAGTCTTTATTTCCAAACATATAATAGTTTACTTTCATTTAGATTCAATCTTGTTTATTTATTTCATGTTATGAATTTTCTTATATAAAGTAGTTTGCTTTCACTTAGATTTAGTTCTGTTTGTTTATTTCCTACCATGAACTTGCTTAAGTTAATTTCCAGTCTTTATAAATTAATTTCTAGCTTGCTTATTAGTTTAATATGCAATTCTTTCTTTTTGTTTGAGAGTTAATTTAAAGTTAATTTTTCGATTAAATAGGTTTGTTTATTGATTCCATGCATTAGGTTTAGATTTTCATAACTTCATCTGAAGAATTAGTTCATTTAGGTTATTTTTTACCATTTTAAACTGTACGGACTACCATTCGGGCTGTCTGTCTAGCTTGCCATTTAGCCACCCCTTACAGACCTATTGTCCAGTCTGTAATTTAACCCTCGGTTATGTTTTCAATGTTTTTTATGCATTTTAAGATTGTTTCTAGTTTTGTTTTGTCAATATTTTGATTATGTTTGTAGTTGATCATTTTATTTAATCATTACAATTAAAGTTTGATTGTTTTAGGTTATTGATTAATGTTTTATTATTCTTCTTTTATTTTATTTTCATCTTAAATTAAATATGGATTAAGTTGTTCTTATTTCTTGAATATTAAACACTGATTTCATTTTATTACTGTTGTTCTACGTCATGATTATCTTTGTTTACATATAGAGTTTAGGGTTAGATATATTATTTTTAAGAGGAAGTTACATTGATTGTAATCATAGGAATCATTCTTGTTTTTGGTATGTGTTTTTTGAAGAATAGAGTTGAAATATCTTTATTAAGTTTTCTACTTTCTTATGTTTATTATATTTATTAAGTTTTCTACTTGCTTATTTTCCTTAAGTTTTCTGTTTTTGCTTATAAATTTTTCTTTGTATACCTTAACCTTGTATTTGAATAGATAGTTGTTGATAATATATTTATCCAAGGTTAATTATCCTTTAACTCAGTTGTTGTTTCAAATACAATAGAGTAGCTCAGATTGTTTTATTTTTTCATCCAATTACTTTAATAGTTGATTCTTAGGAGTTTGACTTGGTTTTTCATTTTGAAAGATCTTTCAATCTTTTGTTTATTAAAATATCCAAGGTGTTGAACAAAACATCCCCAAAGGGAATGTCCATTAAACAACATTTCTATAGCTCACATCTGTATAGAGGAACATCCGACAGATAAATGTTCATCCTTTCCTGGATTGCAATCCATCTATAAGAGTGGGGATGCACGTGAAACATCTAGGAGGCCTCCTTGGAAATCTAGAGATCAACCAGCATAGCATATTTTTCCACCACAATCCCCACCCTATTACTCTATGTTAGGTCATGATTTTGTCTTCCTTAGTTTTATGCTTTTATTTATGTTTTTGAACCTTGCTAGTACTTTTGCTTCTAGGAAATTTTGTTTATAAAGGTTAATTTTGAGTTCAAGCTTTTGATTTTCATGATTTTTATTTTTCTTATTTTTTAGCCTGCTTTTATAAATTTTACTTAGATTGCATTCTTGAAGGGTTCTACAAGGTATATATGGATTGAAAGGTTTCATAAATGACACTAAGGTCGAGATTAAGCATATAAACCAAGTCTTAAATTTTATTAGTGCCCTAATGAGGTAAAATTATGTGATTAGACTTTCTTGTAGCGCACGAGCAAAATTAATACACTAGAGTGCTACAATAAAGTCGTGAATACCTAAATCATTATTTTTCAATCTGATTTTTTTGGGTGTCTTGTCCCTAAGGTGTTAATCACATCATTTGTTGCATTTGATACATGTCCTACAAAGTTTATCATTGAAACAGGTGGATGATCATCATATGAGGTAGATCGTGGCAATTGCATGCAGACCATGGTGAATGATGACAGCAAGTTGAATGAGGCAGAGTTTTCAGGAATATGTTCCTGATCTGAAGGATACGAAGGTATTGAAAGTCGTGGTGAGAACATACTGCTGAGAAAACTGGGTTTTTACAACTGAATGAGGAATTAGGGCTTTCCAGTAGTTATAGTTTGAAGTGGTCTAGATAGTTAGAGATAGCTAGAACATGAAATTCGACACCTAACCCTTGAAGAGATTGCATTCCATTGCTCGTATTGAGTTTCTGAGTAGGTACCCCACGTGTCATTTGCTAGGGCTTGTTTAATTTGGGGTTTTTTCTGATAAAATCCTTAATGTTGAAATTCGAAGGAAGGATATGAGTTTTCTCACCTAATAGACTATGAATGATGAATTATTAACAATATATCCAAGTATTCATCGTTTAAAATAGTAAAATTCATAGTAGAACTATTGGAGGTCCCTAAATTCTGTGATTAGGTCAAACTGTTGCAATTTGTTACAGAAGATTCCCTCAACTATGTGTTAGGGCAGACTATTATGAGTTGAGGATAGATGTACTGTGGATATTGACAGGTGCTGTTAAAACCATAGTAAACATGAAGAAAAGTGGAAAAACAAATAGAGCTGAGCCCACTGACCTAACTTGGATAGATAAATTTCCAGAATGTGCAGAGTTATTTTCTAATGCAGGATGGTTGACATTTTTCAAAAAGATTGATAGATATCATGCATAGGTTTCCCATAAATTTGCTTAGTGCTATGATAAAGACACGGTGTCTTTTGATAGTTTACAATTCAAATTGACCAAGGAGTTGGTAGCTGAGGCAACAGGCATCAAGAATGAGGGAGAATTATGGTTTAAGAAGGTGCCATTCACCTTCAATGCACAAAAGTACTTACTGCCTGGTGTAATTGCAGATTGGGGTAAAGATGTACCCATTCATAACTTCAAGCCTGAATGGATAGAACCCATTAAAGTTTTACAAAGTTATATTACCTGTGAAGGAAGATATTCCTTCATTTTCAAATACCACTTCATATTTATTCTGCATTTCAGTAATGAGTCCAAGATGAACTTTCCCTTCCTCTTTCTAAAGAGTCTACAGAAGATGTCTTGCAAAATTAAGGAGCACCAAAATCATATTAAACATTCCATTTTCCACCATGGACTTATCAAACTCATTATAAACACTATTTTGCGGAGTAGGGGAAAGACTTGGGAGTATTTCCTTTTCTGGTCAGGTTTTCAAAATGGTCAAGAAGGACAGTCTCATAGAAGACAAGCTGATAAAGGACAGACCTTGATCAGAAAGCTCAGGAAAAAGGTAAAGGTTAAAGATGAAGACAAGATTAAATTAGAGGAAGTTTCAGATCATGCAAATGAATATTTTGAATCTAAACAGCACCTTTATGACATTGAGAGAAAAGATTTATAGTTTAATAATAAGGAGACTGACCCTGTTGAAAATGATGTACCAGTAGAGACAATTGTTGCTGAAAAGATTGTACCTACAGAGAAAATTTCAGGTGAGAAAGAGGATATTGAAGTTAAAAGACAAAGTCCAATCACAGTTCTGTCAGAATATGAGAAATGCTTGTCTGAGGATGATAAAGTCCTTGTTATTAATGCAACTAGGGTTTGTACTAAAAAGGAATTTCACAGCTAGGGTGATGAGGTAGCATTACCAAAGAGAAAGAAACTAAAATTTCTTGAATTTGCCTCAGTTACCCATCGGGGTAAAACTTTCAAAATGTTGGGGGAAATTGCTCCTGTGTGGAGACCAAAAACCAGACCTAGAAACAAGCTCAGAATGAATATGAAGAAGTTGTTGAACACTAAATTGAGCAAAGAAAGAGTAATAGTGATAGATGATTCCTCATCTGATGAAAAATTGAATGATGATAAGGGTGACAGTAAAGGTAAAAGGCCAATGGAATCAGAAAGAGAGTCTGTCCTTACTGAGACTAAACTGTATGATATATTTCTAGATGTATGAAGTCAAATGTTGTAGGAATAGCAAGAAGGTGAGATAAAGGCTTCTCACTCAGAAAAGAAGGTGATGGTTGAGGAAAAGGTTCCATGTGAAGCTGAGGCTGAAGAAAACCTAATTTTTCCTGAAAGTCCTACAGAATTGTTGCCAGAAGATGAAGAAATTTCTAAGAGATTAAACATTCCATGGCTTCCAAATGAAATGCAAACCACAGCAGGAAATAAAGCCTTTGGTTTAGAAAAAGAGAATTTACAGAGAAGTGTAAAACAATATAAGTATCAGGTGGAATATATGCATGAGACAAATGAGGGCTTGGTCATGGCAAATAGAAGACTCAGATAGAATCTGGATGAGGTGAATAGCCACTATCAGGAGTTGATTGCAATTTCAAGAGAGGCATTGAAAAGGAAGAGGAATACAGAAGGTCAATTTACAATGTTGAAACAAACCATCAAGGATCTGCAATAGCAAAATGAAGAACTCACTAGAAAGATTGCAAATATGGAAGCAGATCAACTGAAGGCCAGAAGAAAAGCCCAAGCCCTAGAAGGGATAGCCTTATTAGCTGAAGCAGCTAAAGATTTGTAAAACTTGTTAACCCAATCAGTTATTAGTTAGGTTTTGAAGGTTAATTCATTTTTGTAATTATTATTTAGATAAAAATATTTCTATGAGTAGGCTGAAAAGTGGTTAGGGTTTAGTCCTTAACCAATTTTGAAGGATAGTATTAATGTATGTCAAAAAGAGGACCGACGGTTTGATTTTTTGGCTGGCAAGAGGAGGTCTTTAGACTTGTTCATAAGCTAAGTAAATGACTCTTATGTGTATTTGAAAGACTGATTATGAAATATATGCTCTATTTACCCTTCAGTTTGTTCTCTGGCTTCATTTATAGCTTGTTTTAGCTACTCAGTTGGTAATTTCATTGTTGGTTTAAAGTTTTTTATACTTGGAGTGCTTTCCATTTGTGGATGAACCTCAATGTTGTTTTCTGTTGGATAATGGTTATTATGTTATGCATCTCAGTTTTTCTATGCTTATGATTTAGTGTTTATTTGGATTTATGAATGTATTCCCTCTTGTCATCAAAATTCTCAACCAAAAAACCTTGAAAACCCAAAAAACCCTATTTTGTTTTATTGAGATATTTGAGATTGTGTTGGCTTGTTCTCTTGTAATCTAGGAACAATTTCTGGCATAAAAATCTTTGGCGTCATTACCAGGGAATGAAATTGAAAACATATTTTTCCCTAGGATACTTATCATTTCACTGGTTTTAAGAAGTGAACTTAAACCATAATATCTTAAAGACTACTTTTCACCAGTTTGTCACAGTGGCTACTAGGGGAATTGGAACTAGAAACATACATATTTCACCTTTGTAGTTGGGTGTTTCAAACCTAGAACAGATACTGAAAACAACAAGGAAGATTAGAAGGTCTCAGTCATTACCAGCCTTCGGTGATGCTGATCAGTTGGATAGTTCATCACCTTTATCTGTTTTCAGAAAAGAAGAAGAAACTTCACCTTGGTTGAAGCCTATAATTCATGTCAGTAACTTTCAAGTTTTCACTGATCCTCAATCCTTTAAAAAGGAAAAAATAGTATCTACTGGTAAAATTCCTCTATTTCATTTGAAAGTTGGTAAAATCTCTCCAAGTTCCAGTCAAATCTCTCCATCACCAAAGTTAGTCAACCATAAAATGGCAGCCCAAAATCAGCTTATAGATATGATGGACCAAATGGTTGCAGCTAGGTATGTACCATTAGTTTTGCCTCACCCTTTGAATGCACTTCCTGGGGGTGATTATCAAAAATACCTGCCTAGGTTTAATGGTCAGGGTGAAACTACAGCTAAGCAACACTAGGAAGCTTTTCTCAGTTATGCTGATAACCAGAATATCAAAGCTAAGGATGTATGGATGAGGGTGTTTGTGTAGAGCCTTGATGGAGATGTCAGAAAATGGTTTAGGGAGCTAACTGCAAATTCTATCACCATCATAGAAGAGCTTCAGGACCTCTTCATGAGACAATGGGGTGACACCAAAGATCATACTTATTATATAACTGAATTTGGATCCCTTAGGAGAAAAAAGGATGAAACCATTGCAGACTTTTCAAAAAGATTCAATAAAATGTATGGCGGAATTCCTGCAGAAATAAAACCTTCAGAAACATCTACAAAACTCACATATGCAAATGCTTTCGACCATGAATTTTCCTTACTACTAAGAGAAAGAAGACATGTTTCTTTATTGAACATGCAGGATGCAGTGTTAGAGGTTGAGTCTAATATATTGGCTTCCAATAGATTAAAGAAGGAAACAGCTCAGCAGATGTATGACAAGAAAGGTAAAAAGGAAGCAGCTCCAAAAGTTTCAACATCTCATTCTGCAGAAGGTAAAATTGATGAGATGGCCAAGTTAGTGAAGATTTTGACCGCAAAATTAAACAAGTTAGAACTAGAAAGAAATTCAAGCAAGCCTATTCAAGAAGGTGAAAGAAACCCTAACAATCAGAACCAATTCAGAAGACAATTTTCTCCTTGCTTCATACCTAGAGAACGAATAAATAATGATATTCAGCGAGAAAGGAGAGAGACTGAGGATCAAAGGGTACCACCACCTCTTCACAACAATGTTGTTGATGAAGAAGAGATTGAAGAAGAAGTGTTATTTGAAGACACAAATCAGGATATGAACTATTTTGGAGAATAGTTGACTGAGGATTTTGTCACTGAAGAAGAATTTTTAAATGCAGAACATTATGATGCTGATATGTTTGAAATAGAGGATGATTTGAATCTAAAAATGACTGTTGTAACTGCTGGTGTCTATTAGAATGAACCAAAGAAGACTTTAAATTTGAGGTCAGGCCCAAAACAAGAAGTATAGAACCCAAAGAAGAAGGTAGTTGTACCTACTAAACAGCATTTTGATCCTGTGTCAGAGAAGCAAAAGAAGAGTATGGAGGTTGAAGAGGTAAATAAAACTATGCAGAATTTTAATCTGGAAAATGAATTAGGCAAAGTAAAGATTCCTATGCCTTTTACTGAATTAATGAAAAATCCTTCTTACAAAGAATCAATTCTTAAACTGATTGGTTCAGCAAACAATCAACCTCTTTCTGATACAGTGAATTTGCAAGAAGAAAATCCTAAGATCTTTATTGGATCAGCTTTGGCTAAAAAAACTGAGAATGAAGCAGGTGCTTCACCTCCATTTTACATTACCCTGACAGTCCATGGACAAATGATACATAACTGTCTTTTAGATTCAAGAGCATCACACAACCTAATTCCAAAGGCTGTCATGGAGGCTTTAGGTCTGAGTGTAACAAAACCATACCATGATTTGTATGCTTTTGATTCATGAGTTGTGAAGTGTTTGGGTGTGATTAAAGACATGGTTGTTGTTTGGCTCGGTTACCAAGGAAAAGTGTGATCATGGATGTGGTAGTAGCAGATATTACGCCTAAATTTGGGTTACTTCTCTCTAGGTCTTGAGAAAAGAATGTTGGTGGAACTTTACAAATGGATTTATCATATGCTACTATTCCTGTGTTTGGAGGAGAAAACAGAAGGTTGTACAGAGAGCTTCAATTTTCCTATATTGTGACCGATGACAAGAACCCTACAAACCATCCTCTGTATGTTGTTGATAAAGATTTGGGTACTTGAATGTTACATTTTAGTGATGATGACAATACTACTGGTTTGTTATAGGTTGAAAAGGAACAGCTAGTTAAATGCAGTAAGGAACAAGAAGATGAGCTTTGGCAATTATACTTTGATGGATCATCTTGCAAAGAAGGTGCTAGAGTAGGGGTTCTTCTCATATCCCCTGGTGGTGAAATAGTAAATCTGATGTATAAATCAGAATTTATTACTACAAACAATATTGTTGAATATGAATCTTTGTTGTTAGGATTGAAGGCTGCTAAAGATTTGGGAATTCAACAAATTTCTACATATGGCGACTCCGAGTTAGTTGTTTAGCAGGTGAGAAACAACTACCAAGTGAAACAGGATTTGCTGAAAGTCTACTGAAATGAGGCATGGGACATGATTGACAATTATTTTGTAGCTTTTAACATTACCTATATTCAAGGGATCATAATTAGACTGCCGATTCATTGGCCCTAGCTGCTACACATTTTAGAATTCCCAAAACCACACAGTTGAGGTATCCCACTGAGGTTAGGTATAGACCTTATGTACCTGATAATGTAAAGCAGTAGAGAGTATTTGAAGATGACATTGAAATTAAAATATTTTTGGAGATTACACATGAGTTTTCTAATTCCTTGATTGATCAAGAAGAAGATGATGAGGATGAAGATGTTGAAGAGATTGCTGAAAATGATATTGCTGGCCACAACATTATTGAACTGAAAGGTAATTTCATCCCAAAAGGTTTGGTACCTTTAGAAAGGATATTTTTGAAAGATGATACACCTCTAAAACTAGTTGTACAGTCTTCAGAAGAGAATGTGATGGATTGTAACATTGGTACTGTCGAACATCCTAGAATGGTGAAAATTTCAAAAGCACTCACAGCAGAACAGAGAAATAGGTACATTAAATTGTTAAAGGAACATGTTGATGTCTTTGCATGGTCTTATGAAGAATTGAGAACATATGATATTGGGATTATACAACATAAAGTACCTTTAAAACCGAATGTTAAACCCTTTCGTCAGAAATTGAGGAGGATTAATCCAGCCTTGTTTCCTGTTCTTGAAAAAAAAGTTAAGAAGTTATTCGATGCCAAGATCATTGTTCCTCTCAGGTACTCTTCATGGGTGTCTAATCTAGTTCCTATTAGGAAGAAGAAGGAATAAATCAGACTGTGTGTTGACTTTAGAAACTTAAATAGATCTTCACTAAAGGATAATTATCCTCTGCCTAAAATTGAGCAAATATTGCAGAAGGTTGTTGGGGCACAGAGGATTTATATGGTTGATGGCTTCTCAGGATACAATCAAATTTCTATTCATCCTGATGATAAAGAGAAAACAACTTTTACTACTCCCTAGGGAAATTTCATGTAGGATAAGATGCCTTTTGGTTTAAAGAACGCTGGAGAAACTTTTCAGAGGGCTATGGATATAACCTTTGTTGGGGAAAAGGACAAGTTTGTGGTAATTTACTTAGATGATATTACTGTATTTTCACAATCAGATGATGAATATCTAAAACATTTGAAACAAGATTTCCTAAAATGCAGAAAATTTGGTTTGTCCTTGAATCCAAAGAAGTCACACTTTGTTGTACAGGAAGGCAAATTACTGGGTCATTTAGTTTATGTTGATGGTATAAGGATTGACCCAGAAAGGGTGAAATCAATATTGAAGATAAGTCTTCCAAGGAGTAAAAAAGATGTCCAATCTTTCATTGGTAAAATCAACTTTCAGCGTTGGTTTATACCAAACTTTGTTGAGACTATCAAGCAGATTACAGCCATACTAAAGAAGGATCAAGAAGTCAAGTGGACCACTAAAGCAAAGAACTCATTTGAAAAAATCAAGATCGCTCTTACCGAAGCTCCTATATTAGTAAGTCCATATTTTACCAGAGAATTTCTAACCTTTTGCTTTGCATCTGAAAATACACTAGCAGTTGTTTTGTTGCAGAAGAATAAGGATGGTCTTGAGCAACCTATTGCATTCTTCAGCAAAACTCTCAGAGATTCTAAATTAAAATACATCATCTTGGAAAAATAGGCTTATTCTTTGGTAAAAGATTTGAAATTTTTCAGAATCTATGTTTTACATTCCAAAGTTATTTCATATGTGCCTAATGTTGCTATAAAAGATGTTGTGACACAGACTGACAGCGAGGGAAAAAGAGGCAAGTGGATTGCTAAAATCATGGAGTATGATGTAGATATCAGACCTACCAAACTAGTGAAGGGACAAGGTTTGGCCAAGCTGTTGGCTGAATCAAATTGCCAAGATTTAGGATTGCATTTGATGGTAGAAGAGCCAGCTCAGGAAGAAAATCAAGTAGAGCTAGAGAAAGAAAAAATTATGGATTTATATTCAGCATCTACATGGTATGCAGACATTATGTATTTTTTGTTGTATTTGCAATGTCCTGAACACTTAGATAGAAAAGTTGCTAGATATTTGAAGCTAAGAACTACTAAGTACTGTTTGGTAGAACAACAATAATTTTGGCAAGATCCAGGGGGTATTCTACTCAGATGCTTAGATAAACTTGAAATTGAAGGAGTAATTTCTGAATCTCATGAGGGTGCTTGTGGAGGTAACAAGTATTGGAAGGAAACATCATATAAAATCTTAAGAGCTGGGTACTATTGGCCCTCTTTATTTGCAGATGTATCTCAGTAGGTAAGAGCCTGCATCCCTTGTTAGAAGTTTGCTGGTAAACAAAATTTGTTATCATTACCTTTAAAACCAATTGTAGTAAGTGCCCCTTTCTAGTAGTGGGGTCTAGACTTTATAGGAGAGATAAGTCTATCTTCCTCAGGACAACACAGATGGATTTTGACTACAACAGACTTTTTTACCAAATGGGTGGAAACTATCCCCACCAGGAATGCCACAAATAAGGTGATTATATAATTTATTGAAGAAAATATCCTCAGTAGGTTTGGGTGTCCTCAGAGAATAGTAACAGATAATGGAAAATATTTTAAGTCTAAGGTAATGGGAGCATTTTGTGAAAAGAATGGCATCTTGTTGAAACATTCAACTCCTTACTATCCCCAAGGTAATGGTTTAGTTGAGTCCTCCAATAAAAATATCATTCGGAATATCAGGAAATTGCTAAAGAATAATAAGAGATCATGGAATTCTATATTGAAATATGCATTATGGGCTGATAGAATAATAGTCAAGCAAGCAATTGGAACTTCTACTTTCCAATTAGTGTATGGTATAGATGCAGTTTTTCTTGTTTAGTTGGGCATCCAAATGATGAATTTTTTTCAGGATTGTTAGGAAGAACATAATAATATGCAAAGAAGGATTTATGCAATGATAGAGTTGCAGCAGAATAGAGAAAAATTGGAAGAAAAGGCACAGCTATACAGATTGAAGATAAAAGACAGATTTGACAGGAAAATCAAAGATAATACTTTCTCAATAGGTGACATGGTTCTAAGGTGGGATGCTAGGAAAGAGCAAAAAGGGAAACATGGCAAATTTGATAACCTCTGGTTTGGCCCTTTCCTAGTATCTAAGTTTTTGGAAAATAACACTTTTCTTCTACACACTTTGGAGGGTGAGGAATTGTCAAGTCCAGTTAATGGACGATTCCTCAAGCATTTCTACAGTTTTTGAGGGGAATTTTAGTTTTCATTGTATATACCGGTGTGATTAAAACACAATAAGGACTCCATAACCCAATGGAAATTTTACAGATTAGTAGGTAGCACTAAAGAAGGCACTGGTCTACAGGTTCTTGAAGCCTCATAAGGAGGATTTCATCCCGTAGCAGGAGCCAGATGTTAGGTCATGATTTTGTCTTCCTTAGTTTTATTCTTTCATTTATGTTTTTAAACCTTGATAGTACTTTTTCTTCTAGGGAAATTTTGTTTATAAAGGTAAATTTTGAGTTCAAGCTTTTGATTTTCATGATTTTGATTTTTCTTATTTTTTAGCCTACTTTTATAAATTTTGCTTAGATTGCATTCTTGAAGTGTTCTACAAGGTATATATGGATTAAAAGGTTTCATAAATGACACTAAGGTCGAGATTAAGCATATAAACCAAGTCTTAAATTTTATTAGTGGCCTAATGAGGTAAAATTATGTGATTAGACTTTCTTGTAGCGCAAGAGCAAAATTAATACACTAGAGCGCTACAAGAAAGTCGTGAATGCCTAAATCATTATTTTTCAGTCCGATTTTTTCGGCTGTATTGTCCCTAAGGAGTTAATCACATCATTTATTGCATTTGAAACGTGTCCTACAAAGTTTATCATTGAAACAAGTGGATGATCATCATATGAGGTAGATCGTGGCAATTGCATGCAATCCATGGTGAATGATGACAGCGAGTTGAATGAGGCAGATTTTTTGGGAATATGTTTTTGATATGAACGATACGAAGGTATTGAAAGTCGTCGTGAGACCATACTACTGAGAAATCGGGGTTTTTACAACTTAATGAGGAATTAGGGCTTTCCAGCAGTGACAATTTGAAGTGGTCTGGACAGTTAGAGACAACTGGAACATGAAATTCGACACCTAACCCTTGAAGAGATTGCATTACAGTGCTCGTATTGATTTTCTGAGCAAGTATCCCACCTGTCATTTGCTAGGGCTTGTTTAATTTGGGTTTTTCCTGATAAAATCCTTAATTTTGAAATTCGAAGGAAGGATATGAGTTTCCTCACCTAATAGACTATGAATGATGAATTATTAACAATATATCCAAGTATTCATCATTTAAAATAGTAAACTTCAGAAGAGAACTGTTGGAGGTCCCTGAATTCTGTGATTAGGTCAAACTGTTGCAATTTGGTACAGAAGATTCCCTAAACTGTGTGTTAGGGAAGACTGTTATGAGTTGAGTATAGATGGACTGTGGATATTAACAGGTGCTGTTAAAACCATAGTAAACATGAAGAAAACTGGAAAAAAAATAGAGCTGAGCCCACTGACCTAACTTGGATAGATAAATTTCCAAAATGTGCAGAGTTATTTTCTAATGCAGGATGGTTGACATTTTTCAAAAATATTGATAGATATGATGCAGAGGTTTCCCATAAATTTGCTCAGTGCTATGATAAAGACACAGTGTCTTTTGATACTTTACAATTCAAATTGACCAAGCAGTTGGTAGCTGAGGCAACAGGCATCAAGAATGAGGGAGAATTATGGTTTAAGAAGGTGCCATTCACCTTCAATGCACAAAAGTACTTACTGTCTAGTGTAATTGTAGATTGGGGTAAAGGTGTACCCATACATAACTTCAAGCCTGAATGGATAGAACCCATTAAAGTTTTACAGAGTTATATTACCTGTGAAGGAAGATATGCCTTTATTTTCAAATACCACTTCAGATTTCTTTAGCATCTCAGTAATGATTCCAAGATGAACTTTCCCTTCTTCTTTCTAAAGAGTCTGCAGAAGATGTCTTGCAGAATTAAGGAGCACCAAAATCATAATAAATAGTCCATTTTCCACCATGGACTTATCAAACTCATTATAAGCATTGTTTTTTAGAGTGGGGGAAACACTTGGGAGTATTTTCTTTTCTGGTCAGGCTTTCAAAATGGTCAAGAAGGACAGTCTCACAGAAGACAAGCTGATAAAGGACAGACCTTGATCAACAAGCTTAGGAAAAAGATAAAGGTTAAAGATGAAGACAGGATTAAATTAGAGGAAGTTTTAGATCATGCAAATGAAGAGGTTGAATCTAAATAGCACCTTAATGACATTGAGAGAAAATATTTACAGTCTGATAATAATGAGACTGAGCCTTTTGAAAATGATGTACCAGCAGAGAAAATTGTTAAGGGCTCGATTTTTTGGCTGGCAAGAGGAGGTCTTTAAACTTGTTCATAAGCTAAGTAAATGACTCTTATGTGTATTTGAAAGACTAATTATGAAATATATGCTCTATTTACCCTTCAGTTTGTTCTCTGGCTTCATTTATAGCTTTTTTTAGCTACTCAGTTGGTAATTTCATTGTTGGTTTAAAGTTTTTTATACTTGGAGTGCTTACCATTTGTGGATGAATTTCAGTGTTGTTTTCTGTTGGATAATGGTTATTATGTTATGCATCTCAGTTTTTCTATGCTTATGATTTAGTGTTTATTTGGATTTATGAATGTATTCCCTCTTGTTATCAAACTTCTCAACCAAAAAACCTTGAAAACCCTAAAAACCCTATTTTGTTTTATTGAGATATTTGAGATTGTGTTGGCTTGTTCTCTTGTAGTCTGGGAACAATTTTTGGCATAAACACTCTCCACACCAACAACCCCAATAATGGAACAATCCCAGTTGGTAGAGTTGGCCACCTCAGTATCCTCCTCCTCAATTTCCACAATAATGGTATTGGTCACAAGGGTGGACAGGACAGCCATACCCTTAGTCACAACCTATCCCTCCACCTACTCATACCTGTCCTCGATCACAACCGAATTTGTTAGCTCTCCAAGAAACTTCTCTAGGTTGCAGCTCGAGGATGCTTGGTAACTTAAATGTTTTTAATGGTTTTCTAAATGGATCAAGTTATATGACCTAAAGGACCTCACACACTCAATACATGCATAAAACGCAATCAAAATATAAGGCTTCTAACCACCAATGTTCATAGGGTTGACAATAAGGTGAATAAATGGAGAACTTACTATGCGGGCAGATTCATACATAAAGCAATCACATATGAATGGCTAATCATAACAAGGAAGAATACTTGCAATTCAAATCATCAACACATATATAGGATGACATCTATCTAGTATTAGATAAAAAGAATAAACTTGAATCAGACATTCAAGCACAAGTACAGAACAGAAAAGAGATGGAACCTGAACATATAATGGAAAAATAGATTATATTAAATGATGAATAACATGAGAAGCTTGATAGAAATAAGGGTCAAAAAGTCTCTAAAGTTGAACCCTTGCTTCAACATAAGTCTTAGGCTTTATAGCCTTTACAAAATTTATTTCATATCCTCAAAAGTTGTATCTAATTTACTAAAAATAAATAAAATAACTGTTTTTGCAAAATTAGGTCAAGAAACCCTAATTTTGAGTGCTAACCTATCTAACTCTAACACTTGTTCACTCCTTGAAATCTTTGATAACTGTAGTGATTATTGAAGTAGAGATATGACCTATTATCTGAAAGATAATTCATGGTTTGTCAAAAGAAGGTAGGGTTTTTGACCCTGTTGAAGTCTAGGCTTTCAACATCATTCAAGCATACATTAAGTTCATACACAGCCATCAAATACAAGTACTTTGGGAAGGGACATCCAATCCATTGTTGTATTATCTTTGGTAATTATTTATACATTATGAGATAGGTTGGAGCGGTTGTACCCGCTCCAACTACTTATTTGTTAATATCTATTTATCTTTTAAACTATATAATTACATGATGACATTTAGGAGGTAAGTGGCCCCCTCTACATATCCCCCACAAACAAAATGTTTCTTCGTCCCGAAGAAAACAAAGAAATATGCATCAAAATCCTGGGTCTCTGCTACTGCGGAGTAGTCCTCACTGTGCATCAACCATGCATACCGGTCTGCATAGGTAACTCAGTCGCAACAGCCGCCAGCTCGATAGGAAAACACACGTGTACAAGGCTCTAATGTGACTGGTTACTCTTCAACCTCCATCTTCAATATGACAATAGTCCATCGAAGTCTCATCCTCTCACAACGGCGGGAAACCATATTCTTCCACAACTAGGTCTTTTGGTTTAAAGCCTCATCCTGGCTCATCTGACCGACATCTCCATTGGTTCAGGCATGCGGGACCTTTTGTCTCTTCGACTTTCTATGTCATTTCTCTGTCTTCTGGATTTCCGAGGTCACAAACTAGGAACAGTTTCAGCATTTTGATAATGAGGGGTACATTGTCATCATGTCTCATTGAAGCGCTTTGCTGTGTAGGTGAATGATATTTGCTTGAATGCCATCGTCGTCGTCGTCTTCTATCGTGAGAGTATGAATTTCCTGCAAAATTGTATGTTTTCTACTCATGTGCATGGTCTTGATCATGATTGACTACTTTAGAATGACTCAGACTTATAATAGTTGACTAGATATTGGCTTCATTACATAAGTGAGGAGATCCCCTGCCTTTAAGAAAGACCCACGTTTAACCTCCTCATTAAAGTCAACTCACAATGGTTGGAAAAACACCGATTTAATTTACATATGTGTTTACTTTGCAAACATAAATCTTTGTCCAAAACTACAATATCGACCAAACTAAAGACAAGACCAACCCAACATGCTTGTACAAACTCGACCGACATTCTTCCATCGACCTGACTCAACCGACATGAATGACAACCGACATAAGTTTCAACTTGACTCTTTCATAAGCATAAAGTCTTTTCCTTTTTATAAGAATTAACAAAAAAGAAGACTGGTCGATGGAAATTAAATATCAACGGGATTATAAGAATATAATATTACAAAGTGTGCAGGTAGTCGACGAGTCGATAGACAACTTTGAAGAAAAGAGCGGCGCCATTCTGATGGAGGATCGACAGAAGTGATCAGCCGACAAGCTGGGTCGGTCGATGAGATGGATTGGTCAACTGCTCTCTTGATTGGCTCTTATGTTTCTTCCAATAGTTGATTCGGCCGGCTGCGGGAAATATACTAGCGGATGTCCAGTTAGTTGCATGCTTTGGTATTCCGGATTCGAAGTCGTGCAGTTCGGGAAAAATGGTGGCAAGCGTAACTCAAATGTCTTCCCAGGTGGACGCGGCTAGGTAAAGAAGTTCGTAAAGGTATACGAGCTCCTTGTCGTCGTCATAGCCCTCAAAACGCGTAATGGGAATAGCGTTGCAGGGATGAAGGGAGTAGCAGAAAACATAGTCGTCGATGATAATCACTTTTCTGATATCGCGTCCAAGAGAAGAGATGTCTTTCACTAATTTCCCATCGATTTCTCTGCAAAACGTCTTGGATATTACTTCTTCATTATTCTGTATCCAATGGCACTCCTTACCTCGACAGCAGCTCGCGACGCTACATCCCTCGCATCCACCTCAAGTGGCAATACCAACAACGATGTGTATAACGTTTTCATAAATCATAGGGGTCCGGATGTGAAGAAAGGCCTCGCCAGCGATATCTACCATCGCCTTGTTGCAGATGGATCCACAAGAGTATTTTTGGACAAGGACGAATTGCAAACAGGAGAGAACATAAATACCCAAATCGAGGGGGCTATTCGAACAGCCTCGGTTCATGGAGCAATTTTTTCTCCCGGATATGCGGATTCAAACTGGTGTCTCAATGAGCTCGTACTGATGGTGGAGTCGAAGACAACAATTCTCCCGGTCTTCTACAACGTCAAGCCCTCAGATCTTCGGTGGACGGAGGGCGCATATATTCACTGCTTATACTCATACTACTGCAACTGCTGTTGCTACTTTGGCCGCCATGATTATCAGTAACGTCTGTAGAAATATTTGCTGTACTGTAATCCACCAACTTGGTGCACACATCTTCTATATATAGTGAAATCTGCTTGCGTAGTATGAATAGTTGGCAGGAAGCATAATCTTTACTGGCTGTCTGACTAAACCCATCCTTGACACGCTGAACACAATGATAATTCAACCTTCCAACATAGAATTTCTTTATCCATGCACAAACAAACTTTCTTGCAAGCTATTCCATCCTCATTATACATTGATCATGACTCATGCATCACTATACAATTTATTTCAAGCAACTAACAGTTAAATAAATAAAAGTAATAATAATAAAATCGTATCTTTCTTTTGGAAGGAGCATCAATACGCGACCAGCTTGTCTCCCATAATATTTCTTCATCAACGCACATGCAGTCTCTTTAAGCTTCTCCTTTTAGATTCACGAATGCATGAGCAGTATTTTCATCTTCACGACATCTTCTCCTGTAGGTTCGACCACCTCCATCCGCTGCTGCTGTCACCCAGACCGGATAGAGGCGGCAACGGCGCCAATGTTGAAGTCTAGGCTTTCAACATCATTCAAGCATACATTAAGTTCATACACAGCCATCAAAGACAAGTACTTTGGGAAGGGACGTCCAATCCACTGTTGTATTATCTTTGGTAATTATGTATACATTATGAGATAGGTTGGAGCGGTTGTACCCGCTCCAACTACTTATTTGTTAATATCTATTTATCTTTTAAACTATATAATTACATGATGACATTTAGGAGGTAAGTGGCCCCCTCTACAGACCCATTTCACCTTGATGCAACCTTAAAACTGGAACAAACCCCTTCCACCAGTGCCTTTAATCAATTTTCAGCTTCATAATTCACCCCTGAGGTGTTTGTACCATCAAAATTGGTTCTTTATGGAATCATGTCTTTTTGCACCCCTTTGTGCTTTCAGTGGTTAAGGAAACATAATTCTGGGCTTGTAAGCTGCTGAAAGCTCTACTTTCGATGGCTAATGAACAGCTAGTTCATTCACCTAAGCCATCGAAAGCTCTGTTTTCTGAGAAAATTAATTAGTCTTCAATAAACCTTTTACAACTTTATTCCTGACCTACTAGTACTTCTTCAACATGCATAAGATTTGGAATATCAACAACATCATGGGCTACCTCTAGGACCTAAAGGCTTATTGTTGCCTCTGCTAGGGTTTCCAGTGCAAGGTGTGTTTTAGGGTTAGGGTCCTTCTTCTGCAATCGTGACACTCTAATCATCTTGTAGATCCTGGAGTTATCCTTCATTAATCTCAAATTTGTTCTTTTCAGCGGGACATACATCCCTCTTATTTCTAGGAGAAAATTATGTAATTGAGTATTTCTTTTGGTTAAAATTGCATTGGTTCTTTTGATTTCTCTATCTAGGACCTCCAGTTCATTGATTTTCCCTAATAGCTAGTTGATTCTTTGGAACCTAGGTTTACTGGAGGAATATTCTGCCACTAGTTCACCCTAGTCTTCTTTTGGTGTGGGTGATGGAAAATCCTCTAGCCTTTCATGAGACTGTTATGTTGGTTTATCCTCCTATTCCTCTTAATCCTCAGAGTCTGAGTAAGGCAAGTTAAGTATGTTTTTATCTGGAGGTAAAACTTCCTCTACCTTCCCACTAAAATCTAGATTTCTCTTGGCTTTGTTGGTCTTAGTAGTTGGAGAGGGTTGATCCACTATCACTGGTGAGATGGCCCTCCTCTTCCTCTTGCCACTCCTAGGAGTAGTGGACTTCTTTGAAAGGGACTTTCCTTTGTCTTCTGGTTGTAATCATGTTTCAAAATCATTCCAAAATAAGAAGTATGTCCATGCAATGTTTCATCTTTACAGCAGTTCTTAGACAATGAGCTTTATCAACCCATGGTGGGATAGCCTACCTACAATTTTGGTGGGCTGGGCCTTGACCTGGTGGGCCATCTTGGTCAGGATCTTGTGGAGGTAGAAAGGAAAATTTAAAGGGCTTTTTCCTATAAAATGGTTAATCAATTTAAAGTGGTATATCATCACCCTATTATACCTACCTTCACAGGTTATATAAACTGGGATTTCTTTCAACAACTGTTGCCACTTTTCCTCAAGCGAGGTTGATGGGATGCTTTTCTTCCATACTACATTCTTGTGTTTAGGATTTAAGTAATACCTAAATTGCACATCCTTTGTAATGGTGGTTTTGAACCATTTCTCCCTAGTCCTTAGGAGTTCTACTACTTTTTCTCTTAGGGCCTCATCAACCTAGAACTCTTCTCTGCCTATCAATGCCTTAGAGCCATCAAAAGAAATAGCAAAGGCTTCTGCCACTTGTTGGTGGGAACCCTGGATTTTCTCACATAACCTATAATAGCCTACATCTTTGAAGAATTGGCACACTTTTGGATGTGACTCAAGATATATAATGTCACCTAATTCCTGCCTGAGGGCAGGTCCTCCTCCTTTCTTCATTTCTAGACTGCTTCTTCTTGTACCTACAAAATCAAAATTTGAACCCTAGGGAAGGAGATGACTGCGTTTTTTTCAGGGAGATCTTAGATCAGTGAGTATGCATGTAGGACAATGGGGAATAGACTTAGGAGAGGGCACTGATTTTGAGGGGCTGAGCATTGATTGGTACTTGACATGGGTAACCGTAAACTCTAGTGGAAACCTTGAGATGGCTAGTGAAATAATCATCTTAACTAGAACTTGATGTCTTGTGGTGGTTATATTATAGTCACAGGACAGATGGAGGGCCATAAGGGTTTCAGGTCTTTCAATCAATCATTTCGATTTCATAACAACCAGTTCTCTACCAACTCAGGATTTCTTCTACATTTTCAGTCTTTGCGGTAGCTAAGAGCTTGTCAGAGGTGCTCTTCATGCTGATGGAGGTTGATATTGATGGCGGCACTAACCATTTTCTTTTTTGAAGCTTTCAGTGGTTTAGGTAGTTTTGGCTCCGGTTTTTTAGCTGCAAAAAGTTGGGATTTTCGGTGGCTAATGAACTGTTGAAAGTTCGCATAAGCTACCAAAAGCTCCTTTTTGAAGTTTTATTAAAAACAGAGTCAACGAGATTTTGGTGGTTAACATAGTCCTACATCCAAATTTTTAGCTACCAAAAGTTGGGATTTTCGGTGGCTAATGAGCTATTGAAAATTTCTTCTAAGCCACTGAAAGCTAAAATTTTAAATTTTTTGAAAAAATAGAACACAAGGCATTCCAATTTTGTTAATCACCCAGACATATCTCATAATATGCCATGAAATATTCATCACTATGAAAAAATAAATTGTCTGAGTATGACCTATAAAAAACTAATTTATTTAGGAGATAACACCTGGCTCCTACTTGGGGATGGGAGCATCCTTGTGAGGTCCCAAGAATCCCAGACCAAATTCCTTTCCTAAAAAATAAGAATTAAACCTATCTTCTACTACTCCATTGGGCATGGATTTTATTTTGCAAAAATAAAAACAACAAAAAATAATATTTTACAATAATAAGGCTTTAAGGCAAACACCTCCTCTCGTTCCAGATTTTGAAATTTGAAGGTGTTGTTCAATTGCACCTGAGCTATCACAAAAGGGCCTATCCACAGAGAATCAAACTTACTATGCTCTCCCTTGTTCTCTCTGACAGCATCCCATTTTAGAACCCAATCTCCGACCTGAAAATTTGTCCACCTTTTCCTTCTTATCAAAAATACTTTTAATATTCTTTTGACAAGCTTCTGAATTCTCAACTAGCTACTCCCTAACTTACTGCAGCTCAACCAAATCTACAATCCTCCTTTCCAAATCATTTGGTTCATCCAGCTCTTCCTGAAAAAACTTTGCTACTGGTAAGATCAGCTGAATGGGAAAAATGGCCTCAATACCATAAACCATCTTAAAAGAAGAAGCCCCTATGGACTTTTTGTTAGTCACTCTGTCGTCGTATAAAGAAAAATTCAGCTTAGAATCCTAGCTGTTCTAATTATTCTCCAATATCTTTCTGATGATTCTGACTAGGCTCTTATTGGATGACTCAGCAAGACCATTGCCTTGAGGGTAGTAGGAAGTAGATTGCACCAATTGGATACCCATCGACTTGCACATGTTAACCAATGCCCTAGATTTAAAATTTGGTGCATTATCAGTCACTAGCCTTACTGGGAAGCCAAAACTGATAAAGATGTTCTCATATAAAAACCTCATGATGACTTGGTGAGTGGCAATCCTTGTGGGGACTTCCTCTATCCACTTAGTGAAATAATCAGTGGCTACTAGGATCCAATTATGCTGACCACTTGATGAAGGATTTATCTCACCTATGAAATCAAGACCCGGCTGCTGGAAAGGGCCATTCACTACAATAGGCCTAAGGGGTAAGGATATAAGTTGTTGCTTTCCTATAAATCTTTGGCGTTTGTCAGAGGCTTTTACAAAGGTACACACATCAGATAAAAGAACATGCCAATAGTACCCAGCCCTTAGAATATTATGGGATGTAGTCTTCCAATAATGATGGCCCCCACATGTACTTGAATGAAAATGATGTATGACCTGAACTGACTCTTTCTTATCTAAGCATCTTAGTAAAAATCCCGAAGGGTATTTCCAATACAGTAGCTTATCAATTATACAAAATTTAACAGATTTAAGCTTAAGAGCCCGTGCCTGATTTGGGCTAAGCTCAGGGGGAGTTTCTAAACTTTGCAGGAAATGAATAATACCTAAGTACCACTCACATGAGGACAAGTTCTCAGCTACTTGTTTACTGTCATGAAGCTCCTCAACTGTTTCTACTATTGTTTCTTCTTGCAAGTTGGTTGAGCTTATGCTAATGATATTCATGCTTAGTAGCTCATAATTTTATTCTTCCATAAGCTTAGCTAGTCCTAGTCCTTTCACCAGCTTGGTGGGATTTACTTCTATGTCAAACTTAGTCAGTTTTTCCACCCACTTGGCTCTCTTTCCATCAATATCAAGCTATGTCAAAACATCCTTCACAACAGCTGAAGGGACATAAGCCAAGACCTTTGTGTGTAAAATGTAAATTATCAAGGATTTTAGTGACTTTATTAGAGCATAGGCCTGCTTCTCAATAGGATCATACTTCAATTTAGAATCCCTCAATGTTTTTCTAAGAAAGGTAATGGGGTGATCAAGGCCTTCCTCATTTTTCTGTAACAGAAGTACTGCCATTGTGTCATAGAATGCAAAGGAGAAATGTAAAAACCCTTAGTGTACTATGGACTAATCAAAGTGGGAGCTTCCATGATAGCCTTCTTAATATCTTCAAAAGAGCTTCTTGCTTTCTCTGTCCATTTGATTTCAACTTCCTTCCTCAACATAGAGGTTTTGTGTTTTACCAACTCAAAAAATTTGGGATAAACCTCCTGACAAAATTTATCTTACCTAGGAATGACTGAATATCCCTTTTTGACCTAGGTATGGACAAATTCTGGATTGCTTCAACTCGAACAGGATCAATCTTCACACCTCTAGCTAAAACTATGTGACCTAGGAGTTTTCCCTCACTGAGTGCAAATTGAGACTTTTTTGGGTTCAGAGATATCCCAAATTTTCTACATTTCACAAACACCCTCCTCAAGTGCTGCAAATGTTTTTCATGGCTGTTGGAGTAAACAGTGAGGTCATCAATATATATGAGAACAAATTTGTCTTTCAACCCCACAAAATCTATGTCCATGGCCCTCTGGAATGTGTCCCCAGCATTCATCATCCCAAATGGAATTTTGGCATACATGATGGTGCCCCAAGGAGTGGTAAACATATTTTCTTCTTGGTCATCAAGGTGCACAGCAACTTGGTTGTATCCAGAGAAACCATCTAGGAATGACATGACACTAGCCCCTGAGACTCTTTGCAATAGGTGTTCCATATTGGGTGATGGATAGTTGTATTTCTTAGAGCACTTGTTTAGGTTTCTGAAATCCACACATTACCTAATTTCCCCATTCTTTTTCCTTAGCACCACTAAATTTGCAACCCATTTAGAATACCTGAGGGGGATTATGATTTTGGATTTAAGGAGCTTTTGGATTTCTTTCTCAATCATAGGTAGTACAAGAGGATTGATGGATCTCAGCTTCTGTTTGAAAGGGATGGTGTCCTTCTCCAGGGGAATCCTATGTTGGATGATACTAGTGTCATAGGTTTTCAGGTCACTGTATTCCCAGGAAAAGATATCAGCAAACTCTTTCATCAGACTATTCTTCATATTCTAAGTGTTCTTCATCTATGAAATATTCCTCCCCAGTAAAATTAGGCATGTATTTTAGATAATATCCAGTAGGCATAGCAGCAAGAGGGTTAGGAAAATTCAGAGGGGCATATCTGGCAACAAGGATCCTTTCCATTTTGGTCAGAGGGACATTCATGTTGGATGTGGGTATGGAAAGGACAGAAGGAGATACTGCTAGTGTGGGTAGTGGTATATTTATCTTAGTGGAGTCTCCAGGAATTGGATCTATACAAGCAACAGTGCTTGAAGATTCCTCAACCCTAAAATTTCTTGATGTATTTATAAATTCCTGAGAATTAGATGTTTCAGCTGAAGAAGATTGAAATGGAGGTCTATTTGATATAACAGTGGAAATATTTCTTGAAATACCTAATGTAGCTCCCCTTGCAGCCTTGGTGGTCTGTCTTAGTGAAGCCATAGCTCTTCTTATAATCTCTTCTGGATCTGAAATAGGTGTTACAGGTGGCCCTTGAGGGTGTTCTCTGGTACTTGGTCTTATTGAAGCCACCTTATTCCAATGGAGTCACTAGATAGATGATTACAACCAAAATAGTGTCCACACTTTATCTATCATCAAAGTAGGATCTATGTCATCTCCCAGGGAATCTCAGCTTCAATCTCCTATCCCCGACAATGGCACCAATATGTTAGCTCTTCGGGAAACTCCTCTAGGTTGTAGCTGGAGGATGCCTGGTAACTTAAATGTTTTTAATGGTTTTCTAAATGGATCAATTCAAATGAACTAAAGGACCTCACACACTCAAGACATGCATAAAAATCAATCAAAAGATCAGGATTCTAACCACCAATATTCAAAGGGTTGATAATAAGGTGAATAAATGGAGAACTTACTATGCTAGTGTTATGGAGAGAAATTCCTATGGCTTGGGGTACCACAACAGACAGCTTGACCCCATAAATCAATCTTTCCCAATATTCAATAGAAATAAAATGTCTAACACTAAAGGATCAGACCTCGTACCTTATTCCGGACGGTTGAAGTAGATCCCCGTTGAGCTTTCCAATCTTCAGGTTGAATTGCTATATTACTTCCTCAACAACAAGTAAACAATACAAGCATTCTATATATCATGGTGTTAGATCTATTCTAGCATATATAATCAATAATTTAAAAGCATTTGACATAATCCCATGGATAAAATATTCATTCAAATACACATCATTGGACAGGAAAAGATATTGCTATTAATATAAATAAGAGATTACAATATACAACATCTAACGGCACGCCTGTGAACCGGAGAAACTGAATCCCCCACTTGGGCCTCCACCACTTCAATCCTCCATCTCTCGATAGCAAGCTCACAAGCAAAAGGCAAGCTTGGGAAGAACACAAAAGTGCTCCAAGGGACAAAGTGATGCAGACTCAAGCATAAGTTATGGCAACAATGGACTATAGTTTTGACGCTCTCAATTCTCTCTTATGCCTTCAATGTACCAAGGGGTTCCTTATAAATCTTTTCAAAGGGGTAATGAAAGGTCGAATCCGAGCGATCTCAAGGCATATGGAAGGCCAGGAGTCAAATGAGTCGGATCCATGTCAAGAAAAACTCCAAAAGGATTTGGATTATGCACACATCCCGGTGTACGCGGTTTTACTGGTCAAACCTGCGTATGTATGTGCTTATAAGGTTAAAAGTCACGTATATCATTTTTCATGTGTTTTTAGGGATGATCAAGGAAACATCAAAGGACAAAAAGTGGTCCATAGGGTCTAAGGAGTCTGCAGTGGGATAGGGGAAGGCCATACAAAGTGTGATTCACCTAGAGTGGTGAAATCCGCTATAACAGATGCCCCCTAATGTGTGAGGTCAGAGGGGTCATACGATGGCTGAAATACATTATAAGTCCATCCTAGAAGTGGAGTGATGAAGGATCCCAAATGGAAGACCAGCCACCCAATCAGCATAGTACAATAATACAACTCTGCATATAACTGCAAATACATATAGCAGTCTCGGATACATAAGAGTGCAATGGCAATTAATAGGCATGATACATGATATCACATATGTGTTCATCGCCACGTACAATATACATAGATCAAAATCTCCATGATGAAGATATACAAGGGACCATGATCTCAAAAATGGTTGAAGATATATAATAGATCAAGATCTCCATAGTGGCTAGAAATGTCTGACATACACTGGAATCAAGTCACGAGAGCTGAAATCTCATGAACACTGCCACAATCAAGGAGGTAGCATATAAGAGATGCCACCAATCTGGAAAGTCTTCTACACAAACTGCTACGAGTACATGTCCTACTATGTGAATAGAGGTGTCAAGGTTAAACATACTAGTCCATCGTCTGATTACCAGTCATTAATGTATACCGTTAATAGACGCGAGATCACCCACCGATAATGAAAATGAGAATCAAGGTACTAGAGTGCAAACTAACAAGTGTGAATAAATGTGTTGAGTTCAAACACTTGAAAGGATCCATCGATCAGGGGACATTGATGTATTCCCAAGAAACTGTTGATGGCAAGAGGACCTGCCACTGATGACTGCAAGTCTCAAGGCACTCAAAAATGACTCTAGATTCCAATCCCAGAATAAATGATCTAAAGTTGATGGGATGCAATCCGCTAGAAGGAGGGCATTAAGGCATCCCTCATCATCCAACACGAGGTACTCAGCAAATTTGTATAATGTGGAAGGACTCGATCATAAAGTGCACGAACCAGTAACTATACTGGGAATTGCTGACATGCAAAGTCAAAACAACTGAGGAATGGCTGACTCAGGTTTCCACTTCCTTTGAACAAGAGCATAATGGCATATGGTGACTGAATGAAGGTAGCATAGACTCAATATACAAACTAGGAGATCTCTGTGACACAGGAGGCATCAACAGAGGCTCCATAGGGACTGGAAGCTTAACTAGTTGGTGGAGATAAACTCAAATAAATGAGTACAGATGCTAAAGTCAAACTATAACCCAACCAATGGATGTGATATACAGTGCTCTGTTTGAAGGCGACACGACTCAACAACTGCCAAAGATAACATCTTTCCTTGTCCGAATTTTTGGTTTTTTTTATTTTTTTGGACTTTTTCAGTTATTTGAAAAGCTTGAAAAAAGAATAAACTAGCTTTATAGTTACAAACTAGGAGGAGACGAGTGTCATAAGGGAAAACAAACTAGTTCCAAGCAGTGGAACATACCTATGCTCAATGCAAGGATACATGTGTAGGATATCGACACTCGGGGGAAAATCCCCTCCCGGTAAAAAGGGAATCAAGCTGCGAAGGATATAAAAAATGGCTCTGTGTGGCTAGACCTGAGACAAGCTCAGGCTATATGGCTGAAACGCAATTTTAGGGGAACCGGCATAAAGCTCAATAAGGCAGGAAAAGCTCATGATAATGCATTCACAACTTGACATGAGGGAGTCCCAGGGAAAATGCCAGCACAAAGTTCAAGAGGAGTATGAAGCTCTTGCTCAAGGACATGGCGGGACTAAAAGGGACTCCTAGACCTAAGAGAGGACTCACAGCATGGGTACCAAATGCAAAAGGCAGCTAACTAGGGCACCCATGTAAAGGAAAGCTCTACCATTCACATAGTACCACTTCTAACAGCAGCATGAAGGTTCCATGATACCATGGAATGGGTTTGTACCTAAGGTTAAGATGGAACGGTCATAAGGCAATGCATAAGTGCAAGCGGATGTGAAATACTAACCTATATGCAAGTTCATACATAATACCTATGACAGGCATGAATGGGTTGAAACCTCAGAGAGAATGTACAAAACTAGACCCTACATGGTAACCATATTAGTCCAAAACAACCCAA
This sequence comes from Pseudotsuga menziesii, assembly GCA_001517045.1. Classification (NCBI taxonomy): domain Eukaryota; kingdom Viridiplantae; phylum Streptophyta; class Pinopsida; order Pinales; family Pinaceae; genus Pseudotsuga; species Pseudotsuga menziesii. The sequence goes on from LPNX010121751.1 coordinate 73,836, forward strand.
AATAGTCAATAAAGAATCCAAACTATAATATATAGGGAGGAATGATCATGACAACAACACCCAAATGAAACAATGCGGTGAACGATGGGACATAAAAAGGAATGTAAAGTGTAGACCCAACATTCACGCATCCACCACCACCCCCATGAGGGTGACCACTGGTGTAAAGACTGAGCAAAGGGAACAAAAATCCTCCATAGATGGAGTAGAGGATGGAATATGACCATTCCCAAATCTATGAGCACAGCAAGGGGTTGTGATGCCCCCAAGTCTGACACCAGATTCCGTACTAGCACCAAGGATGGGTGACAAGGTACTAGGCATGCCGAAAATAAAAGGACCCAAACTCAAGAGAGCATAAATATACTCAAGTCATCATGATCCCAAAGGCCAAATAGCGCACAAAGAGCACACTCCTAAAAAAATCTACAGCCAAAATACAAGCAAACCAAGGGGAGGATATGTGAGCTCCCGAATGCAGCAGGTATGTCTCTCCTAGGAGAGGCTTGAAACTCCCATACACTACAAGTGGAGGTACGTAACCAATTATAGTGGCCCTCAGCTTCAACTCATATAGTGACTGTGCTGTCCGACCTCTACCTGGCCGGGACACTTGCAGAATAACCTCTACATGTACCCCCTCGATATCCTAGGTAAGGCCACTAAGGTCACCTCAATATACTCAATGCTCAAGTGGACAGTCACAGGCAGGATTGACCGTATGGGCAGGGTAGAAAATCCCGAAACTCTCGAAAGAGCCGCTAGATACGAATACAATACTGAAAATATCTTCGGTGCTACTCAGTTATGACTAGGGGTCATCCCAATCAATAACCGCTCACACTACCTCGTGCTTAACTCCCTTTTGAGAGGAGGATCCTGAGAACACTGGTTATACCAAGGATTTCACACACTCACCTAGACATACACCTAGATGTTGTTGTTTAGTGATATTGGAGAATTAACTTACAATGAACTATTCCAAGATCCTAAAACCTAAGCTTGTTGGTGCACCCTAGAAAACAAAAGAGTGTAATTCATTTTAATTTAGCGTTGATTTTAGTTGGCTTTATTACTCAAAAATAGGATATGGTCATGCAACTAGTGGGGTTATGCCGCAACAAGAAGTAAAATGCACACCTAACAATCAATGCAAATGCATTGTGTCCATGAAAACAGGGTATGCTACTACATGAAATGCACAATTCTTCTTCAAATGAATGCAAATTTCCTATATGAAGTCCTAACTAGTACTCCAAATCAAATATATCTAGTGCAAGTACAATGCAAAGTGCAAAATGCAATGCATGATGATAAGCAAAATTTTTTTGAATTTTTTGAAAATAAAAGAGATACAAAAAGCAAAAGGATGATTCTACGACCCCTAGACTCTGCAAGCACACTCAAATAGCATTCTAGAAAAGCACTAAGGTAAAAGAACTCTAATGCACTAACCTCAAACAAAAAATTGAAAATGCCATGACAAGAACTTTCCTAAAAAAAAATTAGGCTAAAAAAACGTTTCTAGTCAGGAACAGAGGTCAAAACAGACTTAGGCAGTGTCAAAGGAGACTCATCAACTAACAAAATTCACCCAGCAACCAATTATCTTCCACAAAAAGGCAAAATCAAAGGTATACACGACTGTTCGTAGTAAACCCACGTGTATACGTAGAAATCGCAAAGGAAACCGCGTGTATACGCGACTGTAAATCAAAAACCCGCGTATAGGAAGAAAAGGTGCATAAACTCAAGGAAAACAGACAGGCTGAGACAAAATTCGCACCAATCAGACTCTACCAGGCATACATGCCCCCAGACCCGACACAGAAACAAGAGAGAAAGAGCAATTCAAATACATTGAATGCCGAGAAAACAACCCCCAAAGGACAACTACTAGGAACTCCCCAGCGGAGTCACCAATTCTGTTACGAAGAGAAATTCCTATGGCTTGGGGTACCACAACAGACAGCTTAACCCCAGAAATCAATCTTTCCCAATATGCAATAGAAATAAAATGTCTAACACTAAAGGATCAGACCTCGTACCTTATTCCCGACGGTTGAAGTAGATCCCCATTGAGCTTTCTAATCTTCAGCTTGAATTGCTATATTACTTCCTCAACAACAAGTAAACAATACAAGCATTCTATATATCATGGTGTTAGATCTATTCTAGCATATATAATCAATAATGTAAAAGCATTTGACATAATCCCATGGATAAAATATTCATTCAAATACACATCATTGGATAGGAAAATATATTTCTATTAATATAAATCAGATATTACAAGATACAACCTCTAACGGCACATCTATGAACCGGAGAAACTGAATCCCCCACTTGGGCCTCCATCTCTCGATAGCAAGCTCACAAGCAAAAGGAAAGCTTGGGAAGAACACAAAAGTTCTCCAAGGGACAAAGGGATGCAGACTCAAGCATAAGTTATGGGAACAATGGACTATAGTTTTGATGCTCTCAATTCTCTCTTATGCCTTCAATGTACCAAGCGGTTCCTTATATAGTTTTTCAAAGGGGTAATGAAAGGTTGAATCCGAGCAATCTCAAGGCATAGGGAAGGCCAGGAGTCAAATGAGTCGAATCCATGTCAAGTAAAACTCCAAAAGGATTTTGATTATGCACATATCCCGATGTACACGGTTTTAGTGGTCAAACCCGCATATGTATGCGCTTATAAGGTTAAAAGTCACGTATATCATTTTTCATGTGTTTTTAGGCATGATCAAGGAAACATCAAAGGACAAAAAGTGGTCCATAGGGTCTAAGGAGTCTGCAGCAGGACACGGGAAGGCCATACAAATTGTGATTCACCTAAAGTGGTGAAATCCGCTATAACAGCTAGTAGATTCATATATAAAGAAATCACATATGAATGGCTATTCATAACAAGGAAAAATACTTGCAATTCAACTCATCAACACATAGATAGGATGACAGCTATCTGGTATTAGATAAAAATAATAAACCTGAATCAGACATTCAAGCACAAGTATAGAACAAAAAAGAGATGGAACCTGAATATATAATGGAAAAAGAGCTTATATTAAATGATGAATAACATGAGAAGCTTGATAGCAATAAGGGTCTAAAATTCTCCGAAGTCAAAACCTTTCTTTAACATAAGTATTAGGCTTTATATCCTTTATAAAATTTATTTCAGATCCTCAAAAGTTGGATCTGATTTACTAAAAATAAATAAAATAACTATTTTTGCAAAATTAGGACAAAAAACCCTAATTTAAGTGATAACCTATCTAACTCTAACACGTTTTCACTCCTTTAACTCCTTGATAACTATAGTGATTACTGAAGTAGAGCTATGTCTTATTATCAAACATAGAAGCCATGGTTTGTCAAAAGAAGGTAGGGTTTGTGACCCATTTCACCTTAATGGCACCCTCAAAACTGGAACAAACCCCTTCCACCAGTGCTTTTAATCAATTTTCAGCTTCACAATTCACCCCTGAGGTGTTTGTACCCGTCAAAATTGGTTCTATGTGGAAGCATATCTTTTTTCACCCCTTTGTGCTTTCGGTGGTTAAGGAAACATAATTCTGGGCATGTAAGCTGCTGAAAGCTATGCTTTCTTTGGCTAATGAACAGCTACTACATTCGCCTAAGCTACCAAAAGCTCTGTTTTCTACAAAATTTAATTAGTCCTCAATCAACCTTTTACAACTTTATTCCTGACCTTCTGGTACTTCTTCAGCCTACATAAAATTTGGAATATCGGCAACATCATGGGCTACCTCTGGGTCCTGAAGGCTTATTGCTTCTTCTGCTAGGGTTTCCAGCACAAGGTGTGTTTTACGATTTGGGTCCTTCTTCTAAAATATCAACATTCTAATCATCCTATAGAGCCTAGATTTATCCTTCATTAATCTCATATTTCTTCTTTTCAGTAGGACATACATCCCTCTCATTTCTAGGAGAGAATTATGTAATTGAGTATTTCTTTTAGTTAGAACTACATTGGTTCTTTTGATTTCTCTATCTAAGACCTCCAGTTCATTTATTTTCCCTAATAGCCAATCGATTCTTTGGGACCTAGGTTTACTGGATGAAGCTTCTGCCACCGGTTCACCCTAGTCTTCTTTTGGTGTGGGTGATGGAAACTCCTCTAGCCTTTCTTGAGACCGTTCTGCTAGGTTATCCTCCTATTCCTTTTGATCCTCAGAGTCTGAGTAAGGAAACTTAAGTATGTTTCTGTCTAGAGCTGAAACTTCCTCTACCTTCCCACTGAAATCTAGATTTCTTTTGGCTTTGTTAGTCTCATTAGTTGGAGAGGGATGATCCACTATCACTGGTGAGATGGCCCTCCTCTTCCTCTTGCCACTCCTAGGAGTGGTGGAATTATTTGAAGGTGACTTTCCTTTGTCTTCTGGATGTAATCCTATTTCAAACTCATTCCAAAATAAGAAGTATGTCCATGCAATGTTTCTTCTTTGCAGCAGTTCTTGGACAATGAGCTTTATCAACCAATGGTGGGATAACATGCCTACAATTTTGGTGGGCTAGGCCTTGACCTGATGGGCCATCTTGGTCAAGCTCTTGTGGAGGTATAAAGGAAGTTTTAAAGGGATTCTTCCTATAAAATGGTTCATAAATTTAAAGTGGTATATAAACACCCTGTTATACCTGCCTTCATAGGTTATATAAACCAGGATTGCTTTCAACAACTACTGTCACTTCTCCTCAAGCCAGGTTGATGGGATGCTTTTCTTCCAAACTACATTCTTATGTTCATGCTTTAAGTAGGAACTGAATTCCACATCATTTGTAATGGTGGTTTTGAACCATTTCTCCCCAGTCCTTGGGAGTTCTGCTACTTCTACTATTAGGGCCTCATCAACCTAGAGCTCTTCTCTACCTATCAATGCCTTAGAGCCATCAAAATAAAGAGCAAAGGATTCTACCACTTGCTGATGGGAACCCTGGATTTTCTCACAGAACCTATAACAGCCTGCATATTTGAAGAATCAACAAACTTCTGGATGTCACTCAACATAGATAATGTCACCTAATTCCTATCTGAGGGAAGTTCCTCCTCCTTTCTTCATTTTTGGACTGCTTCTTCTTGTACCTGCACAATCAAAATTTGAACCCTGGGGAAGGAGATGACCGTGTTGTTTTCAGGGAGAGATTAGATTAGTGACGATGCATGCAAAACAATGGGGAATAGACTGAGGTGAGGGTGATTATTTTGAGGGGCTAAGCAGTGATTGGTACTTGAGTTGGGTAACTCTAAACTCTGATGGAAACCTTGAGATGGATAGTGTAATAATCATCTTAACTAGAACTTGATGTCTTGTGGTGGTTATATTGCAGCCATGGGACAGATGGATAGATGCGAGGGTTTCAGGTCTTTCAATCAGTCATTTTGATTTCATAATGACCAATTATGTTCAAACTCATGATTTCTTCTGCAGTTTCAGTCTTTTCAGTGGTTAAGAGATTGTCTGAGGTGCTCTTCATACTGATGGAGGTTGATATTGACAACGCCACTAACTGTTTTCCTTTTTGGAGCTTTCGGTGGTTTAGGTATTTTTTGTTGAATTTCCAAATGCTTAGCTAAGACATTAGTATTTCATTTCATTTTCATAACAAAAGCATATAAACAGGATCACTGAAATATAGACAAGAACAACCATACAAAAGGAACACAAAGATTTATCCTGGGAAAACCCTAAAGGGAAAAACCCAGCAAAAGCTTCCTCAATATAGATGCCCCAAAAAGATAAAAGAGAAAACCAGCAAGGAGATCAAAGCCTGATCCTCCTCCTTCTCTAGCTACTTCTCTTCTCCACTAATGCGCTATACAAGTGAGAGAGTGTGTCACAAATGAGGAGCACTACACCTCTATTTATATTCATCCATTTACTTAATTTAACTCATTTGACATGTAGGCTCGAGTTAAATCATGTAGGCTTGAGTTACACATGTAGGCTCAAGTAACCACACTGGGGTGCTGATGACCCACCTTTACAATTAGAAGGGACTACCTCATGAATATTATTAGTTCTTTCGATTAGGAGCATCGAGGTACAATGTAATTCAAGTGGTTCTCCCGGTAGGACCATTAGGGACCACAAAAAGATACATATAGAATATTCTTCTAAGTTACAATATTTCAACACTCCCCCTTAACGAGAAGGGTATTCTACAACAACATCAACAACAACAAGAGTAGAGATAGGGGACATCATCAACATCAGCAGGGTAACACATCTATATATCATTGGAAGCTTTTCAACATCATGTAGTCTTCATCTTCAATCTTCAGTCTTCATCATCAGCAACATCTTCAGTCTTTGATCAGCAACATATTTAGCATTTTGATCTTTCAATTAGCAACGACATCTTCAGCACTTGGACCTTTCGATCAGCAACATCTTCAGCACTTTGACTGTTCAATCAGCAACAACATCTTCAGCATTTTGACCTTTCGATCAGCAACATCTTCAGCACTTTGACTTTTTGATCAGCAACAACATCTTCAGCATTTTGACCTTTCGAACAACAACATTTTCAACACTTTGACTTTTTGATCAGCAACAACATCTTCAGCACCTTGAACTTTCGATCAACAGCAACATCTTCAGTACTTTGACCTCTCGATCAGCAATATCATCATCAACACTTTGCCCTTTCGATCAGCAGAAACATCTCATCATCATCATATTCTGATATGTCAATTATAATCATCATCACATTCTGATCTTTCGATTAGAAACATCATCATCATACTCTGATCTTTCGATTAGAAACATCATCATCATACTCTGATCTTTCTATCAGAAACATCATCAACATACTTTGACCTTTCTATCAGAAACAACATCATCATACTCTGATCTTTCGATCAGAAACATCATAATCATAGTGCATCATCATCATACTCTGATCTTTTAGATCAGTAAGTCATCGTCATCATACTCTGATCTTTCGATCAGTATGTCATCATCATCACACTGTGATCTTTCGATCAGTACGACATCATCATCAGCAGCAACAACCTGCAATCAACAACTCAAAGACAAAAATTCTTTGGATCACTTTTGGACTTAAAGTCCAGGGATGATACAATCCCACCACATTCTCGACAACCGAAGTTACCGGATTGATTACGGGAGAATCAGTACCTATCACTTTAGGACTATGTCCAAGGATCATGCAATCCTACCACATTCTTGACGACTGAAGTCACCGGATACAATTATGGGATACTCACTCCCTATCACTTTAGAACTTGAGTCCAAGGATGATGCAATCCTACCACATCCTCGATGACCAAAGTCACCGGATACAATTACGGGATAATCACTCCCTATCACTTTAGGACTTGAGTCCAAGGATGATGCAATCCTACCACATTCTCGATGAATGAAGTCACCGGATACAATTACGGGATAATCACTCCCTATCACTTTAGGACATATGTCCAAGGATGATGCAATCCTGCCACATTCTCGAAAACCAAAGTCTTTGGATCACTTTAGGACAAGTGTCCAGGGATGATACAATCCCATCACGTTCTCAATGACCGAGGTCACTGGATCTATTATGGACAAATTTCCCGGGATGATACAATCCCTCTTCATTCTTGAGGACCGAGGTCTTCGGATCACTTTAGGGAAAATTCCTAGGGATGATACAATCCTACTGCAACATCACTACTCCCCCTTTCAAGGAAGGTCTTTCTGAACAACACCAAGCTTGTCTTGAAAGTGTTCGAACTCTACTTGAGGCAGACGCTTCGTCAGTACATGATCATTCAAACCATAATCATCTACATCTTCAGTATCTGAATACTGATCTATCACCATGATTATCTCTAGTATGTGAATACTGAAATCGTCATCATCTATATATTCAGTATAGAAATACTGAATCACCATCATCTGCATCTATAGTATCATCATCTGCATCTTATCTTGTATGTAGAAATACCGGATTTCTACATGTTAAGTCGGAACACAGGGTTCTTTGTCATCAAAACTATGGTTATCACATAGAATCATTGTAGTGTCCATCTTCAGGTCAAAGAGACCTGATATCAGCTTCTGAAGCCATATGGCTTCACAACTTAGTAGAGAAATCTTCTATGTATTCTGCTTCAACCGTGCTAAGAGAAACATTGGACTGTTTCCTACTAAACCATGAACTCATAGCAGACCTCAAACAAAAGCATATACCTGATGTGATTTTCCTGTCTGAGATACTTCCATCCCAATCTCCATTTGTGTAGCCATACAATATATACTCATGGCTACCATCATAGTATAGACCAAATTCTATAGTCCCTTTCAGATATCTCATCACATGTTTTGCAGCTACTAGGTGAACCCGTCTTGGTTGAACAAGATATTGACTTAAGGTGTTCATAGCAAAACAAATGTCTGGTCTGGTATTTGTTATGTACATCAATGACCCAATGATCTATCTGTAGTGAGTCACATCTACTAACTCTAATGAGTCATCAGCTAACAGCTTTAGGTTGGAGTCCATGGGTGTGGCCATGACTTTGCATTCCAACATATTGAATCTCTTCAATATCTCTACCACATACTTTCCCTGGTTGAGAAATATTCCTTCTGAACTTTTCCATACTTCCAGACCTAGGAAATAATGCATTAACCCAAGGTCTTTCATCTCAAATTCTTCTACTAGTTTCTTCTTGCTTTCCATGGTCTATTTCTCATTCCCTGTCAAGAATAAGTCATCCACATATAGTAATAGAATTACATGTACATCTTCTACAACCTTGTAGGAAAGGTTAGGATCGACTTTTCTCTTGGCAAATCCCATGCTCATCAGGAGACTATCTATTCTTCCATACCAAGCTCTGGGAGCTTGCTTCAGGCCATAGAGGGCCTTATTCAACTTGCATACTTGATTCCTTCTTTCTTCAAATTCAAATCCTCGTGACTATTCGATGTAAAAATCTTCCTCAATCATACCATTAAGGAAGGCTTGTCTTTACTTCATCATGGAAGAAACTACCATGATAGTTTTGAAGGAAGTGTACCTTGCTTCCTGGAGTAAGTGTCTCTTCAGAATTAATTCTCTCTTTCTGATAAAAACCTCTAGCCACAACTCTTACCTTACTTCTATCAGCAACATATCTTATCTTGCAAATCCATGTGGAAGATACCACATTCTTGCTTTCTGGTTTGAGTACTATATCCCAAACATCATTCTAGTATCATAAAATCTTCTATGAGTTTGTCTTCCCAGCTCATCAACATATCCTAGTATTTAGCATTCAACCTTGAAGGTTGGAACCCACTTTACTCTTGGTAAAGTCTTGATCCATCACAAAGCTATCCATCATGTCGTACCATGTCGAACTCAGATATAATTTTCTATAGTCACTCCCCCTGAAGTGGAGTATCATCTTCCCTCTTCATTCTGTACAGGTGGTTCTATGCTTGATATATGCTGGTTAATAGAGTATGTCATGTCATAGTCTATTCTTTTTAGGGAGAATCATGAACCTTGATTTGTACACTTGTTCCATCATATCATATACATCATTCCCCATTACCAACTGTTATTATTTGATCATAGATTCTTTTATAGCATTATTTTCTTCATCTTGAGTTATCTCTTGTACCCATGGTGGTCTTCATCCTTCAAGGTGGATCTACCATTCTCTGAATCTCTTTCTTCCGTCATGGTGTCTCTAACCCTGGGAGCTTCAGATTCATGTTTATTGGAGTGAATCTTGAATTGTCATCACTTGTTCTTCGGCACAAGTCTCATCCTTCTTTTCTTGTAGGAGGTTTTTCATGACCTTTCCTACAATTCAAATGCACCAGTTGCATGGTTAGAACTATTTCATAAAACATATGTATAACGACAAATTCTTATGCATCATGCAATTGTTTAGTCAATACAACATTCATCCATATCTCACTTAAACTTTCTAGATGCCTTCCATGACATTATTGAGATTGTGCACTAATCCAATATGTTAGCAAAGAGATTTGATAAGTAGCAATGGAGAGTTGTATAGCACCATGAGCTACGTATGCATATTAGTAGTATACAGTCATTAATGCAAACAATCTATCATGCATAACACATCAACTAAATATAATAAAATGTATAACAAAACAATATCATGAAATGACAATTGAATATTTATCTTTATTTATTTCATGGGTATACTCCTTCTTGAGTCTTCAGCTTCATCGTCTTCTTCATTCATGATAGCATCGTTTCTTATCCAAATGCTGAGGTGGATAAGAAGTTCTTCAAGAGTTGAGATCTTCATATTCCTCATTGATTGAGGGATCTTCTTTGGAAGATGAGAGCTTGATCTTCAGAGACAAGCTTCTTCTTCTTCCCAAAGTCTGCTGAAAGTAATCACTTCCTTCTGGAACACATTCCTTGAATGAATGAATTCCATGATCTTGGGAGGCCATTCAAGGTGGCCATCACCACTTCTGCATTCTTCACTTCTTCTTTCCCCCCTTGAATTTGTTCTTTGATTTGAGAGATCCTTATGACTGCATGGTCTCTACATTCTGGATCTTCACATTCTTCAGCTAGTTTCTTAAGGTCATATTTCAATCTATGTTCTTCCCTTCAAATATCTTGGTTAAGGGATAAAACCTCATCGATGTCTTTATGGAAGACACTTGTAGAACAGGTTGATTCGTGATTGAATCATCAATGATATTCTGGGCTTTGACCAAGTTCTTCTTGTGAAAGGCTTCTAGCCTCATCTCCCTCTGAAACTGGAACCTCTATGCTCATGTAGGTGTCCAATCCATTTTCTTCAGAGAGATCATATACTTCTAGGCTTGGAAGTTGTCAACTTCACCAAGCTTATCATTAAGCTGATGTGATAGATCACTTTGAAATGAGAACCTCAAATGAACATAGCAAAGGATTAGATCTTACTGATTTGAGGTGTCCGTCCTGGTTCCGGAGCTAGCTGATCTAGGGTTTGTCACAGAAACCCTAATTTAAAAACTTGGAATATTTCAGATCTGATTGCATAGATAGATAGATCTCTTCAAATGGAGTTGTCCAATGTACTCCATTTCTTAAAAAAGTGGACGAAAGCTCCCGGAACAGGAAGCCCTAATTTTCCAATTTCTTCTGCAGAAATTCATGTTACTGTTTCTATGATATCTCCGAACTTTCGGCTCCTCTAAGTCTGAAATTTTGTACTGAGGTAACCCCGCATGGCCCTGATCCAAAACCACAGGTTTCATCAGCATTTGTGTTGTAAAGGAAAGTATCCTATGGCTAGGGTTTAAGAGGCCATCAACGTACTGGGGTTGAAAGAGAGATGCACAATGTTCAGCAAGCATATAACAGCAAGTTTTAGAGATGAGAAAGATCCACACCTGATTAATTGAAGGCTGGTCCAAGCTTTCTCTTCAATCCTCTTCTTGCTCCTCTCGCTCCAAGAGACCTGCAAAACAAGTTATACCTTCCTCAAACCATTATGACCACATATAAACAAATGATAATCAAATAAATCTGAAATAATAATCTGAATAACATCATCATATGATCATAAACAGAGATTCAATCACACATTGAACAATGATTTGGGAAGAAGAAGGACATCACATCTTTATTAATCTTAAAAACAAGTACAAGTATACCTTCTCTTCAAGTTGGCACCTCACGAAACCTTGATCTGGATCTGTTGCTTCTCTTCTCCAAATAAATCAGCCTCCAAGCTTTGCAACACAAGGGGAAGACCTCCAGGGAAAAGGTGTGGGCAAAGAGAGTCCTGATTCCTCCAGCATAACAATGCAGAAATTCAAGTCCCCTTTCATGGACCTCCCTACCTCTATTTATATGGGTGAAATAAGGTAGTTTAGAAGGTTGGAGAAGTTACAGCAGTTAAGGAAATTAAGTTAAATGACTTAACTAATCTCCAATTAACTCATGTTTTAATAATTAAATGCTAAGAGGCACATTCGTGGGTTTTCCTTAAGGAAAATCGTGAATGGACAAAAAAACGCATTTTTAGGGTATTTTTGGGCATTTTCAGACTTTGGTATCTTCTGGAAAGTTTTAGCTAACTGAAATACCTTTCCAACGGTGCACAAATGAGGTCAAAAAAATTTATAGAACTCAAGATATGGGTCCTCCAATATAGGTGTTTTTTCAGTGACTTTCAATGACTTTCATGAAGTATCGACATGGGACGAAATCATGGGAAAGTGGTCACAGGAAGAGATGTGTCATTTTGGGCTATAAAAGATGCCCCCTAATGTGTGAGGTTAGAGGGGAATATGATAGCCGAAATACATTATAAAGGAAAAAGCTGAGTATGGAGAGAGCAGAGAATCCAAGATCAAAAGGCTCGAGTGAAGGTACTTGTAAGAGAGATAAATGTCAAAAAAACTGATCTCTAGAACATACACATCCATATACAAAACATTGCCCAAAATATATAGGCAGATCCAACATATGTATAACTGATGAAACTATAATGGTCGCTCAATATGCAAAAAGGCGCCATATCAAATCTAAAGGAGCCATGGCTACAAATGAACAAGGTGGATCCATGCTCAACAATCGATCATAGCCACAAAAATACAAGGTGGATCTATGTCTCAGCAAAAATGTCATATAAAGTATAACAAGGTCTTGCGCAACTCGAGCAATAGCAAAATATGACAATGCTACTGTCGGCCCAAGGTCTTCATTCCAAAACCGCCCAAAAAAGGTACGAATCCTAACCATGCGAATAAAGGAGCTGAAGTCGAACATGGAGGAAGCCGTTTGATTACCGGTCAATAATGAAAACCGTTAACAAACGCGAGGGAAACCACCATTAATGAAAATGGTCCCCAAGGTACCTAGTACATTCTAACAAGTGTGATTACAAGGACTTGAAGTCGAACACTTGAAGAATCTATTGAGTAGGAGACATTAAGGTATTCCCAACTACCCAATAGCAAGGGAAATTGCCATTGATGACAACAATTCCCAAGGTACTGTCATAAAACTCTAAATCTCGTCCCCAGAGCAAGATGTGTTGCAGTCGATAGGAAGAGATCCGTTGGAAGGAAGGCATTAAGGCATCCTTCATCATCCAACATGAGGTAAGTCAAAGACTAATTGGATCTATAATTGGTACTTAATTTCACAAAAAGGACTGCTGAAGACATGATGTAATGAACGGATACCAGGGAATGGCTGACACAAAAGGTCAAGGCAACTGCAGAATGGCCGACAAAGGTTAAATCCTTGAACAGTGAGCACGACACAAAAGTGACTTAGGCAGCTTTTGACACAAAAGGACCAAATGAAACAAATCTGCAATGTAGGAGACATTAACAGATTCCCCATATAATTGGAAAAAAGACCAACTGGAGGAGTAAGAAACTCTGAATCGGGGTAAGGTCAAAATGCTAGGACCCAACTGTTGATAGACTCAAAACTGGTTCTTTTTTCAAGGAAACAAGACTTGATGCCATGATGTAAAAAGACATGGAAATAAACCTTCCCCTTCCCTTCTTTCTTGTAAAGGTTTAACGAGTCCAAGAAAGCAAACTCGGGACCATCTTCATTTTTTGACAAGCTCGAAGAAAAGAAAGAAGAATGCTTGATAAGGCACTAATTCGTGGATTTTACGAGCCCGAACTAGTACATGCTCGACAGTGTTTTCATAGTTTAGAGAGTCTAAAAACTCCAAAGAAGACTCCAGGGGGGTCCTTTTTCGTACAATTTAGTCTCCTGAGGCCGAAAAAGTATAAAACACACAACAGAAGAACTCTCTTAAATTCCGAAGAAGAAAAGGCGCACCTTTTTCGTAATTAGTCAGGAAGGTCCGAAAAGGGTTAAATTACCACATACCTAACGCTCCTTCAAAAGCAGCATATACAGCCTGAGTTTTACGAGTGTGAAGGAAGGCAAGATCACTCGGAAAGATCCATTTGATTACGAGAAATGGAGCTTACAACAATAAACTCGATGCTTTGTTCTTTAGGGTTTAACGAGCATGACAAAGACATAAAGTACACTCGAAATCTTTTTCATGTTTTGGTCCAGAGCACGAAAAAGAGAAAACTAAGCTCATATCGGGGGTTCCTTTTCCGTAATTTTGGTCCCTCGGGTCCGGAAAAGAGATAAACCTATGCCTGAGAATAATATTCTCAATTCAAAAAGAGAAGAGAGGGATCCTTTCTCGTATTATTCCACATGGTCTGAGAAAGAGATAACCTACCACCAATGTGGATGCCCATTCACATATTCTTAACGAGCCTGAACGGACAAGTTTACTCGGCAGTCAAGTCTATTTTAAGGAGTCAGACTTGGGCCTAAAGAAACTCATAATCTTTCCGATGAAGTTTTAACGAGTCCAGAAAAGTCAACTCACGGCCTCCTTACTGTTTTTAATGAGCTCGAAGGAGAGCAGAAAGAATGCTCTAAATGCGAGGAGACGAGTGTCAGAAATAGGCGAAACTAGTTCCAAGCGCAAGGAACAAACCTATGCATAATGCAAGGAAAGTGAGCAAGATAAGGACACTCGGGGAACGTCTCCTCGGGGTAAAGGGTGTCAAGTTGCAAAGGAAAAATGATACAAAGCTGGGCGATGATGAGAACAAAGATGAGGGCTTATACAACGAGCTAAAAGCGTGGAAGCCAGCATCAGGCTCATAAGCGCGAGTAGGGCACATGCAAATGCAATTACAGCTTGAACAACAAGGTGAAGCCCATAAACAGTTGTGAATCCAACTAATAATCATGTCTCCAAGAAACAACAACATCAAAAGAAACGATCCAATGCGGGTCACTTTAGAAGAAACACATGTGACTTTGCTATCTTCTACAAAAGGAAAAGTCAAGGCAGAATCAACCGAAGAAGATTCTATAGGACCAAGGCTCGAGGGTTTATAATCAATAAGATCAACCTCAGAAAAGAAGCAAAAATCAACAAGGGAGATAGAGTCTGCAGGAACAAACTCAATATCACAGGAGCAGAGAAATTCATAAGAAAAAATCAAACTCATCAGGATCACTGACTTGCTTTTCAAATGAAGAATCAAAAGTCTCAACAAAAACCAACATAAGAAAAAGGGAAGGATTACTAATAAAATCAGGGTTAGACTTAATCACAACTGCAAAAGAAGGTCAGACTATATCAAAGAATCTAGGAAGACTTCATCCAAAGGGAAGAAATCATCCGAGATAGGACACATATCTAAACTTTCAACTGGATGGACAGAGTGGAGAGAAGGCTCTACAATCTGTATAGGATGACTCACCCGATCAACTGCTGGGACCAAGTCCGGAGAAGGTAATCATGAAAACAGAGGCTGCCTCTCAGTAGCAATTGAACACAAAGAACAAGAGGCCACATAGTTCACCTGTGGTGGGGTGGTGTCTACAGAAACACTGGGAATCAAAAAAGGAAAAACTTGGTCTCTAGTTGGGTCAGGAGATGGATCAAGAAAATCCAACTGATCTATAGTGACAATTTCTTCACCATGATTAAAGTACATCACACGAAAGAATGTTGACACCACAGCTTGCATGGCATAGACATAATCACGCCCAAGGATCATATTAAAGTCCAAGGGGTCTTCTATTACCATGAAGTCAACTAAGACGGTCTTCCCACCCAAAGTAATAGGAGTTTGAGCAAGAATTCCCAAGGCTACACAAGTTCTTCTATCAAACGCCAGTAACTGACTAGCAGTCGACACAAGGCTGGGAGATCCCATGCCTCGCCAAGCACGAGCAGACAAAATACTAACTGAGGCTCCTTCATCAACAATGCAACGAGCAATTGTATAGGGTTCAACTTTGACCTTTATCTGGAAAGGTGCATGGGAAGGAAGGCGTAGCTCAACTAGGCTATCCCAATCAAAGGAAGCAATCCGAGGTCTTGGTGGGGGTTGATCCGAAACAAGTTCAATGCCCCCTTGTTCAGTAAGATCTGAACTGGCAGTGAAGAGAATGTGACTAGTAGACACTTCACTCTCCAAAGGAAGAGTGGGATTGATCGATACTGGGATCGATTCAACTGCTTGGTGAAATTCACTCTCCGAAGGGAGAGTGGGATTGACCAAAGATGACATTGGTTCAATCACATGAGGAACACTCTCTGAAAGAAGAGTGGGATCGACTAAATCTGAGATTTGTTCGACCACTTGATCAACCAAAGGTTGAGTAGGAGGTTTAGAAACTATAGGGTGTTCAGAAGAACGAAATCCATGAGTCTTGGACCACACTCTTCGCACCTCTGGGATAGCAGGGCACAGATGAGTAAGGTGATCTCCCTTGCATAGCACACAAGGGAACTTAAGATGATGCTTCGAATGACCAATTTTCTCAACTGAGTCAACATGACTAGCAGTGGATGACTGTTTGCTCTCAACATGACTAGCAGAGGATGAGAGTTTTCCCCCATCGTGAACAATAGAGGCTGGGTGACTGGGTCCAACCTCACTAAGAGAGGCTGGTTGTTGAGAGACTCCATAATGTTAAAAAATGGGATGACCATGAATCCAAACTCTTCGCACCTCCTTAATGGAAGGGCATTTATAAGTAAGGTGGTCTCCCTCACAAAGCTTACAAGGAAACTTGAGCTTGTGTTTTGAACGGGTAGACTTGTCAACAGTGTCAACATGACTCGCAGTGGTTGACGGGTTGTCTTCAGCTTGAACTACAGAGGCTGAGAGACTGCCCCCAGCTTGACTTCCAGAGGTCGAGAGATTAGGTCCAACTTGACTTGCAGAGGTAGGACGGGAACCATCAACATGAACAACAGAGGTTGAATGGTTAGGATCAACATGCTTTGCAGCAGTTGAGTGTGTGCCCCCAGCTTGAGCAACAGAGGCTAGGTGAACGGATCCAATGTGAAAACCAGAGGTTGGATGGGGAGGTTCAACTTGAACACCAGAGGTTGAATGAGTGCACTCAACGTGAACACCAGAGGCTGAGTGACAGGATCCAACATGACCTAAAAAGGTTGGAAGGATCCCACCAGCGTGAACACCAGAGGCTGGATGGATGGATCCAACTTGAACAACAGAGGTTGGATGGGA
Organism: Pseudotsuga menziesii; assembly: GCA_001517045.1. Lineage (NCBI taxonomy): Eukaryota > Viridiplantae > Streptophyta > Pinopsida > Pinales > Pinaceae > Pseudotsuga > Pseudotsuga menziesii. The sequence goes on from LPNX010121751.1 coordinate 90,893, forward strand.
GGGTTCAACTTGAAAACCAGAGGTTGGATGGGAGGGTTCAACTTGAAAACCAGAGGTTGAACGGATGCACTCAGCTTGAACACCAGAGGTTGAGTGACAGGATATGACATGACCTGAAAAGCTTGGAAGGATCCCACCAGCGTGATCACCAGAGGCTGGATGGATAGCTCCAACATGAACAACAGAGGTTGGATAGGATGGTTCAACTTGAAAATCAGAGGTTGAACGGGTGCACTCAACGTGAACACCAGAGGTTGAGTGACTAGATCCAACATGACCTGCAGAGGTTGGATGGGTGCCCCCATCCTGAACAACCGAGGCTGGGTGGAGAGGTTCAACTTGACTTGCAAAGGTTGAACGGGTGCCCCCTTGCTTATGTGCTTTCTTCCTATTCCTCCTTCTTATACTCCTTTTAGACTGTCGATTACTAGTATCAGTACTTTCACCACATGAGGTAGAAGGAGGAGGAGAACTAACTACAGGTGAAGGGGAGACAGTGTTTTGATGCCCTTGATATAAGGTGCTTACTTGAGAAGAATCAGGAGCATTCAGGACAGTTGGAGTGGAAAACAACCACACCGGTAGCCCTAGGGTGAATCCTGGAAGATTCAAGGTGGCCATCAAGGGAACACCAACATTCCCTGTGAGAGGAATAGAGCAAGGAGTTCCCATCGAGGGGATCTCTTGGTTGGTGTTAGAAGGGGTGCTAGCCATAGTTTCAAAACAAGAGACAAATTCTGAGGTTGATGATCAACCAAAATTACAAAGCAGACACCTAAAGGCCCACTAAGTACAGACAAACCACACAGCACTCACTAAAAAGATCCTAGAGTCTCAAGCAATCTACACAGGCTATAAAGATATACCTTCCAGAAGAAGGCTGATGAACAATTACTTGGCATCCTTGAGGGGTTCTCAGGCACAACCGGAGGAATCACCCACCACCCTCCTGCACTTTCCACAAGGGTTACCTTCCAAGTCCGTCCAAGGTGAACCAGAAATAACCTTTCGGTTTACCTGTGTATGAGCCCTAAAAGACAAGAGACTAAAGGCTACCTTGATAATACCTACTGTCTGGGGGGACAGTCGCAAGCTGAACTCGTACGCATGGGCAGGGTAGCTGAGCCTGAAATTCTACCTAGACAGAATCCCCAGATGCGCAAAATTCCTGGGTTACGTTTTGACAAGGATTCGGGGGGTTATCCCCTCTGTCCAAGCCTCCACGCGGCCTCGTTCTTAACTCCCGTTTGAGAGGAGCTTCCTGAATACAGTATTAGAATCAAGGATTTACCTAGTGATAGGCCAACTAAGTCTGAAATTTTAACACTTGTGGGGAGTTAAAACACCCTAACCCACAAGTCTAGCCTAAGCTAGTTGGTGTATGACCCTATAAAATAAAACTTGCTAATAAATTTTAAAATTATATCGTTTATTTTATGGGCTGTTTCTTACTCAGAGGGTAAATGGCATGAAACTGATGCGGTGTTTTGACTCAAGAAATGAAAACAAAATGACTAAGCAAAGAGAAATGAGATGCAAAGAAGCAAATAGCTATTCTCTTTATATTTTCAAATAACTTGAAAGCCAAAAAAGATCAAATCTTTTTTATATTTTTTAAATTTTCAAAAGCAATGCTATTCTATGCAAATCTAGACTAACAGCCTAATCTATATGCATATAAAGCAAATACATGTTTTTGTCTTTTTCTTTTATAAAATGCAAAAGAAAAATTAGCCTATAAACTAATGCAAACAAGTACTGAAAGCAAAGCAAATAGACAACTACTTTATACCCCCAAAAAACAAACCCTAGGTTTCCCTAAAGTTGAATATAAACTTATTTTAAAAGGAAAGCTTACAAAAGTAAACAAGCCAACACTTTGGAATGAAAAGACTGAGCATAAAGACTGACATAAACAAAGGTCAAGAAGTCCCAAGCATCAATCTAACCTACAAACAAAGGCTGCTTAGTACCTTGTCCAACAAGGTCAAACCAAAGCAAGAGGTAGGGGCAAAGCAACAAAACAAGTTCTTTTTAATTTTCTTTTATAAGGGCAAAAGAAAAAATACCTACAAAGCAAAAGCATGCAGATAATAAGAACAAAACAAAAGGATCCCTACTATACAACTACCCAACAAACTCTAGACCAAACTAAAGTCCTCTACTTGGAAGAAAGGCTTGTATAAGAGACAAGACAACTATTTTGGCGAGGTGAAGTAGACCAATCAAAGAAGGAGGAAAACAACATCCACAAGCTTCTGGAATCAAACAAAGGCCACTAACAGAGGCTAATCAGAAACAAAAGGCCAAAAATCAAACCAAGCAAAGGAGACAGGTGAAAGAGCAAAGAGTAAATCCTAATGCTATAAAGGGGCTTACCACATAGATAAAGAACAACAAAAAGAATGACACAAACTCCCTGGATTCATGCACCCACAGAAGACCTTAACAGACCCACCATGCACCTGAAATGCATTGTTCTTTGAGTAAACTTGGATTTAATAAAGCAAACAAGAAATAATTACTCCAAGCAAAAAGACTCAAAGGCTTTTGAAAAAGCAGGTAGGGTGATCACCAAAAGTCTTCAGACAAGCTACACAGCATTCATAAAGAGACACCACTCACAAATAGGGATTACCTGAAGAAGGGGACAAGCAAAACTGACTTAAAAAATCCAAACTTCCAGGTATATACGCGACTGTCTATAAGGGCAGGTCGTGAATGATACGCGACTATTCAGTAGAACAACCCGCGCATGCAAACTTGTATTCACGATTGTTCAAAAGAACAACTCGCGAATAGGTGTAAAAATCACAATCAAGGGTAGAAAACTGCCTTAGGAAGGCAGGGGAGAGGGTGCAATCAGACTTAAAAATGTTCCTAAGTGGCAAGAAGGACCCGAAACAATGCAAAAGGCTGAAAGAAATCAAGAGAAACCCCAAACAGACAAGGCTATCCCTAGCGGAGTCGCCAGTTCTGTTGTAAAGGAAAGTATCCTATGGCTAGGGTTTAAGAGGCCATCAACGTACTGGGGTTGAAAGAGAGATGCACAATATTCAGCAATCATATAACACCGAGTTTCAGAGATGAGAAAGATCCACACCTGATTAACTGAAGGCTGGTCCAAGCTTTCTCTTCAATCCTCTTCTTGCTCCTCTCGCTCCAAGAGACCTGCAAAACAAGTTATACCTTCCTCAAACCATTATGACCACATATAAACAAATGATAATCAAATAAATCTGAAATAATAATCTGAATAACATCATCATATGATCATAAACAGAGATTCAATCACACATTGAACAATGATTTCGGAAGAAGAAGGACATCACATCTTTATTAATCTTGAAAACAAGTACAAGTTTACCTTCTCTTCAAGTTGGCACCTCACGAAACCTTGATCTGGATCTGCTGCTTCTCTTCTCCAAAGAACTCAGCCTCCAAGCTCTGCAACACAAGGGGAAGACCTCCAGGGCAAAGGTGTGGGCAAAGAGAGTCCTGATTCCTCCAGCATAACAATGCAGAAATTCAAGTCCCCTTTCATGGACCTCCCTACCTCTATTTATATGGGTGAAATAAGGTAGTTTAGAAGGTTGGAGAAGTTAAAGAAGTTAAGTAAATTAAGTTAAATGACTTAACTAATCTCCAATTAACTCATGTTTTAATAATTAAATGCTAAGAGGCACATTCGTGGGTTTGCCTTAAGGAAAATCACGAATGGACAAAAAATGCATTTTTAGGGTATTTCTGGGAATTTTCAGACTTTGGTGTCTTCTATAAAGTTTTATCTAACTAAAATACCTTTCCAATGGCATATAAATGAGGTCAAACAGAGTTACAAAAATCAAGATATGGGTCCTCCAATATAGGTGTTTTTTCAGTGACTTTCAATGACTTTCATGAAGTATCGACATGGGACGAAATCATGGAAAAGTGGTCGCAGGCAGAGATGTGTCATTTTGGGCTATAAAAAATTGTTTCACCATTTGTGATTTATGATATTTTTCCCAAGGTGACCTGTTACAGGACTGCTCAAAACAACGAAGTTGTACGGCATGCCACATGTCACTGATTTATCTTCTGAGTCTGATATTTGGACCACCAAAATTACAGTCCGTTCCCTTTCTAGAAAATCTTTAGGAATTTCATTTGGACCTCTGTATCCCAATATATTGCAATTCTCCCCAGGTGTCCTGTTTAGGGATGAATTCTGGAAGAGGATGGAACCCTAACTTGGATAGATCATATCTCCTGGAATATAGCGAATCTAAGGATTAATTTCAGACAAAGTGTTCATCAGGATTTTATCTTCGTCCCCTGTAATTTTCAGCTCCTGATTCTTCATCTATCCCGGAATATAGCGAATGTACCAAAACATAGCAGTTTTTGTATTTAGGGTTTTTCTAGCTCGGGGTCAAACTAGGGTTTGAATTTCCCAGAGTTTCACCCAACCAAATTTCTTGATCCAGGTCTCTAAACTTCGGTTTTAATGAGAAGAAAAATCCTATGATGGTCTCACTTAAAAATTCCTCTTCTGTAGAAAGTCCTAATTTCCACATCGAAAACTAAAAATGCTCGGAATTGAATTCCGCTTCGACAGAAAGATGCGCCCTTCAATGGAGAGTCATCCTAGCATACTTTTGCTGATGGATTGTGGAGAGAGACCAAAAAATTAAGAAGCCCTAGCTTCTATAGCTGCACAATTTCTTCTTCTCAAGTTAGCTCTGATCCCATGTTGAATTTCCATATGCTTAGCTAAGACATTAGTATTTTATTTCATTTTCATAACAAAAGCATATAAACAGGATCACTGAAAGATAGACAAGCACAACCATACAAAAGGAACACAAAGATTTATCCTGGGAAAACCCTAAAGGGAAAAACCCAGCAAAATCTTCCTCAATATAGATGCCCCAAAAAGATAAAAGATAAAACCAGCAAGGAGATCAAAGCATGATCCTCCTCCTTCTCCAGCTACTTCTCTTCTCCAGTAATGCGCTATACAAGTGAGAGTGTGTGTCATAAATAAGGAGCACTACACCTCTATTTATATTCATCCGTTCACTTAAGTTAACTCATTTGACATGTAGGCTCGAGTTAAATCATGTAGGCTCGAGTTACACATGTAGGCTCAAGTAACCACACTAGGGTGTTGATGACCCACCTTTACAATTAGAGGGGACTACCTCATGACTCTTATTAGTTCTTCCGATTAGGAGCATCGAGGTACAATGTAATTCAAGTGGTTCTCCCGGTAGGACCATCGGGAACCACAAAAAGATACATATAGAATATTCTTCGAAGTTACAATATTTCAACATTTTTGGCTCCGATTTTTTAGCTACCAAAAGCTGGGATTTTCGGTGGCTAATGAACTGTTGAAAAGTTCACCTAAGCCCTTGAAAGCTCCTTTTCCAAAATTCTATTAAAAACGGAGTCAACAGGATTTCGGTGGTTAACTTAGTTCTGCATCCAAATTGTTGGCTGTCGAAAGCTAGGATTTTCGGTGGTTAATGAACTGTTGAAAAGTTTGCCTAAGCCACCAAAAACTAAAGTTTTAAATTTTTTGAAAAAATAGAACACAAGGCATTTCAATTGTGTTAATGACCCAGACATATCTCATAATATGTCCTGAAATCTTCATCACTATGCAAAAATAAATTGCCTGAGTTTGACCTATAAAAAACTAATCTATTTAGGAGATAACATCATCTATCCTATTTCCGAAAGAAAATGGGTGTCTCCTCTAGAGGTAGTTCCAAAGAAAGTTACAAGGAAATGGCGTATTTGTGTTGATTTTAGGGAACTGAACAAATCCAATCTTAAAGACTACTTTCCTTTACCCTTTATTGACCAAGTATTAGATACCTTGTCAGGTAAGCAGTATTTCTCCTTTCTTGATGGACATAGTGGATAAAATCAGATCCTAATAGCACCTGAAGATCAAGATAAGACTACTTTTACATGTCCTTGGGGGACATTTTCTTATTGAGTTTTTCCATTTGGCTTATGTAATGCACCCATTACTTTTCAGCGAGAAGTATTAGGCATCTTTTTTTTATCTTATCCATGACTATGTTGAGGTATACATGGATGATTTTACAGCCTATGGTAATACTTTCCAAGAAGCTCTTGACAACCTCGAGAAATTTTTGATCCAATGTCAAGAGACAAACTTAGCTCTTAGTCATGAAAAGTGTAAAATGTTACTGACAGAAGGTATAGTTTTAGGACCCCATATTTCTTCTTAATGAATTGAGGTAGACCCTGCTAAGATCGAAGTAATAGTTGGCCTTCCCTCTCCAAAAACCCAAAAGGAGGTGAGAAGATTTCTGGGTCATGCAAGCTATTATCACCGTTTTATTGAAAACTTTACAAAGATAGCTGCACCAATGTTTAAATTGCTCATAAAAGATGTATAATTTCAATGGACAAAATCTTGTCAAAATGCTTTTGAGATTTTAAAAGCTAAACTATTAGTATCACCAATACTTAGGGGCCCTGACTGGACCCTTCCCTTTCGTATATCTACTGATTCTTCTGATATGGCCATAGGAGGAGTCCTAGGCCAAAAAGAAGGAAAATCACCTTATGCCATTTATTTTATCAGCAAAAATCTCTCTCCTGCTGAATTAAACTATACCGTTACTGAAAAAGAATTTTTGGCAGTAGTCTATTCTATTAATAAATTCTCCCATTATATTACAGGGTACGAATTTTTTGTGTACATCTATCACTCTACAATTATATTCTTAACGAATAAACCAATCACCAATGGTAGAGTTACTCGGTGGCTTATCCCATTACAAGAATTTAATATTACCGTCATTGATCGACCTGGTAAAGAAAACTTAGTAGCGGATTTTCTTTCTTGTATACAACACGATAGTGATACTAAACCTATTGATGATACTTTTCCAAACAAACATCTATTTGTTGTATCTATTCAAACACATTGGTTTATTGATATTGCAAACTATCTAGCGACTGGAAAAGTACAACACCATTTGGCTCCATATGAGAAATGCTGCATAATAGTACAAAGCTCTAACTATTCCTGGGTTGATAATGACCTCTTTCGCACTAGCCCATAACTTATTATTATAAGATGTGTGTGGTAGGATGAAATGATAGAAATCTTCTGAGCATGCCATGATGGACCATGTGGAGGACACTTTTCTGATAGACGGACATCATACAAAGTATTGCACTCTGGTTATTACTGGCCAAGCATTTTTAATTATGTTTCCAAGTACGTTGAAGGATGTGATAGTTTTAAAAGAATGGGTAGACCCACGACATCATACGAAATTCCTTTACAACCTCGGGTCATGATTAAGCCTTTTGAAAAATGGGCTCTTGATTTTGTAGGACCAATCTCTCCCATGTCTCATAAGAAGAAATATATCTTGGTTTGCACAAATTATGTTACCAAATAGGTAGAATATAAATCTTTGTTTAGGGCCACAGATAAATATGTAGTAGAATTCATATATGAAGAAATATTTACCCGATTTGGTGTACCCAAATAAATTGTCACAGACCAAGGTACTCAATTCACTTCCAAATTAATGCAAGAGCTCACTACAAAGTATGGTATCTGACATTGAAAGTCTTCACCTTACCATCCTCAGGCTAATGGCCAGGTAGAATCAACCAATAAAGTATTAGAAGCTATTTTAACCAAGACCATTCACTTACATCATAAGGATTGGGTGGATAGACTTCTCGAGGCTTTATGGGCCTATAGGATAACATGGAGAAATACTACCAGACATACCTCCTATGAGTTATTATCTAGAAAACAATACCTTTTACCTATTGAATTTCAAGTTAAAACCTTTCGTATGGCAACACAGTTAGGTATGGATTTGGACGAAGCACAGAAACAACGAATCCTACAGATTAATGAATTAGATGAAATTAGACAAGATGCACTCCAAAGAACCATGATAATACAGGATTAACAGAAGCAATGGAATGATAAATTTATCAAGAAAAATCAATTTAATGCCGTATATTGGGAATTACTATTCGATTCACGGTTTAAAAAATTTAAAGGAAAATTAACTAGCCATTGGTTGGGCCGTTATGAAGTAGTTACATCTTTTGACAATGGATCAGTAAAAATTGAAACAATTGATGGCTCAGAAGTTTCCTTTATAGTGAATGGACATAGACTTAGGCTTTACCACCAACCAACATCTAGACAGGATTTCGTACAAAATGTTTTTCAACAAAGAGAAATGGAATTGATTGAAGAGGAAGTTATTCCTCCTCCTCCTGATCCGTCAAATCATTTTGGGTTATCATCACTTGTATATATGTAGATATGTTTTTGCTTCTATGAATAAATAAGAGTCACTTTTGATAAAATAAATTACATGTGACTCTTTTTCTTTCTATGTTTTTTATGAATAACTTGAATCATCTAACAAGTGGTTTTGCAGTTTGATCATGGATACTTTATCTCTCTAAGTAGCTTATGAAGTATTATCTAGGAAAAGGTAATTATGCTCGTAAGGTATCTTAACTTTTCTTAATTTACAGTTTATAGTGACAATTAAGGATAACTCCTTGCATATCATTGTTAACCATTCTTTTTATGATTCATATAGTTTCTGATATTTTGATTCAGACGTGTATATTTCTGATTTGTTATTTCAAACAGTGCTTGATAAGACCTATTTTCATTATCATTCATCTTGTGCCTATGGATTACTAGTTCACCATATACTTGTTATCAAAAATTGTCTCTCAAATATCTTTATGATAACTCGAGAGTAGGTGGAAATTTTACCTGTGGGGAATATTACTTATCTCTTCTGAAAAAGATGGATTCTAAGGTCAAAGAATAGGTTTAAGTTATTCTCTTTTGACATAATTTATGATTAAGGATAGTATGAAAAGTATTTGTAAGTTTATTCTATAAAATTGAATTATGTGTTTTAGTAGGGCTTAGCACGCTCTAGTACCAATCAGCTTCCATATATTTAATATCATTATACAAGGCAAACCCGTTAGGGTACTAAATAGGCATGCTGGCAGCGGGTCAATGTTGTGTAACAACTTAAAACCGGGAAGCTCGGTAAATGTAAGTAAACCCATCGGGGTACTAAACAAGCTCGCTGGAAATGGGACTATACTTGCATGGTGCCAAGATAAACCCGCTGGGGTACTGAACAGGCTTACTAGAAGCGGGGAAATATCCAGTAAAGGGGTCTAGTTAATGCACTACTATGCACATGATTCGTAAAATAATGCTCATATACAAGAAATTTTTGAAAAAAAATTAAATAAAATGTTAAGGCCCATTATCTTTACTGTCACTTGAGAATCGTTGTAAGTTGGGATTGGACCTGGCCATCTAATTCAATCAATACCTAGGATGTTATTATCCTAGAAATGGGACCCATAGTTACATCTCTCACACACTCTGGGGTAAACTTAAAGTATTTTATGATGACAAGATATCTTTACAATGAGGCATATATGTCTAGATTTTCCTATGGCATTCTTTCGATTATATTATTGTCTCTTTATATGGTCTTTCTAAGCACTATTATTTCTCATAAATATACATATCTGAATCACTTTCCTTTACTAGTCAATTTTTCTTTTCTTTATTAAACAATAATAGCATACTCACACTTTTTATTATCTAAAATAAACTATTCTTCTCCTTTGCATGAGGACATGCCATATCTTTGGTTTGGGGGAGGATTAGGAAGATTCAGAACAAAATATTTGCCTACTTTTATCTTTTATTATTATGACAAAATTGCTTATCTCTGACAAATGTTAAAGTGTTTTCAGGTGATAGCATGAAGCATGTTCTTATAAAAAAAAACAAATCAATCAATCAATATGAAGGATTTGATGGAAGACTATACAAAGGATCTAAATAATGGTTCATATGATGGTCTGAATGAGATACTATGGTATTATAGCATGAATGATTAAAATTTGTCAACCAAATTTTGTTTTTGAACATAATTTTATTTTTGTATGGATGCTTCGACCTTAAAAATTATTTTGTTATCATTTTACTATTAGCATCTTTTTATTTAAATACACATAAAAACTATATTTTTTTCTTGTTAACTAAGAATGTTATTTATGCATTTGTGATATATGTTCAAGTTGTCCAAGTTTTACTTTGAACATGGTTGAACTAATTATAAACTTTATAAAAAAAATTATCAAACGCATATGCTTGTTAAATGACACACATATTGAATTTTTATATAATAGCATGGTCTCCTAAGAAATCCAAATCTTTTACTATTTCATCATTTTTCTTACACCTTCTATCTTATAAATCTTATATCATAACCATTGAACAAATGCTGAATTATTTTTGAACCTAACAAGATATTAAAATAAGACTGGTAAAATCTTTTCTATTTTAATATTCTTTTATAAGATTAAAGTTTAGATTATTTCCTTCATTTTCCAAGTAGAAGGCAGTTACTAGCGCAACTTTGCCTTCTTTTTCAATCATTTTCTTTTTGCTCAGTGGGACCTAGAATTTCTCTCGTTTTGGGGAATGTTGAGCCTCATTTTATTATCATTTTTGGCAATTAAATAACACATTTTAACACATATTTTATTCTCTTTAGTATATTTTATGTCATGCAAATCATTATTTCAGCACAAGGTAAGAACAAATTTGATGTTATTACAACTTTGGTTATTAATATCATTTTTATGATTTTATTAACTCAAAATTATCATATTTAAAAAATATTTAATGTATTATCTGATATGTATATTCATTTGCCGATTTTATAGTTTGTTTGGGAAAATTAACACCAAAACACATTCAGTGTGCCTTTCGCCTGACATGTCCAGCTCATGATCCAGCTTGGCATTCAGCTCGTCATCTAGTCGTCATGCCAAATTTGATGTTGGTTGACCATGTTGACCCTAAATTGATGCACAATATTTCTAGCTCACTATTTAGTGTTCCGTCCAGTTCATTGATCAACTCTCCCATCAGTCTACGCACTATCCATAATCGGTTTGGGAATTTAAATATGAAACAACCTGCAACCAATCATCATCCACATGTCTAAATCACACACCAGCTTGCAATCTCCTTCGCTCGCCACCAAATCAACCATCTCTATGCTAGACCGGTACATTTAACTCATACTCTATAAAGATCGAAACCTAGTTTCTCACTATTCATGTGATTCAAAGGGATATAATGGCCTTCGTTCTAGAAGACCAACCGTGTCACCACCCTAGCTCTCCACAACACCACCAGTCCACACGCTCACGCTGATGAGGGACCTGCGTTCTAGAAACTTGTTATTGTTTAGAAGCCTACACTCAACACCAGCCCATAAACCACACTAAGGAAGGGATTGACGCCATGATGAAGAGGATCTGCCCATGTGAAAGGAGGAATATCATGCCACGTTCACGCTGTAGCGGTCATGCTCACGCTGAAGAAGGAAGACGTCCGTGCGTTGGTTGCCGAAATCAATAATGTGCCTTTAAAGATTGACTAAAATTAGAGAGCAATCAACCTTTGAGTGTCAACTTGCTCATCTCTCATGTAAACTATATATATCAATCTCTGAACAGAGAGAAAAGTTAGTCAGAAGAGAGTAAGAGAAGTATTTTGTTAAACACTGTAATTTTGTTTCTAACTTTGAATAAAGAGCTTTATGTATTTCCGTTGAAGATTGTGTTTGAGTAGGAGTTAGCATACATCACCCTTGATTGTTGAGAGGGCCCCTCATCAACCAGAGGTTCATTTCTTTGTTTAATTCAGTTCTTTCTTTTCTGTTTTAGCTACTTTAGTTTCAATTCTATTTTGTTTTCATTAGATAATAGTAAATGCTATTTTATTTCATGTATTGCATTAGCTTAGTTTTATTTCAGCAATTAAACAAGTATATGCATGCATAGCTTTGCTTTCAGTCATTTGTTTCCAGTCATTCATTTTTAGTTATTTGCTTTCAATTATTTTATTTACAGTCATTTCATTCTAGTATTGCTTTCAGTCTTTATTTCCAAACCTATAATAGTTTTCTTTCATTTAGATTCAGTCTTGTTTATTTATTTCCTATTATGAATTTTCTTATATAAAGTAGTTTTCTTTCATTTAGATTTAGTTATGTTTGTTTATTTCCTGCCATGAACTTGCTTAAGTTAATTTTCAATCTTTTTAAGTTATTTTCTAGCTTACTAATTAGTTTAATATGCAATGATTTATTTTTGTTTGAGAGTTAACTTAAAGTTAATTTGCTGATTAAATAGGTTTGTTTATTGATTCCATGCATTAGGTTTAGATTTGCATAACTTTAGCTGAAGAATTATTTCATTTAGGTTATTTTTTACCATTTTAAACTATACGGACTGTCATTCGGACTATCTGTCCAGTCTGCCATTTAGCCACCCCTTACAGACCTGTTGTTCAGTCTATCATTTAACCCTTGGTTCTATTTTTTTTTTTATGCATTTTAAGATTGTTTCTAGTTTTGTTTTGTCAATATTTGGATTATGTTTGTATTTATCATTTTATTTAAGCATTACATTTAAAGTTTGACTATTTTAGGTTATTGATTAAGGTTTTATTATTCTTCTTTTATTTTATTTCATCTTAAATTAAATATGGATTAAGTTGTTCTTATTTCTTGAATATTAAACGTTGATTTCATTTTATTACTGTTGTTTTACATCATGATTATCTTTGTTTACATATAGAGTTTAGGGTTAGATGTATTATTTTAAAAGGAAGTTAGATTATTTGTAATCATAGGAATCATTCTTGTTTTTGGTATGTGTTTATTGAAGAATGGAGTTGAAATATCTTTATTAAGTTTTCTACTTCCTTTTGTTTATTATCTTTATTATGTTTTCTACTTGCTTATTTTCCTTAAGTTTTCTATTTTTGCTTATAAGTTTTTCTCTGTATACCCTAGCCTTGTATTTGAATAGATAGTTGTTGATAGTATCTTTATCCAAGGTCATTTAACTCAGTTTTTGTTTCAATAACAATAGAGTAGCTCAGATTGTTTTTTGTTTTCATCCAATTACTTTAATAGTTGATTCTTAGGACTTTGACTCGGATTTTCATTTTGAAAGATATTTCAATCTTTTGTTTATTAAAATACCTCCACGACACCCTAGGATCCTTTTTACCTGTGCATATATTTTGTATCAACTTCAAGCTTACCAACCCCGGTTGATGATTAAATATTAGGTGTATTTAAAATATTAAAACACACCCAACACTCGCTCACTAGGGTGCATGACTGAGAGAGGAGAAGCTCTCTCAAGTGAGAGAGAGAGAGAGAACAGTTGTGGACATCATCTTATATTTCTTTTAGTTTTACAGGTGCTATTGGTGCTCATTCTATCTCTGAGGAAGTTACGGGGTTTTCTCCTTTATGGTTTCCCCAAGGAAAATCTCTTGTCTCTATTGTCTCTTGTGATTGATTGATGTGCATGTTATTCTCTCAGTTAAGATTCTAAGATCATATTGCTTAAATGATAAAAATATAACAATCAAAATCCAATCTAGTACATAATTTGCATATGAATCAACAACTTCATTATAGTTTCTTGGAATGTGAATGTATGTAATGTTTCCAAATTGTCAGTCTAACATCTTTACTTTCAATAATCTTCGTAACAAATTCCGATCTCTAATACGATACATGCCATTTAACTGTAAGACCACTAACTACGAGTCAAGACATACCTTAAGAGACTGAATACCATGAGAGATGGCATGGCGTAATAACTCAATAACATCAATATATTCATCAATATTTTTCAATGAAGTACGTAGACATACACATCTTGAAGACAAAACCTAACCCACAAGAGCATAAATCACCCAAGCAGCTGAAGCTAAGTTTTGAGTGTGACAGTTGGCATCGTCAGCGTATCCTACATATACCGAAGACTATCAACATCTACAACAACAAATGGAAGAAAGTAAACCAACTCGATCACCACAAGGGAACCAAAACTGAACTATGCAATTGTACAATAACATAGAAAGTATCAGCGTTGGCTGAGAATTACACATAGTATTTTTTTGAGATAGATCCCAATTCTAGGCTCCACCAAGGCTGTCCCTTCATAATCCACTAGCTCGTAAGCATTGTTAACCCAAAAAATTACCCGATTGGCTCTACATGGCCTACACCACAGAGACATCCATGTCATTTCCCTCAGTTGACCCCCACACCCTTGCAAAGGCTCAAAAAACACCAAAAGGGGCTTAAAAACTCATAAAAGAGCCTAAATAGCTCTCAAATAGGCTAAAAACTTCAAAAAGGGGATAAAACTCCTAAAAGGGCCCTAAAAACCCTATAGGAGCTAAAGAATGGCTGAAAAGGGCTTAAAGTCCAAAAATGGGGCTAAAGCCTTAACCAAGGGCTTAAAACCCTAAAACTTAGAAAAAATCTATAAATACAGGGGTGGGGGTCACTCTAAAAAAATTCCTCATTTGCCTACTGTTAATCTTCCTATGTGAGTGCCTTGAGACCCATCTCTCTCAAGCCATTCACCTCTCTCCTCCATTTGCTCCATTAGCCAATCTCCATTCCATTGAGAGTTAGCACCTTGAGCTAGGCCATGGTGACCCATCTTTCAGCAAGAACATAGGTATAATGGTGTCAACATTTTCTTACTATTTAATATAGTTACCCATAGCTTGCTTACTGTTAATATTTCCGTTGCAGGTTCTCCATTGATTATTTGTTGTTATATATTCATTTCTGTAATAGGTTTATTGCAGCATTTTGTATGCTTCACTAACCCTTTCATGTAGATTTCTCTTCCATCCATAGAGACCCTATCCTTCCGTCCTATAGAAGGAAGGTAGCCATTTTTGCTCGTAGCTAGGGAGAAAGCCCTACTAAACTTTGGAGACCATACCAGGTCGACCCCACAGGATCCCTGGGTTTTTCACAGTTTATTTCAAGTTTTTGTTAACTTAGTTTAGATTTTTGTTTATTTCTAGTTTAGATCTCTGCTTTTATCATTTACATTTCCATTCAAGCCCCCTTAAGGCCGACCCGAGCTTTTTCAGCCACAGTACAAGTTACTGTCGGTCGTTCCCAGCTCAATTTTTGAATTTTTTCACTTTACAGGCCAGATCACTCTTATTGGGCTAAAAAGAGTGACCCATTCGCTCATTTATCCCTGAAAGGAGCGACATCACTCCCAGGGGTCCGATCACACCTGTTTTGGGTTTTTGGGTGACCCCCTTGCATGTTCTAGGAAAAAACCAGTGACCCCCTCACCATAGTTTCCCCAAAAAAGGGAGACTTGTCTCTCAGGATTCGAATTTTTACTGTTCAGACTATTAGTGCAGCCTTGCCACCCTATCGAGCAGCGTGTTGCTTTCTGTAAACAATTTATGTAAATTGATGATAGATTTGGTTAGTTGTTGATGCATATGAACTTGTTGTAGGACTTAGCTCAAATACTATAATTTAATTTTCAGTTTTTTCACTTAAATAATTGGCAATTAACCTCTTTCCAAATCCATTCCTCTTCTACCCAGTCATCACCCTCCGAGGTATTCTGGGATACAATGAAGGGTCAATCTTGTATAGTAATAGGCACTTATACTTGTTATTGCTTGAGACCACTAAAAATGGGTGACTTGGAAAGCAGAGGTAGTGGTAGGCCCAGGGGGCCTCACAATGTTCACGTCCTCCCTGTTGACTGAACTTGCACTCAGAGGGTGACCTGAGGATTTATGCGTGGGCTTAGTCCCACATTGTTGATATCCCAAAACTCTATCCTAGTCAAAAAGGAATACAGGCATAAGGTAGTAACCTAGCAGGTCTGCAATAGTTCAGGTTCATTAGTTGCATGTTTAAATTTTTATGTTTCAAAAGTTCATTTGTTTCATAACAGATTTCCCATTCCATAATCTCTGTAACAAACTATAAACGTCTGTGAAGTATTCATAAACCATAATTGTAGTCACCAAACTAATAACAGAAAATAATTTAACAATGAACAATATTTCATACACTAAACATGCACACAACCACACCAAGTAAGCTAACCAAACTCAATTCATGATGTTGAACCAACCATTAAAATCTATCAATTTACATTAATTCAAAACCTTGCATTCTTTGAGGACATAAGTCCTTGACTGCCTTAACCGTGGAAAGTACTTGGGATCAGCCCTAAAACTCATTGTGAGGAGTACCATGGGAACCCCAAAGTAGCTGGCTGTTGAGAGGAATTGCCAAGCGAAATAGGAAACGATCCCTAACAATTGAATAGATCTCCTATGAGGAAAAATCCAAGCGATGTCTCATGGAAGTCTTGGTGGCCGAGTGACCACCTAAAATCCAACAAGGAACCGCTAAAACCGGGGTCCAGAATGTCATTACCATATTACACCATTTGATCTACCAACCAGACACAATCGATCCCCCATTCTCTTCTTCATGCCTAAGAGGTGATCCACCATAGTTTGTGTCCTTGAACCAACACCGTCGAGACCATTCTTGATGACCCTCTACACTGTCAAAAGGCCATACAACATCTGACTCTGACTCAGACTCATATTGATCTAAGCTAGACTTACACACTGTTCCATATAGCCCCATGGATGGTGCAAACCCGGATCCACTTTCTGGATTGGTAATTGGAAGTGGACAAATGTCCATACCTCACACCTCCACCAACACCCCTACATTTGGTCCAAGTTCTACCATGTAGACTGTCCTAACCCAACTGCCTCCACCTATACCTACCAGTCAAACTGTCCCACTTGTCATACCTAGGGGCAGTGGCCCTTCTACTCACACTGCCCCACCTGTCATGCCTAGGGGCAGTGGCCCTTCTGCTCACACTATCCCACTTGCCATACCTAGGGGCAGTGGCCCATCCACAACCGTGCCACAGGTGCCCCCAGTCATTTAGGGACATCATGTTCTTGCAAACCCCATGACTGTTGTCGGTCCTTCCCATATTAACTTTGGGTCAAGCCTCCCTTTCATGGCATGCCTCAACTTTCCTGACTTGACCAAGTTAACCAATGACCCTATCTGTCATCAAGAGTTTTGGCCTCCCATGCCAACCAAGCTCCCTTCATAAATCCCTAAGTTTGAAGGGAAGGAAGGGGAGTGCCCCAAAAACCATATCATGACTTTTCACATATGGTGCTCATCAAACAACATCATAGATGATTTGATAAGACTTAGGATTTTCCAGCAAACCCTCACAAGGGCTACAGCCAAGTGGTACATTGATCTACCATAAGCCAAGTTCCCACATATCAACTCCTTGGCCTTTATGTTAGTGTAGTACTTCAAACTCCCCATCAGATATGATGAATGGGTGGAAATCTTGCTATCTTGCTGCCAAAATACTGTGATCCACATCACCAACCACATCCATGAGTGGCGGCAACATCGCAACTTGTGAAAGATCAAGCTTGATGATAGGATCTTCCTTGACTAGTTCTTAAAAACATTGTTGCCACCCATAGCCAAGGACATCACCTTCAAACATCCCCAAACAGAGGAAGAGGCCATCTTGAAGGCCCAACAGTTTGACCCCATTTACACATAGTCTAGATACCTCTACACCATCATTCCAAATGCTCCCCATGTAGGCACCTCCTACCTGGATGCACTGGGGGAATCCCATGCTGCATATGGCATCATAGGCTCTGTCTCCCATCAATCACAGCACCACCTGACACCACCTACGATGCTGCCACACTCAAGAAACACCCCTACTGTTTCCTACCAAAACCAAGCTCCTGACTATGCAAGAATGATGTCTTAATCCGAAGCTACAACCTCCTATGCACAACCTACACCATAGCAGTAGGCCCATGCACCTACTTGGTTGACACAACAATATTCAGGAAATTTTCCCACATTTATGGCACCCCCAACCCCCCAATTCTACTATGCACAACCATTGCAAGGTTGCAAGCTTCCCAAGCCCCTACCCCAGCTCTGCCAATTCTATAGAAGTTGTCAATTCTATATAACTTCTTTCGAGGAGAAGTTTATAGTCCAACTGAGCATTAACTACTACATAGAAGTTGTCAATGCTCAATTGGACTATAACCTTCTCATCGGAAGATGTTATATGTACGTCATGAGAGTCGTAGCATCAACTTTTTTTCATCTCATGATGTTCCATCATGACGGGAAAATCATGACTGTTGACCAATTAACTTATCACGATCCACAAGGGCTAACAGCACCAACCAATGTTATCCCTATGGTCAATACCATTGACGACGACACACCTACATCCCCATTATTGAATATGGGCCCATGGTTGTTTGCAGACACCCCCATGATAGAATCCTTCCCCTTAGTGTTACCACTGCCAACACCAAATGAGACTACAGATTTGTGCATGCTCTCATCCAGCACTGATGCACCTAAACATCAACCGCAATCGCAGCCCCAATAGTAGCCGCAACATCATCTGAAGCCGCAACATCATCAGCAGCTGCAACATCACCCACAACTGCAACATCAGTCGCAGCCATAGTACCAATCCAAAACACACCCCCAGGTGCACTCGCCATGGAACTACTGGGGCTCCTTCCCAATCCATACGATTCCCTTCCTTTTTTCCCCATATAGTACCATTAGTAAGAAGGTAATGGCTACCTTAAACTTATCGAACTTCATGTTGGGGATTCTTGTATGTTACCTTGACCCACCGGCCCAACATTCGACACCCCAAGTTTTTTTGACCCCCATTCAACCCATTGCAGTCGAACCTCATCCTTCAAGTGTCCTAAAAAACCCAGCCACTGCACCTACACCTACTCTGCCCCACCCAAAAAGGGATATGGGAAAAAACGAAAAAGCAACAACTAAACCCTAGCAGATCCTGCCTTGCATTGTGTGTGATGAACAAGGCCATGCAACTCAAAAATACCCTGAGATTCCCATTATGCATGCACATTTGGATGCCATGGATACAATAGAAAACATCCTCATGGTTGAACTCCCGAGCGGACCAATAGTGTAAAATAAGTCATTGAGAACGAACCATGCTTGCGCCCTTTACGGATTGTATAGAAAATATTTTCACCACTTCCAAGACTTGTCTGAGTTTCAAAAGGCCCTAGTAAACCTTTGACAACATTCCCTTAAATATGAGATCACTCTGATCGAAGAAGTCCACCCCCCACCTCCTTCTTCAGACACCATGTCCATTTACATGATGTCCAGTTCCACATACCCTCTTATCTCCACAATCACCGACGGTCCATCAGATATGTCTCACTGTTTCTTTTGCAACGATGAGGAGATACTTGAAGCCTTAATCACTTCGAAATACCCTTGGGATGACATGCACCACCGCTTGTTCTTCCTCCCTGAATAACTTGTGTCATAGTATGACCAGTTTTCCGTTGAAGCAAAGGATTTCATTCATGGGAAAGTTGACTAGTTCAAAAATCCCATTCTGGCACCATATTCCTTTGAAGAAAGGAACATGGCCAACATTTCATTAACCATTAAAATCAACATCTCAACCAATCTTGAGGTTGTTGAGGAAATCATGCTGGGGGAATCCTGCTCCTCGGAAGAAGTCGCTTCCTACAAAGCGCTCTTTTAAGAATTCCACGACATTTTCACCTGGTCCTACACCAAAATTCCCAGGTTGGATCCATCCATTGTTGAGCACACATTGTCACATGGCCTTGCATGGTCCCCATACACCAAAAGCAACGGCCAATCCATCCCTCCAAAGCTACCGCGGTAAAATATGAAATTGATAAATTGTGCACAGACAAATTCATCTACCCCATTGCTTACACCACATGGGTTTCAAATCATGTTCCTATCAATAAAAAACAAGGAACCATCTGTGTTTGTATAGAATTCCATGATCTAAATTGGGTGTCTCCCAAAGACAACTTCCCAATACCCTTCATCGATCAGATCATCAATGCGTGTGCTAGACATGAGGTATTTTCCTTCATCGATGGATTTTTCGGATACAACCAAATTCAAATTCGGAAAGAATATCATTACAAGACTGCATTTAGAACCCCGTGGGGCACATTTTCATATCGAGTAATTCCCTTTGGTCTAAAGAACACTGGAGCCACCTTCCAGTGCGCCATGACATATTGTTTCCATGACCTAATCCACATCATATTGGTCTACCTAAAGAACCTTACCTTTCGATCATGAAAACGAGCACAACATATAGATGACTTACGAAAAGTCTCTTTGTGATACCACAAGTACAAAAAAAATTGAATCCCCTAAAGTGCATTTTTTATGTCCTAGCAGGTCGTCTGCTCAGGTTCATCGTATCCCAAAAAGGGATAACGGTTGACCCTCTTAAAGTTCAAGCTATCCTTGATCTCCCTATACCACAAACATTGCGCCAACTGCAGAGCCTCCAAGGCAAGGCCAACTTCCTTCGCCGCTTCGTACCAGAGTATGCAACGAAATCCCACGGATTCGTATGCCTGCTCCGCACCAAAATCCCCTTTGTTTGGGATAAAAAAGCATAGGAATCATTTGATGCACTCAAACAAACCCTGGATTTGGCACCAAACTTCACCCAAGACTTCATTCTTTATTTGTCGGCCTCAAAAAATTCCATTGCTGGAGTCTTGGTCCAAGAAGACAATGCTCGTCAGGAGCACATGATTTATTATGTCATCCAGAAACTGATAGCCCCCCACTACGATATTCACCTGAGGAGAAACTTGCCCTCGCCATCATTTTCTCGGCCCAAAATCTGCACCACTACATCATTGCAAACCATACCCAAGTAGTGGTTGATTCCAACCCAATGCGGTACCTCTTATGTCGTCACCTTCTACAAGGCTGTGCGGCCAAGTGGGTAGTCGTTCTCCAAGAATTCAACTTGGAGTTTGTTTCCCTGAAAAAGAACAAAGGCACTAGCACTAGCCGTGCTCATGATATATTTTCCCCCATTGACCATGTCGCCACCACCCAAGGTTGAACTCCTCGATGATTTCCTATTCATCATATCCACGGAAGACCCATGGTATGGGGGCATCCTGCTATATTTGCATACAAAGAAGTTTGCATCCCACTTAAACCACGAAGAAAGGCGATGCATCCGACATCAAGCCACTTTCCATATTCTGATTGTAGATGTTTTATATCATCAAGGAAATGATACCATCTTACATCGTTTCCTCACCCATGACAAGGCTGAGACAATCCTCAACGACTGTCATAGTGGAGGCTGCAGTGACCACCTTTCAGGTCTAGCAACCGCCCAGAATATTCCATGTGCCAGCTACTTTTAGATTTCCATCTCTTTTGATTGCATAGAGGCAGTCAAACACTGTCACAACTGTCAGCTCTTTTCCCCAAAGGCAAGAAACCAACCCCCCCCCCCGCGCACCATTACACCCCGTAGTCACAGTCGGTCCCTTCTACAAATGGGAAATTGACTTCATGAAAATAAACCCTACCTCAGAAAATGGTCATAAATATATCATTAAGGAGGTTGATTACTTCACTAAGTGGCCCAAGGCCATGCCCACATTTGATTGCAAAAGTGAAATGATGGCACGTTTCTTATTTATCCACGTCCTTTCATGATTTGTTGTTCCCAAAACAGTTGGTATCAGACCATGGTAAGAACTTTGAAGATGTTGTTTGGACTAAGCTTTCAACCATGTTGAAATTCAAACACCAGTACTCCTCTTCTTACTACCCCCGGGGAAATGGCCAAGTTGAAGCAATCAACAAAATCATCAAAAAAATGCTCCAAATGATGGTAGGAAACCATAAAACTAACTGGAACCACAAGTTGTTTATCACACATTCCCGAAAACCAAAACTAGTTTCACCCTTTTCAGTCTAGTACACGGCGTTGAATCAATACTCCCTATAGAGTGCCATATCCCATCACTCTGCCTCACAGTAGAACTCCCCCCTAACACTTTTCCTTTGGAATAATGACTCCTCCAACTTGATCAAACCATAGAAGACCATTGGGATGCCCTCCAAGTTAACAAAGCAGTGAAAACATGGTCAAAATCCCATTATGACTCCAATGTCCACCCTCACACCTTTAGCAAAGGCAATATGGTTCTGGTTTATGACCAACCCAATGATAATTTTGGCAAAGGAAAGTTCAAGTCAATGTGGTACGACCCATATGTCATCCACTGGTGCCTCGAAAAATGGGGATACATTCTTGTTGAATCTGAGGGACAACTCTTGGAGAACCCCCGTAATAGGCTCTACCTCATGATATTTTATGCTTAACATCACCAATGAGTCGCTTAGTTTTCCTTTTTTGTTTTGCAACATTTTTACCACAAATCAGAGCCCCCCCTCCAGTAATAGTTCTACACATGAGGATAGCCCACTGTAGGGTGTGGTACCACATCTACACATGCACATAGTATGTAGCACATATGATCTAGATACCACCCTACTAGAATACCCTCAGGTCCCTAGACCTGTCCTGAAGGTCCATTCCTCTCCATATCTCCCCAGTTGCATAATTCTCACGGGTCGAGAAATGACCTTTAGACTACCTCCCTCCATATTGATTCCTTGCGCCATTACCCAGTCATGTCGATTTACATACCACCATGGGAATCGCACATTGTACATTGAGCTAGCTTCGTACCCATAGGCCCCCATTTGGTCTAGTTTTTCTCTGTGCATCACTGCACTAGGGGAAGCACCATTAGCTGCTAGTCCGAGTCATCTGGAGTCTGTTGGAGAAACCCATTGCACCAATGGTTTCTGAATTCCTTCCTCTATATTTCAATGAGACCATCATCTCATGTTTAATAAGTAATTTTTGGGGCCACTTCCCAAGAGTTACCTCGGTTTACATTCCACTTTTTTATACAAATGTATCCAAACCTGTACTTGCGTCATATGCTAGTCTTCAGACTTACACCACTGCAACTTATGCAAGATTTCGGACCATCTCTCGGAAGGCACATCATTTTATTATTTCAGCATATAACTGTCGAATTCGTCCACCGCAGCTTACGCGGGTTCCTGTACCATTTCCTGAAGGGTGGATCATTTCTTTCGCATGCATTTGGCATATAACTTCCTTCGAACTTGCGCTCACATCATATGTAGTCCATTTCGTCCACCACAACTCACATAAGACTCTCCTAACCTCTATCTGAGAGCCACCTTAGTCTGTGTTCCTTTGTCGTGATCTATCGCGTGTATGTATTGGTATGTTCAAGAGCCACCTGCTCCATCCATACTGCATGGATGACCTGTGGACCACCTTCCATAGTCCTAAGAGGGGGGCACCTTTAGTTCCCCCTCAATCAGTTGACCATAATGGATATTTTGTTAAGCTCTTTTCTGACTTCTAAAAGAATGAAAAGATCGTCAAGCGCATTTTCTTCCTTTCCCACTCGTTAAAGTATCGGAAAGGGAATCTACATAGCTTTGTTTATCTCTTTTTGCGAACCATGTAGACTACCATATGAAAAGGACCACCTTGGCACATTCAATCCAACACCGTTCACCTCTGCATCCTTTTCTACTTTCTTGGGCAAAGGGGCCGAACTCTACGAAAAATATCACCATGGGTTGTCTTTAAACTCTTTTCCAGCCTTCTCATCAAGAAAATATCGTTGAGCAAACTTGTTCTCGTTCATGCTCGTAAAAGTATTTGAACGACCATCCAGTTAGTACAAGTTTAAAATTTTTCGGCTCGATTGGACTACCAATGGTAAAGAAGTCTCCCATCCCCCTCAAAGTATGGGCGATTTCCCTTGTGCACACTTTTAACCTTTTTTGAGCACAAGAGACTATCAACGAAAAAGATACCACACTAGAGTCTTCTTCATGCTTTCCAAATCTGTAAAATTGAAAGCACCATCGAGCATTTACTTTCTTGGGCTCGCCAAAAATCCATGAGATCATACCACAGCTGTGTCTTTATACACCACCCTACATATAATAGTTCGGTAGCATTCCCACTTTGGCTCACCTTTGTTCATAAAATTCTGCGATGTGTCTTCCTTGGATCCTAACAATACCAAAAGTGTCTACCTCCCTCCTCCAAGTATTTCCCATCTACAGTTACATCCCCAGTATGACATCTATGATCCCTTTCCCACAAGTCAATTCCATTTGTTGCATGATCCATCCTGCCGTCATACTCTGAAAAAAGGAAGTTTGAGCCCACTGCACTCCCCTTGCCCTTATTTATTCCCCCCCCCCCCCCCCCCCCCATTCAGTGGGTCATTTCTCACATTATCTCACATCTGTCAGTTATCTTCCTCGTGCTTTTGGTCAAGGAAACACCATTTCCTTGGTCAGTTGTAGGTCTCCCTCTGTCGACGACAACACATGTATTCCAGAGGATAGACCTAGAGGTCCCTGTATCCTGGTTCCTTGGACCACTTGAGAGGAGTCCTTAGTGCCTCTTGGGATGGTTGTGTCTCACGTGCTCGACTCCAGCTACATTATCGCACTATTGAGATTTGTACAGGGTACTAGTCTGTGTAGTATTTGGTCAAAGACCCCAGATGTCACCTGACTCTAGCACATTGATGAGTCTATTGAGGGACCCAAATAGGTTCATGTCCCTTGTGATTTCCGAGTTGCATTGGAGATAGTGTTTAGAAGCCCCAGAGTAGTGCTTCGATATAGATTCATGATTGATGCAACATATTGTAACACAGAGACTCTAACTCTTCGTCAGTGAGTCCCTACAGTTACGTACACGTCCAGATCTAGCAGATCATCAGTCTTGAAGATATAGCATTCCATGAGAATTCCATGGGTCCAATGTATCAGTTCTTCAGATCAGTATTGTATTCAGCCTTTTACTGAGGCAACCACTATGTAACAACAGTTGTACATGATCGGCTCTTGCATTGTAGAGCTTAGATCGCATTATTCTTTTGACATCATTACGAGCATGGGGATTCTCTCCTCATCCATATACATGTCACACATTATTTGTATCTCACCCGTTGATGGGAACCATATTAATAAAAAAACCAAAATCCACCATGCCCCAGCCCAGGAAGCACCACCTCTCCCCAAAAAATCCTATGATGTCCGCCCGACATACGATGACCTCCTACCCTCACACATCAGGGGGAAATCTATTAACCCAAAAAATTACCTGATTAGCTCTACATGACCTACACCATAGAGAAATCCATGTCATTTCCCTCCGTTCACCCCCACACCCTTGAAAAGGCTCAAAAAACACCAAAAAGGGCTTAAAACCCCATAAAAGAGCCTAAATAGCTCTCAAAGAGGCTAAAGCCTTAAAAAATGGGATAAAACCCCTAAAAGGGGCCTAAAAACCCTAAAGGAGCTAAAGAATGGCCGAAAAGGGATTAAAGTCCAAAAAAGGGGCTAAAGCCTTGACCAAGGGCTTAAAACCCTAAAACTCAAAAAAAAAGCTATAAATACAGGGATGGGAGTCACTCTAAAAACATTCCTCATTTTCCTATTGTTACTCTGCCCGTGTGAGTGCCTTAAGACCCATATCTCTCAAGTCATTCACCCCTTTCCTCCATTTTCTCCTTTAGCCAATCTCCATTCCATTGAGAGGTAGCACCTTGAGCTAGGGCATGGTAGCCCGTCTTCCAGCAAGAGCATAGGTATAATGGTGCCAATGTTTTCTTACTGTTTAATCTAGTTTCCCATAGCTTGTTTACTGCTAACATTTTCATTGCAGGTTCTCCATTGATTATTTGTTGTTATCTTTTCATTTATGTAACAGGTTTATTGTAGTGTTTTGTATGGTTCACTAACCCTTTCCTGCAGGTTTCTCTTCCATCCACAAAGACCCTATCCTTCCGTCCTATAAATGGAAGGTAGCCATTTTTTCTCGTAGCTAGGGAGAAAGCCCTACTACAAGCACCTTTCTCTAATACTCTCTTAACGACAGAAGGCCCATGCCACATAGGTTTGAACTTTCTCGCCCCAAACGGTTCACTAGCTTGGTCAAATAAGAGGACCAAGTCACCTTCACTAAACTTCCAAGGATAGATAGACTTATCGTACTGGGATTTAACATGATGCTTATTAACCTCAAGAGCCATTAAAGCATCTCGATGTTGTTCATTAAGTTTATGTAAGCGGACTAGATGTTCCTCTAATGCAGAAGTCTCTAGTAAAATTTCCACGGCTAGCTTCAAAGAAGGAATTTGGCATTCAATAGGTAAAATTGACTCCACACCATGCATCGAATGATATGGGGAAAAACCAGTGGTAGTATTAACTACGGTTCAATAGACCCACAAAGCAAGATATAACATAATATGACAATTTGTCTTGCTTTGCGTGATGGTTTGTTGGAGAATCAACTTAAGTGACTTATCCACCGCTTCAACCTGTCCATTTGCTTGAGGATAGTAAGAAGAGGAATTCTCTTGCTTATACCCTAACTTCAAAGACAATTCATCCATCATCTTATTTTGAAATTTCCTACCATGGTGAGTGACAAGCTACTTCAGGATACCAAACCGGGTGATAATATGATTGAATACAAAATGCACGGTTGTCTCATCATCGGCTTTGATTGTTGGCATAGCGTCTACCCATTTCGTGAAATAATCAACAACCACTATGATATGATGATGCCCCCCAACTGAAGCTAGGTTGCAATCCATAAAATCAACCCCCTACTTATTGAAAGGATCAGCAGTGATAATCTGATGTAAAGGGGATGGATGCATGTGCATGTTTTGTGCAAACACCTGGAAAGGGTGGCACTGCTTGACCGCATTAACACAATCCTTGATGATCGACGACCAAAAATTACCTTCTCTCAAAACATTTTGAGCTGTAGAAAACCCAGATGATTGACCACCACACCCCCCCCCATGGAAATCATTTAGTGTTATAGCGGATCTCACCACTCCAGGTGAATCACACTTTGTATGGCCTTCCCCTGTCCCGTTGCAGACTCTTTAGAACCCATGGACCATATTTTATCCTTTGATGTTACCTTGATCATCCCTAAAAACTATATAAAAAATGATATATGCGGCTTTTTACCCGATAACTGCGTACATACGCGGGTTTGACTCCTATAACCACGTACGTCGGGATGTGTTCATAGTCCAAATCCTTTTGGAGTTTTCCTTGACATGGATCCGACTCATTTGAATCCTGGCCTTCCATATGCCTTGAGATCACTCGGATTCAACCCTTCATTATCCCTTGTGAATCTATATAAGGAACCCCTTGGTACATTGAAGGCATATAGAGAAATTGAAAGCAGCGAAACTATAGTCCATTGTTGCCGAAATTTATGCTTGAGTCTGCATCCCTTTGTCCCTTTGGAGCATTGTTTTGTTCTTCCCAAGCTTTCCTTTTGCTAGTGAGCTTGCTATCGTGAGATGGAGGATTGAGGTGGTGGAGGCCCAAGTGGGGGATTCAGTTTCTTCGGTTCGCAGACGTGCCGTCAAAGGTTGTATCCATCTTGTAATCTCTGATTTACATTAATAAGAACTATCTTTCCCTGTCCAATGATGTGTATTTGATTGAATATTGTATCCATTCGAATATGTCAAATGCTTTTACATTATTGATTATATATGCTAGAATAGATATAACACCATGATAGATAGTATGCTTGTATTGTTTACTTGTTGTTGAGGAAGTATTATATCAATTCAAGCTGAAGATTGGAAAGCTCAATGGGGATCTACTTCAACCGTCCGGAATAAGGTACGAGGTCTGATCCTTTAGTGTTAGACATTTTATTTCTATTGCATATTGGGAAAGATTGATTTCTGGAGTCAAAGTTGTCTGTTGTGATACCCCAAGCCATAGGAATTTCTCTCCGTAATAGAATTGGCGACTCCGCTGGGGATGTTCCTTGTTTTTCTTTGGGGTTGGGGGCACAATGGGCTTGATATTATTGATTTGCTTTTGGTTTCTCCCTATTTCTGTGTCGCATTTTATTGTATGTTTGTCCATTGACACTCCCCTTTATTGGTTTGGCCATGATCTACTTTTTACCACTGCCTTCTCTGTATACGCGGATTTTTAGCCAGAAGTCGTGCACATACGTGGATTTTTGGCCAAAAGTCGCGTACATACGCAGCTGTTCTTTATACAGTCACGTACATCCTCCCTTTTGGTGAGTTTGATGTTGTGGGAAGTTGCCAGGTGGGTTGTGAGTGTGGTTGGGTCTTCCTTGGGTATGATGTTGTCTGTTGGATGCTTCTTTTGTGACCAGAGACCGCTCTTTCATTGATTTTTATTTGAAAGTAGTTTTAGTCATTTATTCTTTTTGTTTTGCCATTAGTGCATTACTCTTTTTGTCTCGGTGTCTTGCTGGGATTGTCTTTTATACTTGATACAGAGACTGAGAGTTTTAGATGACTTTTATTGCATTTTTCATTCTTTTATATTGAAAAATACAAAGTAGTTGCACTCTTAGTTGCATCTTAGATATGGATTTGAGGAGGTACTTGCATTGGATTGCTTGGATGAGAGTTGTTTTTATGCTTTCATATAGGAAGGATTGCATTGGCATTCAGAAAGGAATATATATTTATGCATCTCATGTAGTGGCATACCCTATTTTTCATTTGACAAAGATTGCACTTAGCATTGTTTGTTATGGTGTGCACTTTTATTTCACTGCTGAGTCTTCATATCACTAGTTGCATGGCCATTTCCATTTGAGTAATTACAGCCAACTAAAATCAACGCTAAAATAAAACGAATTACACTCTTTTATTTTCTAGGGTGCACCAACAAGCTTAGGTTTTAGGATCTTGGAATAGTTCATTGTAAGTCAATTCTCCAAGATCACTAAACAACAACATGTACGTGTCTATCTAGGGAGTGTGTGAAATCCTTGGTATAACCATCATTCTTAGGATCCTCCTCTCAAATGGGAGTTAAGCACAAGGCAGTGTGAGCAGTTATTGATTGGGATGACCCCTAGTCATAACTGAGTAGCACCGGAGATATTTCCAGGATTGTATTCGTATCTGGAGGCTCTTTCGAGAGTTTTGGGCTTTGCTACCCTGCCCATACGGTCAATCCGGCCTGCGACTGTCCGCCTGAGCTTTGATTATATTGAGGTGACCTTAGTGACCTTACCTAGGATATCGAGGGGGTACTTGTAGAGGTTATTCTGCAGGTGTCTTGGCCAAGTAGAGGTCGGACAGCAAAGTCGCTATATGCGTTGAAGCTGAGGGCCACTATAATTGGTTACGTACCTCCACTTGTAGTGTATGGGAGTTTTGATCCTCTCCCAAGTGAGACATACCTGCTGCATTCGGGAGCTCACATATCCTCCCCATGGTTTGCTTGTATTTTGGCTGTAGATTTTCTTAAGAGTGTGCTCTTTGTGCGCTAGTTGGCCTTTGGGATCGTGGTTACTTGAGTATATTTATGCTCTCTTGAGTTCGGGTCCTTTTATTTTTGGCATGCTTGGTATATTATCACTCGTCCTTGGTCCTAGTATGGACCCTAGTGTCAGACTTGGGGGCATCACATCCCCTTGCCATGCTCATATATTTGGGAATGGTCATCTTCCATCCTCTACTCCATTTGTGGAGGATTTTTTCCCTTCGCTCGGTCTTTACACCAGTGGTCACCCTCACTAGGGTGGTAGTGTATGCGTGAACATTGGGTCTACACCTTAGTTTCCTTTTTATGTCTCATCGTTCACTGCATTGTTTCCTTTGGGTGTTGTTGTCATGATCATTCCTTCCTATATCCTATAGTTTGGATTCTTTATTGACTATCTTGGGTTGTTTTGGACTAATATGGTTGTCATGTAGGGTCCATGTTTTTGTACACTCTCTCCAAGGTTTCGACCCGTTCGTTCCTATCACAGGTATTATGTCTGAACTGGCATATAGGTTAGGATATCACATCCGCTTGTACTTATGCATTGCCTTATGACCGTTCCATCTTAACCTTAGGTACGAACCCATTCCATGGTATCACGGAACCTTCATGCTACTGTTAGAAGTGGTACTATGTGAATGGTAGAGCTTTTCTTTACATGGGTGCCCTAGTTAGCTCACTTTTGCATTTTGGTACCCATGCTGTGAGTCCTCTATTAGGTCTGGGAGTCCGTTGTATAATATTGCCATGACATTTTGCAAGAGCCTCATACTCCTCTTGATCTTATGCTAGCCTGTTTCCCTCCGGAATCCCCTTATGTCAAGTTATGAATGCATTATCATGAGCTTTTCCTGCCTTATTAAGATTTATGCCAGCTCCCCTGACATTGCGTTTCATCCATATAGCCCGAGCTTGTCTCATGTCTAGCCACGCAGAGCCACTTTTTTATATCCTTCGCAGCTTGATTCCCTTTTACCAGGAGGGGATTTTTCCCCGAGTGTCGATATCCTACACATGTATCCTTGCATTGAGCATAGGTATGTTCCACTGCTTGGAACTAGTTTGTTTGCCTTTATGACACTGGTGTCCGCCTAGTTTGTAACTATAAAGCTAGTTTATTCTTTTTTCAAGATTTTCAAATAACTGAAAAAGTCCAAAAAAATCAAAAAACCAAAAAGCTGGACAAGGAAAGATGTTATCTTTGGCGGCTGTTGAGTCATGTCACCTTCGAACAGAGCATTGTATATCACATCCATTGGTTGGGTTATAGTTTGACTTAGGGTTTGTACTCCTTTATCTAAGTTTATCTCCACCGACTGGTTAAGCTTCCAGTCCCTATGGATCCTCTGTTGATGCCTCCTATGTCACAGAGATGTCCCAGTTTGTATATCGAGTCTATGATGCCTTCATTTAGTCACCATATGCTGTTATGCTCTTGCTCGAAGGAAGTTGAAACCTATGTCGGCCATTCCTCAGTTATCTTGACTTTGCATGTCGTCCATTCCTGGTACAGTTACTGGTTCATGCACTTTATGATCGAGTCCTTCCACATTAGATAGCTTTGCTGAGTACCTCGTGTTGAATGATGGGGGATGCCTTAATGCCCTCCTTCCAGCGGATTTCATCCCATCGACTTCAGATCATTTATTCTGGGATTGGAATATAGAGTCCTTTTGAGTGCCTTGAGACTTGCAGTCATCAGTGGCAGGTTCTCTCACCATCGACAGTTTCTTGGGAATACATCAATGTCCCCTGATCGATGGATTCTCTCAAGTGTTCGACCTCAACACATCTATTCACACTTGTTAGTTTGCACTCTAGTACCTTGATTCCCATTATCATTATCGGTGGGTAATCTCGCGTCTGTTAACAGTATACATCAATGACCAGTAATCAAATGATGGACTACTATGTTCGACCTCAACACCTCTATTCGCATAGTAGGACATGTACTCGTAGCAGTTTTTGTAGAAGACATTCCAAACTGGTGGCATCTCTTATATGCTACCTCCTTGATCATTCCAGTGTTCATGAGATTTCAGCTCTCGTGACTTGATTCTAGTATATGTCAGACATTTCCAGCCACTATGGAGATCTTGATCTATTGTATATCTTCAGCCATTTTGGAGATCACGGGCCTTTGTATATCTTCATCATGGAGATTCTGATCTATCTATATTGTACGTGGCGATGACCACATATGTGATATCATGTATTATGCCTATTCATGGCCATTGTACTCTTATGTATCCGAGACTGCTATATATACTTGCAGTTATATGCAGAGTTGTATCATTGTACTATGATGATTGGGTGGCTGGTATTCCATTTGGGATCCTTCATCACTCCACTTCTGGGATGGACTTATAATGTATTTCGGCCATTGTATGACCCCTCTGAACTCACACATTAGGGGGCATCTGTTATAGCGGATCTCACCACTCCAGGTGAATCACCCTTTGTATGGCCTTCCCCTATCCCGCTGCAAACTCTTTAGACCCCATGGACCATATTTTATCCTTTGATGTTACCTTGATCATCCCCAAAAACTATATAAAAAATGATATACGCGGATTTTTACCCGATAACCGCGTACATACGTGGGTTTGACTCCTATAACCACGTACGTCGGGATGTGTGCATAGTCCAAATCCTTTTGGAGTTTTCTTTGACATGGATCCGACTCATTTGACTCCTGGCCTTCCATATTCCTTGAGATCGCTCAGATTCGACCCTTCATTATCCCTTGTGAATCTATATAAGGAACCCCTTGGTACATTGAAGGCATATAGAGAGATTGAAAGAAACGAAACTATAGTCCATTGTTGCCAAAATTTATTCTTGAGTCTGCATCCCTTTGTCCCTTTGGAGAACTGTTGTGTTCTTCCCAAGCTTGCCTTTTGCTAGTGAGCTTGCTATCATGAGATGGAGGATTGAGGTGGTGGAGGCCCAAGTGGGGGATTCAGTTTCTCCGGTTCGTAGACGTGCCGTCAGAGGTTGTATCCATCTTGTAATATCTGATTTACATTAATAAGAACTGTCTTTCCCTATCCAATGATGTGTATTTGATTGAATATTGTATCCATTCGAATATGTCAAATTCTTTTACATTATTGATTATATATGCTAGAATAGATCTAACACCATGATAGATAGTATGCTTGTATTGTTTACTTGTTGTTGAGGAAGTATTATATCAATTCAAGCTGAAGATTGGAAAGCTCAACGGGGATCTACTTCAACCGTCCGGAATAAGGTACGAGGTTTGATCCTTTAGTGTTTGACATTTTATTTCTATTGCATATTGAAAAAGACTGATTTCTGGAGTAAAAGCTGTCTGTTGTGGTACCCCAATCCATAGGAATTTCTCTCCGTAACATTTAGCATAGACTCAGCCTCTTCATGGGTTAAACATCAACGCAAAATGGAATCAACCCCACGATGATACAAAGTGTCATAAAAAATGAGGTAATTCTTTGCTACATGACGTAACGGTCGACGCTCATCACGTGAGAAGTGAGAAGGAACCTTCAAAGTTTGAAAATAAGCAATAATATCCTCATACCATGGGTCCATAGTTGAAATGAGAAAAATGTGCTCATCAATGAAAGAGTCCTCATGAACCTCCCCTTCATCCAAACTAGGAAAATCAGATATGAGCTCTACAAAAATTAACAACTTCTTCGACATTTCCGAAACAAACTCGAGATCAAATTTTTGCAATATCACAATCCATTTATTGTATTTCCCCATTATCATCTATCTGGTGAGGACGAATTGAAATGGATTAATGTGATCGACAACCAAAGTTTGGAGAAGAAGGATGTAATGCCTCAAATGTTGGACTGCATGGATGGTAGATAGGGATAGCTTCTCGACATGAGTGTAACAAAGCTCTGCATCAATAAGGTTTCAGCTAAGATAATAGATGACATGATCTTGGAGCTCCTCATCAACTTGAACCAAGACCATACCAATCGTCTCTTGTGACACAACCACATATATAAAAAATTCACGGCTATAGTTGGGTGGACTAAGAATGGGGGCCGATGTCAAGGATTTCTTTAAAAAATCGAAAGACTCCTGGGCTCGCTCATCCCAGATAAATGGTGTGTCTTTCTTCAATAAACGCATGAAACAATTAGTCAAATTGTCAAAATTGACCACTATAATTCGCAAGAATTTTTCCATCCCTTGCAAACTATGAAGATGTCTAATATTACATGAGGGAGACAATTGAAGTATTTCCTCAACCTTTAAAGGGTCGACCCTAATGCCCTCCTTGGAAACAATGAACCCTAGTAAGCGACCTACTCTCACGCAAAAGATGCACTTATGAGGATTTAATCAAATTTTATGTCGATGACATCTTTCAAAAACCAAGCATAGATGGTCAAGATGGTCCACCCTCAAACAAGAGTGAGAATCTAAATCATCGAGATACACTTCAATCAATAGCTTAAGGTCATGAAAAGTGAAGGTCATAGCCCATTGAAAAGTAGCTATGATGTTTTTAAGGTCGAAAGGCATCTTCCGATATGAAAATGTACCCTAAGGACAAATGAAAGCAGTCTTATGCTCGTCCTTAGGTTTAATCTGGATTTGATTATATCCTAAAAAGCCATCCATAAATGAGAATACCTCACTCCCCACACACTCATCTAAGATATGATCAATAAATGGTGTGGGGAAACTATCCTTTGGAAAATCTCGATCCAAGTCTTTGAAATCAGTTCATACATGGATCATTCCCTACTTCTTGCCAAATGGAACAGGATTTGACACCCATTGAGTCAAGGGAATGGGATAGATGAATCCAGCTTTAAGCAACTTCTCTATCTCTACCTTAATAGCGGGTGCTTTCCTAGGATTCATCACACACAAACATTGTCGAACAGATTTAACATTCAGATAGGTTTTAATTTCATGTTCAAATGCATGGGTGAATTCTCGACATCTCCTCATATGACCAAGAAAAAACATCTAGGAATTATTTAAAGAGCTTGGTGTATGCCTCAACCTCATCGGGGGAAAAATATGCCCCAATGTACACATTCTCAATCTTTCTAGGAGTTCAAGAAATTTGTATAGGTATAGTACGTGACAAATTGGCCATGCTCCCTTTGACATACTTACTAGGAGAACCTAATGGGACCATGGGCCTACCAACTTTCTTGCTCAAAATTTCCCTATAGTCATCACACTCTATATGATCAATCTTAGGAAGAAAGTAAGATCTATGATGCAAATCTCTCCAAGGTTTTTCTAAACCAGACATAGCTTCTATAATAGATTCATCCATTGGAAAAATGTCATCGAAGCAGTCATGTGAGTGAGGTGACGCAACCTCCCAAGTAGGCAGTGCATAAGGGTCCTCCTCCTCCGTCTGTGAAGAGGAAGGACTAGGATCTACAATAGGACCAATATTAGATTGATAAGCCACAAATGTTGTAGGTAATGGCATGTTCATCTTGGAAGGTCGACAGTCTTTACCTGAAGTACTCAGAGAAGGGAGAGTCCAAGGATCCTCCAAATGCGAAGTATGGAAAGGAACCGAACTCAATGATGACAAATATCTACTAATACTAGAACCTATCATAAGAATGGCTATGGGACAATTGAAAGTTTCCATCAACTAAGGATACGTTCCCACCCCAACATAATCAGTTGTCGGCTGAGAATGATCAATGACTGGGATAGTAGCTCTCGACGATGCTTTTGCACTGGAATGATCAAAATATCTTTCATCGATCGTAACAATCCTCCGATCCAAAGGAAAACAAACAACCCAGAAGAGAGATGACACAACCGCTTGCATTTTATAAATCAAGTTATCTCCCAGTAAAAGATTGTAGTGGAGGGGTGCATCAACCACCTCAACCGTGATCACTATCACTACGATATTCCCCCCAATTAGACCTCAAGGGAAGAAAGTATATCATGTAATCGAAAATATATTGCATCAAATGCAGTCAACATGGTTCCAGATTTTGACAATGTGGGAGAACCTAAGCCCTTCCAACAAGCTAAGGACATCATGGAAGCTGTAATGCCTTCATCAATTAATGTGCACTCGATGGTGTTGTTCATACACTCTACATGCACTAAAAGATAGACATAGTAGGGCAAGCGAGGCTCGACTCCATGAGTTTCAAATTTAATTTTTTTTGAAGGATTCCCATCAACAACCCCAAGAGCAGACAATAAGGCTTTTCTTTGTGAAGGGAAATTCTAAAGAACTTCTAAAGCAGACATCACACAAGGATTCTATCCCAAATCCTTGACAGTTGAATATTTTTGGGCGGGAATTAGGATTGTGCCCCAAACACTTTAAGAATCCCTTAGGAATGCGAGGTGGAGCTTCAGGCTTATCACTAGGTTTATCAATATGAAAAGGGATCTCGAGTGGAGCAGGTTATTTTCCTAGGTCAAGTTGCAATGAACCATAATCCTTGTCTCACATCACAACATGTTTGGCGGACATCATGTTGACACAACCATGGCCACTTACGATTTTCGGTGGGTTTTGACTTCCACCAAGAGCAATTCTAGGGTCCATGGTCCTTGAATTGATATTCTAGTTTTGCGGTAGAGGATCCATCAACACAGTTGGGCTCTATGTGATGAATTTCGAGGAATATTCCATACGAGGGAGCAAGTGAGTGAGGTGATATGCCCCGCAAATCTTGCAAAGGAACTTGACCTTACGTTTAGACTTCGTATCCCCCCTGGCATTACTATCGTTATTGTCATCATTAGCATTTATGTTCATATTCCCACCCTTTTGGTTGTTTCTACCTTTCTCCTTATTTCGGAAGGGTTGTTGGTCACCCTTCTAGTTTGATGATTGCACAGAAAGTACATCCATTGTTTGAGTGGGATGAGACGAAGTCATAGCTTGTCCCGATGCAGGCTGGTTAATAGACAACTTATTCATTTGATTGGTAACCGGGTCTACAAGTTTAGCACTTGCAGAGCCAACAATTCCATCGGCATGTGGCCCAGGTTTGAACTTAGGATCGAAATTGGATCCTGGTGCATTCTGAATAATATCATACAAGAGCCTAGACTTAGCGTAAATCAAGTTTAATTGATGAGCTAGAAACATATCTTATTCCTCATTCATCACTCTCGACGTGGAAAAATCCTTTTCGATATAGGGGAATAATGATTTGAGGAACCACTCCGAAAGAAACTCAGGTGGAATGTGAGCCTTAATCAACCACTTCCGTCTACGCAACTCTTGAATACGATCAGAGATATGGGTGGATTTATTGTGTTGAAATGTCGACAAGAGCTCAGTATTGGCATCGTAATGCACGGGTAGTTGAAATTGATTGAGAAAGGTCATGTCTAAGTCATTCAAGGTCCGAGATGTGCCCCTGGGAAACTCTATATACCACTTTGACACATGACCGGTTAGGGTGAACTGAAGTAGTCTTACACGAACAGAATCATAATTCAATGAATTCGAATAGAATCATAGTTGGAAAGTCATAATGTGCTCACCAGGGTCCTCACCAGTCTTACCTTTGAATTTTGGAATGTCCAAAGGAATCTTGGGAGGGATAACCATCCCTGTCGGATCGTGAGACACCGGATCATTAGTCAATCTTGATAAGTCAAGAAAATTTAACGTCACTAGGAAAGGGATCCTAGGATGTGAAATTTGGTTCCATGCTCCCTAATAAGGTTGGTTCAACGGTAGGCCTGATTTTTGTAAGCTCCATTGCCTTGGCCATTGCGATAGTATTCTCCTCCCGTTTGACCCATAAAAGGTTGCATGGGAATATTATAATTCGGAATACCTTGATATTGGAATGCTACGAAGCCATATTTATAAGACTGATAAGCAGGTTGAGTCCCAGATCCATAAGGGAGTGTAAAAGGTGCTACATAAGGTGGTACATACCCTTTTGACACATAAGGAGGCACATAGCCTTGTGACACTATGGTGTGAGAAAGAACGGGAACAACATGCCTAACGGTAGTACTCTAACCCAAAGGACCATGCGAGTTAGGGGGGGGATGTATCATTTAAAATGAATTTGAAGGAACATGTGTAGAATAAAATGGAACATGGGATGAGATATGAATTTTGTTCCCAATATTCACATGTCTAGGGTTACTTCCACAAGCGGGAATACTAGTACTAGGCCTAGGTTGCATTTGTGAGGATCCTCCCACTACAAGAGTGGAAGGTGCAATATGAATACTAGCAAACCTATCTGCTAGGAAATGAATGGCAGCGCCCCCAGGCATAGCACTAGGGTCAACACCAGATATGACATTAGGTGACAGACCAGTCTCAGGAAGGTCTGGAATGCCATATCTAAATGGGTCGGTGCTAGAGGGTATCTAATGAGTCTCACTACTCAGAATATGTGAAAAATATCAGCGGTCTGAGTTCATATAGTTTGGAAATTGTGATAGTACACTATGTGATGCCCCAACCTCAAAGTGATTGAGTTCTTCCGTAGTCCCATATAAACTGTTAGGTATAGCCTCTTCCCCGAGGGCTAGAGAAGGGGGCTGCTTTGGGATCTCAGATGTATGACTCATGGTGAGATTTGTGTGTGAATCAAAGTGAGTATCAGTCCTCCTAAACTATCTTATTCTCTCTTGCAAAGGAGGAGGATACATAGAAGGTGGAATACCTGCTAAGCGACGATAATGACGGAGTGTCATGCTTGGTTCCACTATGAATCAACAAAAATAAAAAGACTCAAATTAGTTACATACCCTAAAGATATCTAGCATACATAGAGCACGTTCCTAAGAAAATCTAAAGACAAAATACAAGAAAACCAAGGGGAGGATATGTGAGCTCTCGAATGCAGCAAATCTATCTCACCTAGGAGCGGCTTGAGACTCCCATACACTACAAGCAGAGGTGTGTAACCAATTACAGTGGCTCTCATCTTGAACGAGTAAAGCGACTCTATTGTCCGACCCCTACCTGGCCAGGACACTCACATAATAACCTCTACAAGTACACCCTATGATATCTAGGTAAGGAAACTAAGGCCACCTCAATATAACCAATGCTTAGGAGGACAATCACAGGAAAGATCGACCGTATGGGAAGGGTAGCAAAGCCAGAAGCTCGAAAGCACCAATCGGTACCTCAAAATCCCCGAGATACGAATACTATTATAGAAACATCTCCGACGATCACGGAAAGTGTCTAGGGGCTGTCCCAACCACAATTGTGTACGCTTCCTCATGCTTAACTCTTGTGTAAGAGGAGCCTCTTAAGAACACTAATTATATGAAGGATTTTACTCTCTAACTTGGACAGAGACCTACTTATTTCATTTAATAGTCTTGGATAATTAACTCACAAATGAACTATTCCAAGACTCTAAATCCTAATATTGTTGATGTACCCTATCAAAGAAAAATGTGTAATTCATTTTAAATTAAGCGTTGATTTTAGTGGTTATGATTACTCAAAGGGAAATGACCGTGCAACCAATTATATTATGACTCAACAATGAAATAAATGTGCACACCTAACAAACCATGCTAAGTGCAATCTTGTCAAAATAAGAAAATAGGGTATGCCACTACATGAGATGCATGTTTTTCCTTCAAATGATAATGGAATCATTCCTATATGAAAGCCTAACTATAATTTCAGTAAGCAAACCTAATGTTAGTACCATGCAAGTAAAAAATGCAAAAATGCATAGGTATTCCCAAAAATAAAATGTTTTTGTATTTTGAAAATAAATGAGAGATAAAAGCAACAAAAAGACTCTAAAATTCTCAGACCCTACAACCACTCACAGACAGCAGCCAAGCAGGGCACCAAGATAAAATAAATCTAATGCACTAATCCCAAAACAAAAAGGAAATAAATGACAATAACACCATCTAATAAAAAAGCAAATAAAAAAGGGTCTCTGGTAACAAACAAAGGCAGTATACAGACACCAACAACATCCAGGAAGACTCAGCATCATTCAAAACTCACTCATCAACTCTCAATCATCCAAATAAAGCTCAAAACAGAGGCATATGTGAGTGTTCACATAAAATCTATGTATATACATGGACATTCAGAAGAAACACACATGTATACAGAACTGTGAAGCAAAAATTCGCATACAGGAAGAAAGAAGGGGGGAAATGATAAGTCAAGACCAAAATTACTTCAACTAGACACCAAAGCGTAAAACTGATTCTAGACCTGACATAGAAACTCAGAGAATAGAGATCAATTCAAGCACATTGTGTACTCAATCCCCAAAGAAAAAGCCAAGGAACCTCCCCAACGAAGTTTCCAATTCTATTACGGAGAGAAACTTCCTATGGCTTGGGGTGTACCACAACAGAATGAATGACACCAGAAATCAATCCTTCCCAATATTCAATGGCAATAGAGACATCCAAGACTAAGGGATATGAATCATACCTTATTCCATACGGTTGAGGTAGATCACCATTGATATTTTCCAACACGCTTTCATTCGCAATTCGCTCTCAACAAGAGAAAACAAGACAAACATGATATATATTCAAGTGTTAGGCCTACTCTAGCATATATAACCAATCATGTATAAGAAAATAAATACATCCATGGATACAATATTCATATTTATGCACATGTGTTGGATAGGAAATGGATATATCTATTAATAAAATGGAGATACAATAGTGACAACCTCTTCTGACACTTCTTCGAACTCAAGAAACCAAGTCCTCTACCTGGGCCTCCACCAATTCAATCCTCCATCTCTCAATGGAAATCTTACAAACAAAAGAAAAGCTTGGGAATAGCAGCATTGTGTGCTCCAAAGGGACAAAGAGATGTAGACTCAAGCATAAACAAGTGAGGCAACAATGGACTATAGTTTCCTCACTCTCCAATTTCTCCCTCTTCAATGTATCCAAGAGGCTCAATATATAGCACTCCAAATATGCAATGGAGGGTCAAGTCTTAGCGTTCCCAAGGCATATGGCAAAGATTCAAGATATTCAGAACTCTATGAGGAAAAATCCAAATTTTTTTGGCTTTATGCACATTTCTTGATGTACGCGGGTTTTGGATAAAAAGCTACGTATACACGCGAGTATAGCTTTAAAATTCATGTATACACATAAACAGGTGTTTTTGGGGGGATTCTCTTAGGACATCAAAGTATAATATGAGAAAAGGGGGTCTAAGGAGTCTGCAGAGGGACATGGAAGGCCATAAAGATGTGATCTACCAAGTGTGGTAAAGTCAGCTATAACAAATAGTACTATGCAACTTTCAAAATTCAAATCTTTCATCCAACACTATAGTTTTGAAACTGTTGAAATCACACCTCGAGGACAAAGTTTTAGCTTATGCATTGGTGCCATATCATAGAATAAGTATGGTTCCTCCTTAGGCCTAGTTAAGCCCTTATACTTTAGCTAGGACCTTGGTGAATTCTCACCTCAAGACAACTCTCTTTCAGTCCACACCTGCACAAGGTTACTAAGGCCTTCGTTAGCCATGAATGCTAAGTAATACCTATAACCCATTTTGTTTCCCTAGAAATCAAGTAGAGTCAGACGACATACACAGAAGAACATAAACAACAAGAATATCAATTGTAATTTGACAGAAAATAAATATGATATTTCTCTCATAACTTGACAACAAGAAAGGTAGTGTCGACGTAACAATAGGACACATAATAATGTTCTCGTAATAAGTCAGTTATTTTCTCAACTAGATTAAAGGTTCTGAATTTAACTAAGAGATAATAATGAGACGTTTCTTCCCTTGAAGACAAGAGAAGTAAACATAACAATAAGATGCATCATCATTATGTCGAATGGATAAAGAGGGAACAAATTTGTATGAGTTTATATTACCTTACATAGGTCGCATCTAGACCTAAAGTCTCATTATGTTATTTTATCATAAATTTGTCCTTATGCGGATCTTATTTATTTATTTATCCTATGTAAATTCAGTTAGTTCATTTATTAATTATTTTTTACGAAAATTGGAGATGTTACACCATATAACATAACTGCTAGGTCACCTTTACACAGACCTGAGAACCTAGGACTACCCATGGGCCGTCCATTCTACAGTCGTGCATGTTTCCTAATATTTCTGAGACTCACATATATTATACGTTGAATTTATCCATTGCCAGTTGGTCTATTCCAACTCACATAGCTCATTGTTGGGAGGTCATTGCGTGCAAGAACTTGTCAAAAGATTGATAGGCCCTCCAAAATCCCATGAATCACAATGCTTGCTTCAACAAACATGTCGGTATTCATAATTTTCAGGGTCGCACATTTTTTGTTGTTTCTATATTCAAGTCTATTGTTAGAATTGGAATTTCAAGTAAATATCAAAGTGCATGCCACTTGTAACCCTTCCCGAATTATATCATCTTGTTGGCTTCAATGTGTCGATAAATTAATCAATCATCATTGCTCATTGAAATTGGGAGTGTAAGGAAAAGCGCTAGACCTAAGTTCATTACTAGAACTCAAATTTCAAAATTGAAATATGTAAACCTACCAGTATTTGTGGTTGTTCCACGAATTTCAAAATTGAAAATTTGATGAACGAGTAGTGTGGGGGTTATGTTGTATCCTGGTAAAATCATTAACCCCAATGGTTACAACTGCCAATTCTCTATGTGCATGTGTTAAATTTATCGTCCTGGAACTATCATCCTTAATTCGTTGGGAGCATGATTTAAATAATTTTTTCCTCTCAATGTAGTGCATGAGTTTCCGAGATGATGATTAATGAGTTTTATAATGAGTTTTTTTTAACTTTAACACATAACAATATGCATTAGGGTATTCTTTTTAATCCTTGATTTGCGCGCACTTTACCAGCTCAAGCTACTTGGTCATCAATGCATAAAAAATGCGAATTGATCCCATCCGATGAAGGAAATGTCTTTTATAGTAAAAGAGCCCGGCACAATATGATGGTTAAATAGTTGAGTACAAGTTGCACTTGTTTCTTACTAAGTTGATCATCCTCTTCATGGCCACGTAATCAAATTTTACAGCATACCATTGGCATGAAAGAGGGACTTTATAGATATTATTTCTACATATTGTCAGTAGATACATGATTTTTCCTGCCTAAATGACACTACGATCATCGCTTATGCTAATTCGGTGGAATTGATTCCATAGATAGTTTCAGGAAGCAACCAAGATGTCAAGCAGCCAAAATGCATGGAACTACTTTCAATTTACGAGGCTTACATATATTTCCATCAATGGATATGCATATAGTTACTAGACTAGCCATAGACCATTTTTTCATGGATATGCATATTGTTACGAGACTAGCCATGAACAATTTTTCCTCGTGGTACTGCTATTGTTTACTAATGGCATCTCGAATTCTTCAAGACCATTCTGTTCATATTCAATGGAATCAACAATTTATCCATTGATTTTTGCTAGCAACCATTAAATTGTTTGTCATTATTATTGTAATACCTACATTCAACTTCGCAGGTTTTCAGGTAATTCCCTATGTCCTAAGATGGATGGCGGCCATGTTATAAAGATGGATGACAGCCATGTTCCATCTTCCCCTTAATGCGTGATGTCCATTCTATTTGTGGGTAAGACTATGATCTAAATATTGTATAAAGGGAATTTATTGGCTGCAAAGCTGAGCATGTAGAGGAGTATGTCATCTAGGAAAAAGTTGAACATGAGTGGAAATATACCTTCCAAAATGGCTTGACTCGCTCACCTCATGGTAAGGTTAGAATCCAATATGATTTAGTTATTACAAAAATATTAAGATGCAAAATAATGTTAGTAGGATTTAATTGTTATATTTACTTGATGATTCCACATAGAGCTGTTAAGTTTATGTCAAAGTAAGTTAGCTGCAGAATAGACACAAGAATAGATGAAAACGCTCTTGCGAATCCTGGACAAATTCATGATGCGACAGGTCTTTGGGATGCACTAGCACGGGTGCAACAGAACCCTACCGAAACAATAGACCTTATCTGCACTAGGTGCAAGGTATTCGGGATGCTAAATTATTTTTTCCTTTTCATTTATTGGTTTGCTAAATTATCTGATTAAACAAAATATGCATTGTCATATTACTAGGACTTGTGTGTGATTCCCTTTAAATTGGAAAACAAATCAAATGAATTAATTTAGGGGCATGTCTTCTTATGCTTTTGCAATTTTTCTTTCAGCTATCTAGGCGGACTGATAATTGGATTAATAATTATAGGAACACAAGATCAAGAGATGGTAGAGACAGGGATTACCTCTTTACCATCCCAATCTACGTTTGCAACAATCCAACAATGAGAACACCAAAATCAACAACGACAATCACTAGAATCATCAACCCATCAATGGTGTAGATGTTGCAACAACACAGCATAATCATAGTCATAGTTATCATGAGTTCCTATCAAATCTAGTGTGGAAATCATATGTTCTCAGCTTCTTGGTACGAGATAGGAACACCAACATTCAAAGAATCTTTAGGGAGGATTAGTTCCCAGCATTTAAGGAAACTTCATCCATAACTCGCATCGCATCCTTCAATAGTTAATATAAAATTTCGAGTGATGAGTGACACAGACCATGAAGAACCTTAGAAAATCAATATCTTATTACGTAGATGAATGTTACATATAAAGGATATCAAAACCGTTATCTACAGTTAGATAACGAGATTACTAACTAATAACTGAAATATTATTTACAATGTAATCCCGAAGGATTACTCAACATTCCCCCCTTAATTCGAAGGGACATCTGACATGCCAAGTTGCATTCTAAATGTTTCAAACTTTTCATGGCCCAATGCTTTAGTAAAGATATCTATAATTTGCTCAGAAGTAGGACAATGTGTTGGATGAATGCTTTTGGCATCAACATGATGTCGAATCAAGTGATATTTGGTGTTGATATGTTTGGTTTGATCAT
This sequence comes from Pseudotsuga menziesii, assembly GCA_001517045.1. Lineage (NCBI taxonomy): Eukaryota > Viridiplantae > Streptophyta > Pinopsida > Pinales > Pinaceae > Pseudotsuga > Pseudotsuga menziesii. Next base: position 135,145 of record LPNX010121751.1, read on the forward strand.
GGAATTTTGCATTCTTAGTCAATTGAATTGTAGAAGTTTTGTCAACAAAGCGAGGCATTGAAGTCACTTGTTTCTCTTGCAAGTCTTCAAGTATTTTACAAAGCCAAATGATTCTTTTGTGGCTTGAGATGCTGCAACACATTCGGCTTCAGTTGTATAATCAATAGGAACATATTGCTTTCGTGATCTCCATGTGATAGCTATTGATCCAAGGTTCATCAAATAACCTGAAGTAGAGACCCCATGCTCTTTATCTCCATCAAAATATGAATCTGAATAACCAATGAGATGAAAGTCTAAAACTTTAGAATATTTGATGCCATAAGATTGAGTGCCTTTTAAATATTTGAGCACTCGCTTTGCTACATTCCAATGACCTTCACAGGGATGATGCATAAACCTGGAAAGTATTCCTACAGCAAAAGTTATGTCGGTACGAGTAGTAGTAAGACAAATTAAACTTCCAACAAGCTTCCTGTACTTTGTTGGATATTCAAATGTGCTACCTTCATTTGAAGTAAGCTTTAGATTCTGCTCCATTGGTGTTGAAACAGGATTACAATCCTGCATACCAAATTTGTTTAATAACTCTCCAACATAATTTTCTTAGAAATGAAAATGTGCTTTGGCTTTTGATTTACTTCAATTCCTAAATAATAATGTAATAATCTCAAATCTGTCATATCAAAAACCTTTTTCAACTCTCTTTTGATAGATACTATATAATCGTCATTATTTCCTGTGATAAGCAAATCATCCACATAGACAACTAGATATGCAACTGATCTTCCAACTTTCTTGACAAATAAAGTTGCATCATCTAGATTGAAGTGCTTATAATTCAATTTGAGAAGATGTTCAATTAAATTTTCATACCAAGCTCGGGGTGCTTGCTTTAAACCATATAAAGATTTGACTAATTTGCATATCTTCTGTTCTTGACCTTTGATAGCAAAGCCTTTAGGCTGATCCATATACACATCTTCTTTTAAGTCTCCATTCAAAAATGTGGTTTTAACTTCCATGTGATGTATCTTCCATCCTTTTTGTGCTGCTAATGAAAACAAAGTTCGAATGGTGCCCCATTTAGCTGTAGGAGCAAATGTTTCTATGTAATCAACACCTTCTTTCTGTGCATACCCTTTTGCTACAAGTCTCGCTTTGTGTTTGTCAAGTGACCCATCTGCTTTATACTTATTTTTATATCTCTACTTGCATCCAATCAGTTTGGTTCCAATTGGAGGGTTCACCAACCTCCAAGTTCCATTTTTTATGAGAGAATCATACTCTCTTTGCATTGCACTTTTCCATATATCACTATTTACTGCTTATTGAAAAGATGCAGGTTCAGCAAACGCATAAAAGTTTAATTCACAATCTAATGTTACAAAATCATCATACCTTTTTGGAAATGTCTTAGTCCATATTGATCTATGAACTTCTTCTTGTTTTGGTGTTTTATCTGTTTCTTCTTTAAAAGCAGGTTCTGCATTATCTATGATACTTAATTTATCCATTCCATTAACAATATCATCAACTGCATCATCTTCTGTTTCATCAACTTGTGCATTAGAATCATCGACTTGTGCATTAGAAGGAAATTCCAAAACTTGACTTAGAACAAGAATCCCCCCTTCAATATTTGGAAGTTCATTATCCATTTCATGATAGATTTTTTTAGAATGAAATATATCAATCTGAGCAAGTTGTTTATAAATAGTGAGTGCATCTTTCTCAAACTCAAGAAATATAACATCTCTAGAAACAATAAACTTCCTGTTATCTTCATCATACAACATATAAGCTTTAGAAATATTAGAATATCCTCAAAAAATACACTTACGACTTCTTGCTCCCAATTTATGTCTTTGTTGCTCGGGAATCAAAGCATAACATGTGGAACTGAAAATTCTAAAATGCTTGACAGCTGGAAGATGATCATGCCACATTTCATAAGGTGTTTTGTTTTGTATTGCAGTAGGACATTTATTCTTAATGTAGACAGTACAAAGAACTGCTTCTCCCCCAAAAATTAGCTTGACATTCTTAAAAAACATCATCGATCTTACCATATTCAACAATGTCCTATTCATACATTCAGCCACACCATTTTGTTGTGGATTATAAGGAACAATTGTTTGATGTTTAATACCATTCTCCTGCAAATATTTTTCAAAATATTGTGATGTATATTCACCACCGTTATCAGTTCGAAGGGTTCCAATATTGAGTTGAGCTTCATTTTTAATCCATAAATGAAAGTTTATGAATGTATCAAAAGCTTGAGATTTTTCTTTTAATAAATAAACCCCAACACATCCTTGTAAAGCCATCAATGAAAGTCGTGATATATTTGTTATTTGTTACCATTTGTTGATGGAACGGGCATGGGCCCACATAAATCTGAGTGAACAAGACCAAGCTTTCTTGAAGCTCGAAACATAGAATCATTAAAGGTTGTTTATTGTGCTTGCCTAAGATACAAGCATCACATGGGGAAAGGTGTCTTGGAATAGTAGGAAGCCCTTGAACTCCTTTCTGTTTCATAATCCTGAGACTGTCATAATTAATATGACCAAATCTAGCATGCCACAATAAGCTGGAAGATAAATTACTATTATGCTGAACCAAATTTGCAAAATTCTATGAATTGGATGATGTACCATTCAACTTTAAATTTTTTTTATCTTCTACTCCATTCATTACAATCACATTTAATCGAAGCTCTTCTAATTTCAATAATACCATCAAACATATGTATCGAGTGATTTTGTTGTCTAATTTGCACAAAAGATATTAGATTTCTCTTCAATTGTGGAACATAAAGAACATCAGGAAGTATATAATCAGCAAGTCCTGATAATTTCAATCTAACAGAACCAATTCCTGAAGGTTTTAACTGAGACTTATCTGCCAAATGTACTACCCCATCAATTTGATCACTAAACATTTCAAGGAAGTCTTTTCTAAATGTCATATGACATGTGGCTCCAGTATCCAATAACCAAATATCATTCCATGAAAATGAAGTACTGAAAGCTTCTTCAATTCCTAGATTACAATGTGCAACAACATAATGTGCAGATTCAGGAGATTTACCTTTATCATTTCCTTTATCTTGTACTTGCTCTTTCTTGTTAACAATTTTATCCCGAGAAGTTCTATAATAACTAGCAGTATGACCAATTTTTCCACATCTATAAAATTGTTTCTCTCCTTGATTAAATATCCCCCCCCCTCCTCTGTACTATCCTCTTTGTCCTCTACCTCGACCTCTACTTCTATTTTCATCCTTTGTAAATTCTTCTTTTGATTTGTGTCATTTTTGTGCAAGATGGCAAAGTTTCTTCATTGGGTTTAGACTCCTTCCCAAATGCTTTCTCTCTTTCTACAATTTTCTCAACAAGTGTTTCAAAGGTCATAGCTTTCATTTGGCCACTAGCTTGAAGTGATTCTAAATAATGAGTATAGGTAGGATATAGAGCTTTAATAAATGCAGTAAGTTGAATGTCAACTTTTACACCAGTTGCATCAATATCATAGAAAATGGCTCTAATTTCAGAAGCAAGTTTCATTGGATCATTATCTTTTAACTCTAAGTTAAATAACTTCATTAACAATTGTATGATTTCAAGCTCAAAATGTGAATCATACAAATCTTTTAGTTTTTTTAATGCTTCCCAATCACTTTTTCTAGAAACTAAATGTCTACTTACTTCTTCAGTTATAGAGGCAATAATTAAGGCATAAGCTTTCTTGTCCTTGCTTTTCCATAATGCTAAATCTTTGGCATTAGTAGGTGGTACTAGTGTACTTTTATCCACTTCATTTATTGCTTTTCCATCTTCCTTATCTTCTAAATTCTCATTTTCACAAATTCCATCCCACATATCATTAAAAATAAGGGTATTTTTAACTTTACGAAACCATTCCTGATAATTTTCTTTTCCAGATAAAATAACTCCAACAATTGAAATTAAAGAATTCATTGAAATTTACTGTGTAGTAAATTTTGTACAAAATAGAGTCTGATATATTCTTTTCCTCTTAAATACCTCCCCAAAGAATTGATAATTAATTTAAAGAAACCATTGCACGAAAATATAAATAACAGCTCTCTTCTTTTTTCTTTTTTTTTCCTTTTAAAAAAGAAAAATAATTCTTCAAAACAATTACCGGAACAATTTACGTCCAGTCTCCTCTTAATGTGCAGTCTTTGTCTTTCTTCCACAATCTTTACTAATCAGATCTCCTTTATTCCTTTCTTGGTGATAGCTCCTTTGCTGGCTCCTCCTTCATGGGCTCCCTCTTTCTCACCAAGTCTTTCTAACCAATGCTTCGCTGCCTTTGCTCTGATACCACTGACACAGACCATGAAGAACCTTAGCAAATCAATATCTTATTACGTAGATGAGTGTTACATATAAAGGATATCAAACAGTTATCTACACTTAGATAATGAGATTACTAACTAATAACTGAAATATTATTTACAATGTAATCCCGAAGGATTACTCAACAATTAGATCATCTCCTTTCTGTTCTAAATCATAGGTGATCGGGCAGTGTAGGGATATGGTGATCAAATGGTGTAGGGTGCATGTAGATCGAGATCTGTAAGCATCGCAATGCAAAGGAGGTGCAGCTGCAAGTTCGGTATGAAAAATGTAACTCAAAATTTTGAAATCACCAAATAAGGTAATGTTGAGGGTAAGTAATGCTAAGGATTATCATTACTTGGATTTGTTTCCACCTGGTTCTCAAAGTAAAATGGATTTGAATGCATATCATTAATGAAGTGATTTGAATTTCATTAAATTATTAAGTTGAATTGTTGCAAATGCCAACACATAGAAAACAACTATTAAAGTTAAAACTGCAAGTATTAAAAACTTTCTCCATACCGATATGTTCGTCCTTCAAAGATAATGCAAATGCCAACACATAGGCTCCAACCATTAAAGAAACTACTCTATGTATCCAAAAAAAATCTCATTCCTAGAATTTCGGTGTCACATCAAAAATAAGACCCCTAAGATTCTAGATAAATAATATTAAGTTTATTATTTAATAAAAAATAAAAAATAAAAAACTATTACACGAAAGTTTGGTTATAACTAACATATTGCAAACTTCAAAGACTAAGTATTGTTAGTCATTGCCGAAACGAATTCAATAGGTGACGCTCATCCTACTTATTCTTTGGCATTCCTTAAAGTAGCTGAAAACAACACTTTTTATAATGATCCACATGTAAAGCAATACCAGATTTTAAACAACGACATGGGACCTTATATATCTAAAAATTCAAAAAATTACGTTGTCAGACGATTATGTTTTCATTTTAGATTGTATGATTATATTTATTATAAATTATAAATATTTTAGTCATTAGTAACTAAACAAAGATATTTGTGTTCAATGGGGTTGGATCAGTGAGAAGTTTTTCACGAGTGGGCAATGTTCAATTCTAATGAGGGCCTTACCTGGAGCCATGAGGAAACCTTGAGGTAGTGGTAGAATGTGTGGTTCCACCTAGAGAGATTGTATTAAATGATCTCGTGACCCGTGGACACATAAGGGGATCAAATCCCACCTCGATGTCCTCCTAACATTTTAATCCATGAAATGTAAAACAATTGGTGGTGGGAGATTGTTAAGACGCCTCTAAACGAAAAGAAACCCCATAGATACCAAAAAATAAAACCATATTAAGATGTTGATGCGGTCAAGACGGAGCATATACATATTTCATTAATATAAAATATTAATTATTCTTTTAAATAGAAACAAAATTCCTTGGTTAAGATATTAATTGTACACATCATGTTGCTACACGCTTGCTATTAATTTTAGGGAAAAGTCTATTTTCTTTGCTAAACCTATGTTATTTCATTTTTATAAATATGAAGAGTTGGTCATAAGCTTTATTTATTTAAGGCAGTCGATCTAATTGCATTTTTATAAATATACAAAGTTGGTTATAAACTTTATTTAAATTAGTTGAACCTAAAGCATTGCCTAAATATAATTTTTTTAAATTACATTATAAAAGCTCAAATGTTTATCATTTTGGTTAATAATTAGCCAAACTTCAATGTATCATTTTGGAGTTTTATTGATGGTATATGTTCTAGAAAAGTTGAGTTTTTCCTAAACTCTTAACACAAAATTTTACAAAGATTAATATAATAATTAATCATAGTGAAAATTATTTATTTTAATTTAGCTACAACTTTGATCATAATATAAAATAATATTTAAGCAGTAAATACATATCACGATTTATTAATTATAAAAATTTATCAATTCATATAATATATGTTTATATTATAATGAATGGTATCTTTTCTAAAATATAAATATAAAGATTTATCAATTCATATAATATATGTTTATATTAGGATTTTTTTAGAATATAAATTTATATTTTAAAAAGTATATATAAATTTAATATAATATAATAAATAATTTAAAATTAATTATTATAATAAAAAGTTTAATAACATTTAAAGAAAGAACCAATATTTATATTAGTGAAAATTTAGTTACATTGTTATATGCATTTTGTGATTTTTCATATGTATCACAACATGAGATTGTTTCCATTCAATAACTAATTTACAGCTATAATTGAGTTATATATATAAAAAATAAAGAAATTAAAACAATATCATTTGAGATATTAATGCATTGCATAATATAAATTATTAAACACCATAAACTTATTAATTGTTTTTTAAAAATTTTATATTTAAAATTTTCAAACTTAAAATGATGGGATTAAAATGATTTGATTTGATATAGAGTTTTAATGTACAATCTCTTTTATTTGTTAAACTTTCAAATTTAAAATGATTGAATCAAAATGATTTGATTTTGATATAAGAGTTTTAATGTATAATGTATTTTATTTGTTTATTTATGTTTTAAAGGAAAAATAATACAAATTTTATAGTGAAGATTTTCAAACATAAAATGATGAGATTAAAATGATTTGATTTGATATAATGTTTTTTATTTGTTAAACTTTTAAATTCAAAATGATTGGATCAAAATGATTTGATTTGTATATAAGAGTTTTAATGTATAATTTCTTTTTCTTTCACAGTTTTTATGAGGTGGGCACCAATTCGGCTGGTCCATCTATCAAGTCAACACGAAAAACCAGATTACAAGTCATGTCAAGACCCAGCAAGAATTAAACATGGATATGCTAGATTACAAAGATTTCAACAATCTGGACTAACCAGTACACTGTCCCCTTGGGACTAGTTTCTTTTATTTGTTTATCTTTTATTTCAACAAATAAAAGAATTTTATTTGTTTATTTATGTTTTAAAGGAAAAATAATATATTATATTATGAAATATGTATTAATTATTTAAAAAATTAAGATTTATTTTAAAACATTGTTTCAAATTCAAAATAAATATATATAATAATAAAAATATGTATAAAAGATATCTCAATTCTGTATGTATAACTATAAGTAAAACATATAAAACTCTATAGTAAATAAGTTATAACTTATGATCACAAGTTAAAATTTTGTTAATAATAAAACTAGCACATCCATATAGTTTGTGGTTGGATCAGGTCCATAGGGATCAAATGGTGGAGAGATAGCGATGGAATAGAAGAGTTTGTAATTTATTTTAAATATTCATCATATTCTGGGTTCAACTCTCAGTGATCTATGCTTTGCTCCATGTTATCACGACATTCTTCTTGTTATCTATTTATCAATTACAGTTATTTTTTTTAATCTTTTCTAGTTAAAAGGGTTCAACTCTGAGTTATCCATGCCTAGCTACATGTTATCACCAGCATTCTTCCTGTTATCAATTTATCAACTATCAATTATTTTTTTATATTCATTTTCTTTTTATCTAGTATTCTTTTATTTATCTGCCATGGAATATTGGTTATATCCATTCATCAACTGTTATATCCATTCATCCACTCTCATTCATCAACTCTGAATTATGTATGCATTGATACCAGTTATCCATTTATCACTTAGCTACCAGTTATTTTTTTATATTTTTTTTATAATTGTTTATTTCGAATTTTGAAGGACTGCCATAAAATCAATCTAGACTAAGCACTTATCTAAAAAACATAAGCCTTAGTCTACCCCAAATCTCAAATAAAAACCTCTATCAACATAATTATAACTTACCATTATAATGATATAGAGTTGTTTAATTCAGATTTTTTTTTGTTTTCTAACTTCACATTTTCTTCACTTAGTTCAAGTTGATCACGGGCATGCATAGGATTTGAAGACAATCCATCCATAAATTATAATTGAGGTTCGAGTATTTCCATTGATTGGAAATAATGTTGGCCATTCCACAGAAATTACCAGACGGTACTATGATTTTGTTGTTTTTATACGGACCAATGCACTTGCTTGGTTGTGGAGAATTGATTGAAGTACTATGTCAGGAGCCAATGATAATGTAAAATCAATTTGATGTCTTATATAGTCCTCGCAGAGCATAATATTTTCTAATTGTGCTTCTGAAGATCCATTACCAAAGTTCGCAATGATAAAGTTAAAAACAATAAAGACAATAGTTGATGTTAGCGTGTTAAACTGTAGAGGGCTGAGTGAAGTGGTTTAACACCCTGGTGAAGGTTAACAGAGTTATTAGACCCAGGAGGGAGGTCACAGGACCTTGAGAGTTGATACACATATTGAGCCTCATTATGGGATATATTACAGCATAGAAAGGAGATATCGCATCGTATGACGAGCAGCGGTGTAAGATATCGTAGGGAAGGAGCTTAGCAGAAGAGTAAGTTTGCGCATCACCATAGAAGATGCAATGCGATAAGAGTCCACTCCATATTAGCGCCAGCTAGAAGGAGAGATCATCCTCGCAGAGAGATCCCGCTGGCTAAGAAGAGTCGTGAGACCCTAGGATGCTACAGAACCCAGTTGAAGACACCTGAGTCTTCAGCCACCCCATCTAAGATCACTTCGGGTGAGACTTCAGGCCGCTCTGCGGTCTATCACCGAAAGGGCCAGTGAGCTAGGGGTTTTGTTGGTACAGTAAAGTAAACCCGGGTCTGCCCAGTCAGAACCAACAAATGGTTTCGTTGCTAGTTTTGAACAAATTGAAGAGCTAATGTTCTATTGGCATCCTACTAAAGAAGAACTCAACCAGTGGGTTGGGTCAAAGGAAAGAGAATTTGTTGTGACAGAAAACAAGAGTCCTAGGCTCAGTACAAAGGACTGGTTACAAAAACATATCTTCACAGATCTGCATGAGATATTTTTTGCGACCTATGCAAACGAGCTGTACGACTGGTTATCAAAGTTGACTGATAACCGTGAGCTGGACACCGGAGTTGATTCAGACCGTGAGGAGCATAGACAATCCCATTTCATGAGCAGTAGACTTCTGACTCGTAAGTTTACTGGAAGGCTTCATTATCGAGTTTGTAGTTGATCAAAGAAAAAGTTTCAACGAAGCCGAGAGGTACTTCTTCAAAGGATATCACGGTAAGTACTTGAACTCTTTAAATTTGTCTATTAAGATGTTATTACATGAAAAAGGAGTAACGGATATGTTCTCAGATGAACAAGTTTAGTAAGTGTAATGTCACAAGAGTTTGAGAGTGATTTTGATGAAATTGGATGTACACGTAGTGGTAAGAAATATAAAGTAGATTTCAGCTCTTCCTTCATGGAAGACAGTTCAGACCATACTAGAGAATAGAGCCAAAGTAATACAGAAAGACCAGTAGGGGGTATCCCTTACCACCCTTATACCCCACAGAAAATGACCAAGACTCAAAACAATCCCGTAGGAACTACATCTAGTAGTTCACACACAGTACACACAACAGTTACACTGCCAAGTGGTAGTAACACAGCAAATCAGAACCCACCACATAGAAACAGAATGGGGGACGACATGAAGTTACCTACCTTTAAGGGTATAGGGGAAGAAGACCCAGAACAGCATTGGTTCCTATGTGAAGCCATATGGACCATTAAACAGATCTAGGATGATAATACTAAGCTTGTCCAGTTGGCCACTACACTTAGAGAAAGAACCTTAATATGGTATATGAAGTATACAACAGCGCAGCCCAGAACGCTCATACAAGTCAGGACCGCCATGATCAAAGAATTTAAGAAACCTAAGTCTGAGTCACAGTGTATCACAGAGCTTAAAGACATTAAACAGTCACCTATAAAGTCAGTATGGGGCTTTAATTAGAAATTCAAAGCTCTTATAGACTAGGTCAGCTTTGAGTTTGCACCAGAGCAACATAAGGAATGGTTCATCGTAGCACTGCTCCCGCATATCAGACTTCCTCTTATGCAACAGAGACTCCATAAACAGGATGAAGCGTTGGAGATGGCAATGAAACTAGAGGCTTCACCTCTAGCTGAGACTAGTATAGGTATGACAAACCTACAGAACCAGTTAGCCAATCTCACGTTACATCTACATGAGATTAAGAAAGGGAAAGAAGTTGCACAAGAACTATGGTGTATAAAGTGTAAAGGACAAGCCCATACTAAAGATAACTGTCCAGTATTTGTTGAGTATTTAGCAAGTGGGGCTCCTAACCCCTTAATACAGACCCAAGGGCCATGGTGTGAACTCTGCAGAACAAGAGGGCATAGACCACAGGAATGCCCTTTACTTCAGAAGTATGTACAAACCCCTAAGAACTTATATTGTAACTTCTGCAAGTCAGTAGGTCATGATGAACATAATTACCAAGCTTATGATCTCATGATAGAGAGAAAGCATGACTTGTACAGAGTCCAGTCAGAGACACCAGGTCCAGTAGCAGGACCACAGCATGAACCGGCTCATGATGGCCATGGTGGAGGATTCAGAGGACGAGGCCGTGGAGGAGGCTTTGGCCATGATGGAGGCTTTGGCCATGGCTGTGGATCGATCACTTGTTACAATTGTGGAATTGTAGGACATTATGCTAGGGACTGTCAGAACCCTAGTACGACATGTAAGCATTGCAAGTCCTATGATCACCCTATAGAAGAGTGTCTGATCTTGATAGCCAAGATTAGGGATCCTAAGCCAGCAGTAAACCAGAACATTCAGCTTATTGCTGCTGAGCAGAAATAAATAGAACCCAGAGTCAATATAGTGACTCACAGCGGTGCTTCTACTAGTAGGACATCGTACGATGCAGAAAATAATACAGGTTCGAAGTGGGTGCGCAAAGCAACTAATAAATCAACACCACTCGACCTGCAGAAGAACAAAGAAACATTTCAGCAAGCAAAATCTTTCTTTACTGAACCTACAACATCAGGATCGCAGGTACTGCCTTGTAGGGGCGTACCGTAGCAAACACCTTATGGTGTTAGTCCTGTGTAGATATCGTAGGCTACCACATCTAGAAGGTGCGAAGAGGATGAGTCGATAGGAAGTGTACATCCTTCCTGCAGAGCTGCTTGAAACTTGTACAAAATGAGAAAGCCATCGGAGAGCTTCAGCGCATCATAGATCAGTGTCAGCCGTCTTCTTCCATGAACAGTGCGCAGCGGGCTGTTCATAATATTATGGGCCATACAAGAACAGGAAGAGAGATGAGACTCACAGCGTAAATTGGAGAATTTGAAATGGATGAGGTAATCCTAGATTTAGGATCAGAGGTGAATGTTCTGACTAAGCAGACATGGGAACAGATGGGTAGCCCTAAGTTAGCCAGATCACCTATCCATTTGCGACTAGCTAATTAGCAGAGGGTATCACCATTGGGTCGATTACTGTAAGTATTAGTTGATATTGATGGAGTTCACAGCTTTGCAGACTTTGAAGTCATAGAAATCATTGGTGATAGAAAAACATACCCAGCTTTACTAGGTATTTATTGGGCAATCGATAACATGGCTGTTATCAACTTAAAGAAAAGACAAATGACCTTTGAGGACAATCAGATTCAGGTCATTGCACCGTTGGATCCTTTCCAGGGTCCTCGCTACATTGAACCTATCAGAGCAGAGGAGGAGGTGCGCAACATGGAAAGCCTTTATCAGATGACCGCTAATCAGAGTGATTACATCAACCTCACCGTAGAAGGAAATATCAGTTGGCGATGCGACAGCTCATGCGCATCAGATTCGAAGGTTGGTTTAGAAAATTGGCAGAATAGACTTTACGAAGTCTCAGCTCGCAGATGTGCGTTTATGACTAAGTCATTGTGATGGATCGGCGCAGAGATTATTGACATTCCATTGTTTCAGGGCTTAGCAGATGTCAATGAATTTTAATAGCAGTTTGAGCAGGAAATTCCTCATGAGCAGAGGATGACAACTATGGACCTTGCAGTAAAAGCCACACCTGCAAGATGGTGGCATGCACATAAAGAACATATCGCATAATGGGATGATCTTAAAAGACTGATGGCGATCAGATTTTCTAACGACAATGAGCCTTTATAGTAGAAATACATAGGAGAGAGTGACCCCAGGTCACATATTCAGATTTGCGAACAGAGTTGGTCAAATATTCCAGAGGATGAATGGGTTCACCTATTCATTCACACTTCAGATACAATTCCAAGGAATTATTACACTGAGACAGAGTTGCGTAGAGGAACCATCACATGGCCACTTATGATAGACAGCTTCCTACTCACTTTCACTTTTGAATTTGAGTATCCAAGCATTGATCAGGCTCTAGATGTAATAAAGACTAAGATATTTGACAACTGTACCCTATCAGTGCTTGCTCAACCTGATTGGGCCAGACAGTTGGAACATGTGCTAGAATGTTACAACTTCGCAGCAGAGCCAAATGATGAGGATGAGAATCCTCGTAGTGTCAACATTCCTGAGTCAGAAGGGACTCGCGACGTTGATGGACCAAGACTAGAAATTCTCGGTATCACAGAACCTATCAAGATTAAAAATATCAATATTGGCACAGAAACAGAACCTAAGTTTGCCTTTATTGGAGACTATTGGGATGATGAAACAGTAGGACACATCACAGATCTCTTACATGACTATCAGGACCTATTTACCACTAATTTCACAGAGATGAAGGGAATAGTAGGAGATTTGGGAGTAATGCGGATACCATTGAAAGAGGATGCTAGGCCAGTTAAGCAGCGTCCATACAGTTTGAATCATCGCTATAAAGAAAAATTTAAGGATGAAATTGATAAGATGCTAGCAGCAGGAATCATTGAAAAAGAAAATAAAACCAAAGGAGAAATCAGGATTTGTGTCGACTTGTGCAAACTCAATGACGCATCACTTCATGACCCATTTCTGACACCTTTCACTGATGAAGTTTTAGACAATGTGGGAGGACAAGAGGTCTACTCCTTCACTGATGGCTTTTCAGGCTATCATTAGATCAAAATCCATACAGAGGATCAACATAAGACCACTTTTATGACAGAATGGGGCTCATTCCAGTACACGATAATTCCCTTTGGTCTTAAAAATGCACCAGCTATCTTTTCTAGAGTAGTAGTTGCTGTATTTAAGGAATACATCCATAAATTCTTAGAATTCTATTTTGATGATTGGACTGTATTTGGATTAATCGACAAGCATATAGGATATTTAAGGCTCATGTTAGAGAAATGTAGGCAATATCAGATTTCTCTTAACTTGAAGAAATGTATATTCTGTGCGCCATTTGGTATTTTGTTGGGTCATATTGTTTGCAGACAAGGCTTGATGGTAGATCCTGCAAAGATTGCCATCATTGTTAATCTTCCAGCACCCAACTCAGTCAAGCAATTGAGGACAGTGCTCAGTCATACCGAGTACTATAGAAAATTCATCAAAGGTTATGCAAAGATCACAACACCTATGGAAAATTTGTTAAAGAAAGAAGTGAAATTCCTATGGAATGAGGAATGCCAGCAAAGTTTAGACACACTTAAAGAGAAGATGGTTACAACACCCATCTTAGTATTCCCAGATTGGAACAAGCCATTTCATGTACATGTGGATGCATCTAGCATCGCACTAGGGATCGTCTTAACCCGGCCAAGAGAAGGAGGTATCGATCACCCTATCACGTACTCAAGCAGAAAGCTATCTACCGCGGAAAAGAACTACACCGCTACAGAAAGAGAAGGATTAGCTATGGTGTATGCTCTACAGAAGTTCAAGCACTACCTGTTGGGTGCCCCATTGGAGATGTTCACTGACCATTCTGCTTTAAAGTACTTGGTCAATAAACCAGTATTAGGAGGAAGGATCTGTAGATGGTTACTCTTATTTCAGGAGTATGATTTTGAAATTATTGTAAAACCAGGAAAATTAAATGCCGGACCTGATCACCTGTCGTGGATAGATTCAGGCAAAGAACCAAGTAATTTAGAGGACAATTTTCCAGATGCGCAATTGTTTTCTATCCAGATCATAGATGAGTATTACGCTGATATTAGTCACTTTCTCACTACAGGGTGGGCACCTGTTGAGTTTACTAAGCAGCAAAAGAAATAGTTAGTTGTTAAAGCAGCAGACTTCACTTTGATTGCAGGACATTTATATAAGTTAGGACCAGATGAAGTCTTGCGCAGATGCGTGATGCGGCATGAGAAAGAGGCCATTATCAGAGAAGCACATTCAGGTGTTGTAGGAGGTCATTTCACAGGAAAGCCGACTGCTCAGAAAATCCTAGCTGCAGGATTATGGTGGCCTACTTTGTATAAAGACACTAAGGAGTTTTGCAGATGCTGTGATATCTGCCAGAGGGTAGGAAAACCTTCGCGGAGAGATGAAATGCCACTGTGACCACAGATTACATTACGGGCATTTGACAAGTCGACTATAGATTTTGTGGGTCCTATCAACCCACCCGGGAAACGATCTGGTGCGAGATACATCATCACAGGAACATAATACATCACCAGATGGGCAGAGGCCAAAGCAGTAAGGAATTGTGATGCTGCTACAGTTGCACAGTTCATTTTTGAAAACATCATAACTAGATTTGGATGTCCAGTGTATTTGAAAGGAGGCATCGCACCGGTAATTAGTCTACATGTGTAAAAAAAAAAAAAAACGGTAAGTATGAGGAATCGCATCAGAAAATAGTATGTTGCGCAAGTCATAGGATGCTTGTGGAGTTTTTGAATGTTGCGGCGTTCATGCCGACACTTTGGTCTGAGACGACGCAATGTGGAATCGCAGCAATGCGATGTTCCCCGTGCCACGTAGATGATTTTGAATGGAGACAGAGGGCTAGTCACTTCGCCTTTTGATAAGCAGTTAATCCAGATACGACAGCTATACGTTGCCCTAGATTTGGAAACAGTATAATGATTTGTCCAGATTTGATAAATCTTCGACGAGACCGATGCCTGCACGCAAGTTTCGAGGGAAATTTGATCGGATTTTCAGCAATTAATGAGGATCGAGACGACGGGTGTTGTCTTGTCCATGCAATTAATACCACCGACGGGTCTAGCCAAATGACTGTTGCCTCAGAGATTATCACCTTCACTATAAATTCAGAGATCATTCATTCAGAAGGGTTACTTTTGTGATTTCTGAGAGTATAGAGCAATTTGTAAGAGTTTCCCCTGTGAAGAGATACTACAGTTACAGAGTGCTGGTTTTCCCCAATTTTGTAGCCATTGCCAGTTCAGAGTATTGCACCGAGTGGTTTATGTCCGAGACGAAACCGTTAGAAGACATTGTACAAAGATTCCAGTGTGGTGGCCTCCTGTCTATTATGACGATGCCGCCCAGGGTTGTGAAAGTAGGTACATCACAGGTCAGACAACTGCCAAGGATGAGGAGTCAATCTCAGATAGTAGAAGAGTCCAGCCCAGAGCATAAAAGAAGAAAGACGAGAAGATCACTAAAGATAAGAAAACAGAGCAGAAGAATGATGAGAAGAAATCTACCGACAAAAAGAAAGAGGAAGAAAGTAAAAATGAGAAACAAAATGCAATGGGAGAAGGAAGATGACCTATCTCATCAACTAAGAGAAGAACAAGCGATTGCAGCGACAAAGAAACAAAAATATGAATATCATACACAGCGTGAATGCTTGGAGCGATCTATTGAGAAGAAAAGTAAAAGGGGAAAACAAATCGAACAAGCAGAGCTTCAGCATGCTGACAAGGGCTTGTTCTCGGAATGGAATTCATGGTTTGTATAGCTTTCGTATGGAAGGATCCAGACTGAATGAAATGTTTGAGAATGCTGGAAGATACAGATTTGTATTTTCCTCATGATACAAGTTCTAACCCAGACAAAGAGGGAAGGAAAGATAAGAGAGACCTATGAACTAAGTTCACAGAAGACTCCATCATTAGTCAAGCTATGCTTGAAATAGCACAAGAGTGTGTCGAAGTTATGGATAAATAAGTCGCAGGACTTTGCGAGAGACTTACAAAGACTTCGCAGGAAGCCAAGGAGAAGCTACAGCAAGAGAAACCAGCTGTTAGTGGCTCAGGGACGAGCCACAAGTAAGTGTTAGGGGAATTTTGGAGCAGGGCCCCGCAGCTACAGGAAAAGATGCTATATCAGAAGAAGAGAGTCAAAGGAAACAGTACCCAAGTGGCCGAGAAGAGATAGCTCAACCACTGCACTTAAGGCAGCGGCGAAGACAGGAGAGCTCAGCTACCCTCATAAAGGAAAAGGAGCAATGGGATGAGGTATTGAAGATAAAGGACAGAAGAGGACTATAGAGGAAGCGACGCCCATACCCACGATCAGCGCTGGGAAGCATGGAAGACTGCAGGAAGCTGTGGTGTGATGAAAAGTGGCAGCCCACAGTACAGATGCGTCGACTGTCATAGTTAGGGTTTTTGGGTTACTGTTGGGAAAGGCCCACAATGTTGTAACAGGGAGAGACCTTTGGGCTGCCTATATAAGCATGTATTTTGTATTGTAAAAGGTTAGACAGTTGGTCAGTTAGTTAGAAAGAGAGACAGATAGACAATTAGCTAGTAGTCAGTTAGTTGTTCTTTGAGTCGAGCTCTGGTTCTACTATTCAGTCTGTAGTTATCTTACTGTAACCACTAGCTGGTTCCTTGAGCATGAATGTAACAATCCACAGGGATTGAGAGAGAGAGGAAGAGTATATTGTAAGAAGGCAATATAAGAAGAAGAAGAGATCTAAGAGAGAATGGCTCCCAGTTGTGTGTGTGGAGTTTCCCAGAAGATCTCAAGCTGCATAATAGGTTGCAGTGGAACTGTGTTTACTCTCTTAAGATATAATATAAAAAATAGTTCCCATGGACGTAGCTTCCCCCTAAGTGAACCACGTAAAACCCGTGTGTTGTGCGACTGTTCATGTGATTGTGTTTTACCTGTTTGCTATCTGTTATCTATTACATGAATGTTGCTTATCAGTTGATGAATGTATGTATGTTATGCTTCAGTTTATAGCACATAGAGGTTTAATGTTGGTTGTCTGGGAAGACCCGGGTTTACTATAATGTACCAACAACACCCCTAGCTCACTGGCCCTTTCGGCAACAGACCACGGAGCAGCCTGAAGTCTCACCTGAAGTGATTCTAATGGGTTGGCCAAATAATCAAGTGTCTTCGACCAAGTTCTGTAGCATCCTATGTGCACCTTGCAGCTCTTCTTAACTCGCGAGGTCTCTTTCTCTCCACGATGCGCAATTTCCTCTTCCTCACGATGACTCTAGCCCTTATCGCATCGCCGCATCCTGGGCAACACGTAACTCTCTCCTACGCTCGATCCTTAATCTGCAGTACTGCGCACCACAGCTCCTCTGATGGTGCGATATCGCCTCGCTGCGATATCCTACTGCTACGGCTCAACGCACTTAACATTACTTGTGTTCAAATTATAGGACTCAACATACAAGGATGGTTTATACTGCAACTCTTAACTGTCTTGAGTGAAACATAGACAAACTCTTATACAAAATACTTAAAGACTTCAACATGCATTTATCCTTCTATAATGCCGTGAACTGAATAACACATACATACATTTAACTATAAGAAAAGTTCATGTAATGAGTGACAGATACAACAAGCAAATACAATCACATGAATCAATCACATAACACTCTGATTTTACGTGGTTCACTTCCAAGGTAGAAGCTACATCCACAGAACTGTGTTTTATTATATCTTGAGAGAGTACATAGTTCTGTTGCACCGCATATGCAGCTAGAGATCTTCTAGGTAACTCCGCACTCACTGCCTAGAGCCCTTCTCTCCTAGATCTCTTCTCTATCTCTATATTTCCTTCTTACAATATTCTCTCTCTCTCTCTCTATGTCAATCCCTGCGGATTGTTACATACATGATCAATGAGCTAGCTACTGGTTACAGTAAGATAACTACTATTGATAACAGAACCAGAGCTCAACTCTATTACAATACAAGGTAACTATGAGCTAACAGACTCAATGGCTAACTAGCTCCAGAAGGACTGACTAGCTAACCTTTTACAATACAAAATACATCCCTTTATAGGCGGCCCGAAGGTCTCGCCATTACAACACTGTGGGCCTGTCCCAACAATAACCCAAAACCCTAATTAGTGATAGTCAGTATATCTGTACTTGGGGTAGTCACTTTCTGTCACACCACAGCTCTCTGCAGTCTTCCATGCTTCCCGGCACTGACCATGGGTACTGTGCACCGCTTCCCATCTTCTATCCTTCGTCTTCAATACCTCGGCCTCGTCGCTCCTTTTCCTTTATGAGGGTAGCTGAGCCCTCTTGTCTTCTGCCGTTGCCTTCAATGCAGTGGGTGAGCTCTCTCTTCTCGGCCGCTCAAGTACTGTCGTCTTCTTGACTTCTCTGTCCCAACAGTCATGGTTTCTAGCTCTGCTCTGCAGCTAGAAACATGCTACGGCGTCGTAGCTTTACCTTATCTCTTCGTCTTCGCTAAAACCGTCTATCCACCAAAATGGCAGCTTCTCCTGTAGCTGCGGGACTCTACTCCAATAGTCCCCTAACACTTACTTGTGGCTCGTCCCCGAGCCACTACCAGCAGGCTTCTCCTGCTTTAGCTTCTCCTTGGCTTCATGCGAAGTGCGTTGAAGCTTGTCCCAATGTCCTATGACTTCATTCTGCATAGCTGCGACACGCTCTTGTGTCGAGTCAAGCATAGCTTGACTAATACTGGAGTCTTCTGCTGCATCAATTTCATTTCTGGTGGTAGTGAACTCCCCAACTTTCTGCTCAACCGCATCGACTAGCTCTATGATTTGTTCCTAATATGGTTGAAGTAGGTCATTGATGTGTATCTCCTTTGCTCTCAACCGCTGCGCTTCCTACTGCAAGCGGTTCATCTCCTTCATCTTTCTCATCTTCTGAAGAGCTGCTAAGCTCTTGATTTCTTCCTTCATTGCTGCTGTGGTATTCTCTATCTGCTAAATACTTTGTTGGATTTCTAATTTCTCAGGAGGGTCATCTAACTCCGACCATGTGTTCGTCGCATCAGTTAGCACTGACAGTGCATCGTCTATGTGAGATTTCATCTGCGCGGAAGTGAGTCGAAAGGCCTCTACTCTGGCTTCCTTGTCTGCCTGGGGGGTGCCCGGTGGTCTAGCCTCAAGCTCAGCAATCTGCACTTTGTGGTCTTCCTCCATCTTGGCCACTGTTTCGTCCATCCTAGTTACTATTTCTTCCAGAGCCTTTGCTCTGTATGCAACTCTTCTTACCTTCTGTGGGAGAGGCAAGGAGAAATCAATATTACATTAGGGTAACTCCAATGCGATACTCTATAAGACTTGAGAGATATTCTATTCTCTTTCTTCATATGTTCTTAACTCGTCTGCCTTTTTCTGATAGCTGGTGGCGAGTGCTGCATTCTTTTGTTTCAGCTGTGTGTTTTGTTTATAAGTTGCGAGCTCTTTACCTCTGAGCTCTGCGCTTAGCTACTGCTGGATCATCTGTAATTGATAAATGTGGAACTTTGCGAGGTTAACCTCGATAGGTTGCCTAATTTGTATCGGTACATCCATCATTGACGCAGGGAATCGGATGCTCCCTGGTGGTATCAAGACTGTATTGATGTGATCCGTTGCCAAGATTTCCTCACGGGAAATCGACTGTGTTGAACTTTCTCCTGCGGTTTCTTTTACCAGTGGAACCTATATCATGGCAGTCTTATCAGTAATTGCTTTTAAGTCCAGAAGCTACTTCTCTACCGTGCTCTGTATCTTTTCCTGCGATGTCTGCATCGCCTCAATTGAGTCCTTCAACATGTCATGCATTCTTGTTGCAATGAGTTCATAATCATCCTCTGTCAGTGCAGTATTCGAAGGTAGTTTTGTGGCTTTTTGCTTTTTCTTATTCTGTGCCTCTGGTGTCCCTTCTTCTCCATCCTTTGTCATCTGTGCCTCTGGTGGCACTTGCTGTGGATCTTTCCTCTTTTCTCCTGGTAGTGGCACTTGTGTTGGATCTTGCGTCTGGGTCTCCACTTTGTCTTTGCCTTTGTCCGATGGGTCTGTCTGTGTGCTACTTGATGGTAGGGGTGTGGTATCTTCTAGCGCTTGCTTCCAGTCGTCATCAAAGTCTTTGATGACATCCTGGACATCCTTCGCTGTCATCCTGAACCAACCATTAGCCCAATTGTCCCTTTTATCCCTTTTTGGCCTCAGGTAAATTCTATGGCGGTCCACCATAAAATCAAGCCAATCATCATATGTGTCCACGATCTCCTTGCTGATCCGTGGTGTTTCTTGGAGGATGTTCCTCAGCAGCCTATAGTATTCATAGAATACTATCGCATTGAACTTTTTCTTGGCTGGGCTGCTAGTCTCCCATAAGTTTGTGTAGCGCACACCTCTGGGCTTGCCACTCACTAGTTGTCGAAATTGGGTATGGGGCGGCTCCTTCCACCCGACGAATGCATAGAGTATCAGCAACCAAAAGAAATGGAAGGGGTGGCTTGCCTCATCCTAAGCTTGCAAACAATCTTGCTGAAACATATTTAACAAAAATAAAGACCAATTGAACTGTTCCCCCTCTGCAACTTGTATGGCCAGGTTAATTACTGATCCTGTGACTTCCTTTGGGCGAACCTTGGTTAACATTCTGCCTACAAGCAGACTAGCTGTAAATTTGAGTGTATTGTCTGTTAATCTTGTGATGTCGTAAGCTCGACCTCCTCTCTATAGTTTATACTTGGTGACTAGGGCTGGTGATAGCTTGGAATCCTTGGTCTTTCCTGTTATATTTGTCTTCGGGTCTTGATCATTCTTGGACAGCCCGATGATGCGGTGTATTAGGTCGATGTTCAGGTCGACCTTGTTACCAAGCCAGAGGTAACCCCCATGTACGCATGAAAGTAGGATGCACACCACGGCATTAATCTCTACGCCTCGTCCAAAATGTGGTATTCTTAACAGATTGAGCAGGCCTGAGCGCTCAAGAATCTGGACATGTTCCATGGGAACATATTCATCTGCACCTGTCCTTGGGTTCTTCTGAATCGTAAGATATTGATCCAGCCGGAACTGAGGATATGTCTTACTATCGCCCAGGTTATAATCTACAAATTTAACAACAACAGCATATCCTAATGCAGTAAGTTGAATGTCAGCTTTTACACCAGTTGCATCAATATCATAGAAAATGGCTCTAATTTCAGAAGCAAGTTTCATTGGGTCATTATCTTTTAACTCTAAGTTAAATAACTTCATTAACAATTGTATAATGTGAATCATACAAATCTTTTAGTTTTTTTAATGCTTCCCAAGCACTTTTTCTAGAAACTAAATGTCTACTTACTTCTTCAGTTACAGAGGCAATAATTAAAGCATAAGCTTTCTTGTCATTGCTTTTCCATAATGCTAAATCTTTGGCATTAGTAGGTGGTACTAGTGCACTTTTATCCACTTCATTTATTGCTTCTCCATCTTCCTTATCTTCTAAATTCTCATTTTCACAAATTCCATCCCACATATCATTAAAAATAAGGGTATTTTTAACTTTACGAAGCCATTCCTGATAATTTTCTTTTCTAGATAAAATAACTCCAACAATTGAAATTAAAGAATTCATTGAAATTTACTGTGTAGTAAATTTTGTACAAAATAGAGTATGATATATTATTTTCCTCTTAAATACCTCCCGAAAGATTTGATAATTAATTTAAAGAAACCATTGCACGAAAATATAAATGGCGGCTCTCTTCTTTTTTCTTTTTTTTTCCTTTTAAAAAAGAAAAATAATTCTTCAAAACAATTACCGGAACAATTTACGTGCAATCTCCTCTTAATGTGCATTCTTTGTCTTTCTTCCACAATCTTTACTAAGCATATCTCCTTCCTTTCTTGGTGATAGCTCCTTTGCTGGCTCCTCCTTCACGGGCTCCCTCTTTCTCACCAAGTCTTTCTAACCAATGCTTCGCTGCCTTTGCTCTGATACCACTGACACAGTCCGTGAAGAACCTTAGCAAATCAATATCTTATTACGTAGTTGAGTGTTACATATAAAGGATATCAAAACCATTATCTACACTTAGATAATGAGATTACTAACTAATAACTGAAATATTATTTACAATGTAATCCCGAAGGATTACTCAACAATTAGATCATCTCCTTTTTGCTCTAAATCATAGGTGATCAGGCAGTGTAGGGATATGGTGATCAAATGGTGTAGGGTGCATGGAGATCGAGATCTGTAACCATGGCAATGCAAAGGAGGTGCAGCTGCAAGTTCGGTATGAAAAATGTAACTCAAAATTTTGAAATCACCAAATAAGGTAATGTTAAGGGTAAGTAATGCTAAGGATTATTATTACCTAGATTTGTTTTCGCTTGGTTCTCAAAGTAAAATGGATTTGAATTTATATATTAATGAAGTGATTTGAATTTCATTAAATTATTAAGTTGAATTGTTGCAGATGCCAACACATAGAAAACAACTATTAAAATTAGAACTGCAAGTATTAAAAACTTTCACTATACCGATATGTTCGTCCTTCAAAGATAATGCAAATGCCAACACATAGGCTCCAACCATTAAAGAAACTATTCTATGTATCCAAAAAAATCTCATTCCTAGAATTTCGGTGCCACATCAGAAGTAAGACCCCTAAGATTCTAGATAAATAATATTAAGTTTATTATTTAATAAAAGATAAAAAACTATTACACGAAAGTTGAGTTATAACTAACATATTGCAAACTTCAAAGACTAAGTATTGTTAGTCATTGCCGGAACGAAGACAATAGCAAGGACTAATAAAGAGTCCCTGCTATGCCTGGGGCAGGGACTAATAAAGTAGCTGAAAACAACACTTTTTGATAATGATCCACATGTAAAGCAATACCAGATTTTAAACAACGACATGGGACCTTATATATCTAAAAAAATAAAAAAATTACGTTGTCAAAAGATTATGTTTTCATTTAGATTGTATGATTATACTTATTATAAATTATAAATATTTTAACTAGTAGTAACTAAACAAAAATATTTTTGCTCAGTGGGGTTGGATTAGCCAGAATTTTTTCACGAGTGGGCATTGTTCAATTCCAATGAAGGCCTTACCTAGAGCCATGAGGGAATCTTGAGGTAGTGGTAGAATGTGTGGTTCCACCGAGAGAGATTGTATTAAATGATCTCGTGACCTGTGAACACATAAGGGGATCAAATCTCACCTTGATGTCCTCCTAACATTTTAATCCGTGAGATGTAAAACAATTGGTGGTGGGAGATGGTTAAGATGCCTCTAAATGGAAATGTCGCTAGTTGAAAACCCCATGGATACAAAAAAATAAAACCATGTTAAGAGTTGGTGCGGTAAAGACCGAGTGTATACATATTTAATTAATATAAAAAATTAATTATTCTTTTAAATAGAAAAAAAATCCTTGGTTAAGATATTAATTATACACATCATGTTGCTACACACTTGCTAATAACTTTAGGGAAAAGGCTATTTTCTTTGCTAAACCTATGTTATTTCATTTTTATAAATATAAAGAGTTAGTTATAAGCTTTATTTATTTAAGGCAGTCAATCTAATTGCATTTTTATAAATATACAAAGTTGGTTATAAACTTTATTTAAATTAGTTGAACCTAAAGCATTGCCTAAATATAATTTTTTTAAATTACATTATAAAAACTCAAATATTTATCATTTTGGTTAATAATTAGCTAAACTTCAATGTATCATTTTGGAGTTTTATTGATGGTATATGTTCTAGAAAGGTTGAGTTTTTCCTAAACTATAACACAAAATTGATTAATATAATAATTAATCATGATGAAAATTATTTATTTCAATTTAGCTACAACTTTGATCATAATATAAAATAATATTTAAGCAGTAAATACATATCACGACTTATTAATTATAAAAATTTATCAATTCATATAATATGTGTTTATATTATAATGAATGGTATCTTTTCTAAAATATAAATATAAAGATTTATCAATTCATATAATATATGTTTAGGATTTTTTTTAGAATCTAAATTTATATTTTAAAAAGTATATATAAATTTAATATAATAAATAATTTAAAATTAATTATTATAATAAAAAGTTTAATAACATTTAAAGAAAGAACTAATATTTATATTAGTGAAAATTTAGTGACATTGTTATATGCATTTTGTGATTTTTCATATGTATCACAACATGAGATTTTTTCCATTCAATAACTAATTTACAGCTATAATTGAGTTATATATATAAAAAATAAAGAAATTAAAACAATATCATTTGAGATATTAATGAATTGCATTGCATAATATAAATAATTAAACACCATAAACTTATTAATTGTTTTTTAAAAAATTTATATTTAAAATTTTCAAACTTAAAATGATGGGATTAAAATGATTTGGTTTGATATAGAGTTTTAATGTACAATCTCTTTTATTTGTTAAACTTTCAAATTTAAAATGATTGAATCAAAATGATTTGATTTTGATATAGGAGTTTTAATGTATAATGTATTTTATTTGTTTATCTATGTTTTAAAGGAAAAATAATACAAATTTTATATTGAACATTTTCAAACATAAAATGATGAGATTAAAATGATTTGATTTGATATAATGTTTTTTATTTGTTAAACTTTTAAATTCAAAATGATTTGATTTGTATATAAGAGTTTTAATGTATAATTTCTTTTTCTTTCACAGTTTTTATGAGGTGGGCACCAATTCGGCTGGTCCATCTATCAAGTCAACACGAAAAACCAGATTACAAGTCATGTCAAGACCCAGCAGGAATTAAACATGGATATGCTAGATTACAAAGATTTCAACAATCTGGACTAACCAGTACACTGTCCCCTTGGGACTAGTTTCTTTTATTTGTTTATCTTTTATTTCAACAAATAAAAGAATTTTATTTGTTTATTTATGTTTTAAAGGAAAAATAATATATTATATTATGAAATATGTATTAATTATTTAAAAAATTAAGATTTATTTTAAAACATTGTTTCAAATTCAAAATAAATATATATAATAATAAAAATATGTATAAAAGATATCTCAATTTACATGTATGTATAACTATAAGTAAAACATATAAAACTCTATAGTAAATAAGTTATAACTTATAATCACAAGTTAAAATTTTGTTTATAATAAAACGAGCACATCCATATAATAGAAGAGTTTGTAATTTATTTTAAATATTCATCATATTCTGGGTTCAACTCTCAGTGATCTATGCTTTGCTCCATGTTATCACAGCATTCTTCTTGTTATCTATTTATCAATTACAGTTATTTTCTTTTATCTTTTCTAGTTAAAAGGGTTCAACTCTGAGTTATCCATGCTTAGCTACATGTTATCACCGGCATTCTTCCTGTTATCAATTTATCAACTATCAATTATTTTTTATATTCATTTTCTTTTTATCTAGTATTCTTTTATTTATCTGCCATGAAATATTGGTTATATCCATTCATCAACTGTTATATCCATTTATCAACTCTGATTCATAACTCTGAATTATGTATGCATTGATACCAGTTATCCATTTATCACTTAGTTACCAGCTATTTTTTTATATTTTTTTTATAATTGCTTATTTCGAATTTTGAAGGACTGCCATAAAATCAATCTGGACTATGCACTGCCATAAATTATAATTGAGGTTCGAGTATTTCCATTGATTGAAAATAATGTTGGCCATTCCACAGAAATTACCAGGCGGTACTATGATTTTGTTGTTTTTATACGGACCAGTGGGTTTGCTTGGTTGCGGAGAATTGATTGAAGTACTATGTCAGGCGCCAATGATAATGTAAAATCGATTTGATGTCTTATACAGTCCTCGCAGAGCATAAGATTTTCTAATCGTGCTTCTGAAGATCCATTACCAAAGTTCGCAATGATAAAGTTAAAAACAATAAAGACAACAGTAAATATATTATTGCAGACGATTTTTTATTCCCAGGCAGGACGGGACATAAAGGTAATTACTATCATCCGCAACTGTTAATAGCATGGCACGCAGAAATCATGAAAACAAACAGGCGAAAAATACTCTACAGGCTGTAGAGCATTAAATGCACTGCTGTCGCACTGTCCACAGTTGGATCTTACTTTGGAAACAAACAAAGGAAAAGACTTCAAAAATCATCATCATTACTTATCATATGGTTTGTTACTTTCCATAGGAGTTTAGATATTATGTTATATTATAGGTTTTTTTAGGGGATCAATAAGATTAATATTAGTGTAATAAGTAAGATTAATATTAGTGTAATAAGTGTATAATCAAGTTTCATTTTCATTATTATTGTTGTGTTTAAATGAAACTTGATTAAGATTTGAATAAGTTTTATAACTGAAGTAGTGGTTAAAGAAAAAGTAGCAATACTGGTTTTTTATTAAATAGTATTTGTTTTATGTTTATATTAATTAATTTAATGTTTATTTGATAATTAATTTAATGTTTAGTTTTTGTTTAACAACCAACCATCTCTACAAAGCTAATAGCTAACTATATTTATCTAAGTTCAAGCCTCTACTTTATTTGTGACTGTGTTAATACTTATTTTCTTATCTTAATTTTAATTTATGGAATAAAAGAATACTTAAATTATAAATGTAAGTGTAAAGATGGGCACAGTTTGTTTTGTTTTAACTTACGGGATGTTTATACATGTATAGAAGTTGTGATATCAAAGAACATAACCATTTGGACTAACACTATCAATGAGGGTAGAGAGTTGGGTGGTGTACAATTCCAAATTATATCAGAGGCATATTCCACATTATATCAAAGGCATATACACTACCTTATGGAACATTTAATGTTAGAGCACCGATCAGTTTAACTTGATAAGCGTTGCGAAGTGTACCCCTATATGTGTATTTACTTGGTTTTGTTTATATATGTTCATAATGAATGTATATAGATTTTAAATTTATGCAATAGATTTTGTATTTATAGTAATGGAATTTTATTTAACTTTATCAATATTGTGCAGTTTTACATTACATTTATGATTTTATAGGGGCATTTAAGATGCCTTCATATACCACTTTTGTTGGACTTGTAGCGGTAAGTGGTCTTTTTGAAGCGTTCTTGCATTCTCCCTTCTTGGACGAAAGTTAAGGTATCTACCTTCTCAATCCTCTACCCAACACTTGCAAAGGTCAGCATAGAAAAATGGTAGAGACCTTGATTGGTGAGGGATGATGCCTATGTTATAATTATACTCTCATCAAGCTCACTTCACTTTGAAAGTTGTCTATATGTGCTTGACATGTTTCCATTGCATCCTCCACTAGCGTCAGTCTCCTCCTAGGTTAGTGTATGGGATCATATCTCTATCTTTGCATTAGTAGCAATGATCTTATGTGTTTCAAACACAAGATACTGCAAGATGAAAATGTGGATGTCCATAGTGCATTGCACCATAGTGAGAAGACTTTTGATTTTGTTTCTCCTTCATAGGATAAGCAATGCAAATAGTGCTAGGTGTTTTGTACCCCACCCACTTATTATGGATAAATAACATGGTCCTCCAATTGAATCTCAAGAAAATCAAGCTTACAAATATCATCTAAATAATGGAAGGTCCAATTCTCAAATTTTCAACTTAATGAAAAAGAGAAAAACTTCGAAGTTTTAGCAAATGTGTTGGAAGGGATAGTAGTGTGTTTATTGGATTTGATAATTTATCAATTACACTCTTGGTTCCATTGGCTCATCAAGATCCTAGACCTCCAATTGATACAACATAGCTCTCATTTTGATACTACAACATGGACCCTACACAATTGGAATATATAGCTAGTGCCTAGGATGAGCATTAAACTTTGTTTGGACAATAATTAATATTTTGTGATGTTTCTAACTTGTAGAAGAGTTCATCATGGATTATAGAGGTAAATTTTGGTTTTGAACAACATGGTTGAGCAATTTAAGAAGAAACATTTTATTTCTAAAGTCTCTTATAGACTTCTAATTTCTCTCCAAATTTTGTACTATTAGAGGAATGCAACTATCCAATTCATTTTGACTAAATGCAAATTATCAATTTCAAATTTTTTTTCAATACAAATAATAACACTTGTATAAAAAGATGCCGCATTAAAAGAGGCCACATTAAAATGGATGTTATGGTATTCAGGCTCTTAGGAGTTAGTTGATATCAACTAATGTGTCTTTAGGTAAATTTGTGTTTATTTAGTTGTTTCTTTAGTGTGCATTTGTTATTGTGTAATCCTACGACCATGGAGCATTCTAGCCATAAACTTGATCCAACAACTCATATTCTATTTTATCTTAATGATTATATCAATCCATGAATTAACACTCGATTGGTCCATGATGTCTATTTAAAGAGCATGGAGGCCATTTGATGATAATCAATTGTGAGAAACTCATGTAATATTTTTTCCTTTTGTATTAGATTTTTACACAAGTAATAGTTTGGCTAGGGTTGTGAACTCTTTCCCTATTTGAGGGTTTTAACCATGTCATACATTGGTATATCGGTCTATGATCTATTTGTTTGAGGGCATTTTGAAGGTGTTTGAGCTATGTGGAAATACACTCTTTTAGTAAAACAATAGATAACATAATTATACAAAATTTATGGAATCTTACCTCTAACTATAGATCTAAAACTCAATATATGACAAAGTTTTCACCAAAAATCTAGTATTGATTTCCCTCTTATACCCCATTCCTATTCCTATCGTTTTAGTATTGTATAAACTAACTTTACAACAAAACTACTTGAGAAAATAAAGTAAACATAGAAAATTACATCAAATTTAGATTTGAAAGGGTACTTTGATTCCATCTTAGTTTTCCATGAAATAATTACTTAGTTTGTTTTCCATGTTTATAGTTGAGCTTACAATGTTCTCTCATGGCATAGTATTATTGGAAACCTTGATTGAAATGTAATTGTTTCCATGGAAAACACTAAAAAATCTGATTAGACTACAATCCCATAAAAATTGACTAAATGAATTAATGGATTTCACTCTACTTAACAAATCCTTATTTTTATTCTAATGACTAAGCATTCAATTAAAATAAACATGATCCATTTCAAAAAAAATGACAACTAATGGTCAATTGTTTGCTAGTCACTAACCTTAGAATCCATTGAGAACTTATGTTTCCATGCATCTTACCATTGTAACCACCTCTTAGATGAGTTTATTAAATAACATAGTGCCTTTGAAGTTTGGAATTTGTACCCTTCCAAACCACTTATAACTTCATTCACATTCTACATCATCTCGATCTTTTATTGAATCCATAAATGTCTGGTTCTGGAAGCAAAAAGGTGCTAAAGAATCGAAACATACCAACACCGAAAATGTATAAATGAGATGGAGGTCATATCTCATGAAACCCCTAAAAGAATGCGCTTCCACCTACGAACCTTTATTGCACAAATAAATCAAACAAACAAGAAACGATAGAGTGTTGAATCCTCGAACGCAATAGTCCAAATAAAATAGAAGAGCACACATTCAGAAGCCCCACATACATGTGTATGTACTGAATTTTATTGCATGCAACTAGTTATAATAGACCAGCATGCAACTAAGTATAATAGACCATGCAGTAGAGAGGCTTTAACTAGAGAAGCTATAACTCTCACTCCTTGATTATACCCTCCTATGCATAACTCAGTCTTTACATTCCTTGGAGATGAAAAATAAATACAAACTTTTAAATGTTAAAAAATTGTAAGGTTAAATTGATCTAAGAAAATGTAACTTTCTAAAAATTAATAATAATAATTATATATATTTCTTAGTTTTTATTTAAAATTATTAATATCACATATCTCTACAACTATTATGGCTACCTTTTTCTATACACCACACATTTGTTTTATAAAAAATAACTTTTTATATCCTTTAAATTTGTCTTATCTAAATTATTATTTATTATTTATTTCCACAAGGCATGGTGTTAGCGGATGTAATGTACCTTGGGGATATCAATGGGTATGAGGGACATATCATTATATCTCTAAGGATAATTACATAATTTTATCACAACGCATTAGTTAAACAAATGTTAAATTTCATTTTTCAAGACATAATCACGACAAAATCCCTTTAATTATCAATAAATTCAAAAAAATTCTAACGTATTATCCAAGGGCTGGGAATGATTACTAACACTTTCTAGCAACATCACATATCCATTCCAAGACAATTTAGACATAAGTTCCATCTCTAAATGCCATTTACTCTTAATCATGATTAACTAGTAATTAGTGTTCTAATTACGATACTTAACGACACATAGTGCAATATTGACGGTACTTAATATAATTTCATTTGTTTATCACTTAACCACTGTTTATCAACTCCAACAGATAATTAACATCAAATAACATGTAAATAAGGCCTAATTATCATTTCCAAGTTAATTAAACGTGGTAAATATGAAAATGATTCCACAAGAACTAGTTAACTAGTTGTTTAATACTAACAACTAGTGTTGCACAAATTCGACACACAACCATGCCAATGAACCACAAACTGAAACTACAGCCATTATAGACAGATTTAAGAATTCACATACAACAAAATAAAATACTTTTGCATATTTCATCTGAGTAGATAAATGAAGAATATTCAAGTTCTATCAGACAAACAAGTTAATAAACCCAACCAGGAATTCAATCAAACTAATGGTACCAAGTTTCGAGGCACACAAAGGTGAAGGTAAAAATATGTAAAATAACATTCTGCAACACAATTAAATCACAAAGAACATAACATATGGTTGTACAATCATGTTTCACCAAAAACAAAGATTCGAATCGAAAAACTAGTTACCAATTTCACCGCAATGTACACAGTTTCCAATTTAACCTTCCAAATGGAAAATAAAGAAAAAGATGTGACTATTGTAGATCATGGAAATATTGTTAGGGGTAACATAAATCCATATGGATGAATATTTCGAGCCATATACATTCCATTAAACAACTAACAAAACTAGTTAATTCTACTCATCCAAATTGACTAGTAATTCTAGGAATCGCTAGAATAATTAAATCCGCAGCTCATGATAATTATTAAAATGAAT
The DNA here is from genome assembly GCA_001517045.1 of Pseudotsuga menziesii. Classification (NCBI taxonomy): domain Eukaryota; kingdom Viridiplantae; phylum Streptophyta; class Pinopsida; order Pinales; family Pinaceae; genus Pseudotsuga; species Pseudotsuga menziesii. The sequence goes on from LPNX010121751.1 coordinate 166,635, forward strand.
TAAAATTTAAAAAAAAAATTATCAGTCATAATAGAGGTATATATCATTCACACATTTTGTCACACACTTCATATGCAAAGTCACAAATCTACTTAAAACAATTCCATTGAAGGAGCTAGGAATTGGAAATTGATCTAGAATTTTGGTACACATCTCCACAACACTACCAAGAATATTTATCCTCACATTCTCACACACATTTAAAGATTATTTATTGTACATAAGTATAAAATTAACACTCAACAATTTTTACAAACACTTCATGTGCCAAATCTCCAAACTATGCCAAATAGTCCGATCAAAGAACCAGTTTCTTAATAAAAGGTAGAAGCATCAAAGAGAAGTGTCTTAAACCATTCTGAGGTTACTATACCATCAAAAAACACATTATATAATGAATAGGAGTATAAAAATCAGTTCTGTAGCAAAGGTACCAAATAATTATTTCCTCAAACAATTTGTGCACAAAATCCCAAAAGCTAGTTACCAATTCCTTCATAAAATTTAATTCCATAAATAGATTGAATTCTATCAGAAATTTCTTCGACAAATAACTCATACATTTCATCAAAAATTTCATGTGAATCAATAAATAAATCAGTTTAGAGCCAATTAAATTAAATAAATGCGAGATAAATCACTTATCTTATTAATGCCCAACTAGCATCATTTGGGCCACATTCCACCCAGCCTTTGTTAGGCTTATAATCCTCCCTTGTCCAAACTAGTTATTTTTTCCTAAATTAGGAGTTATTTAGTCATTATTTGGACCAATAGTACCATTGGGTCCACTCAACCTAATGGGGCCACATGTACTGGTCACTAGAGTGTGGGAAACACAGATCGAGGATAAATGCCACTGACTGCACTTGCATGCATCAATTTAGGCATCTCCTAGACCAATCCCTACAATTTAGGAGCCACTAGGAGTGTCGGCACCAACCTCCTTCAATTTTTGGGAATTGGTGACTAGTCAAGCCTAGTTATGAGTCAGTTACATTCAGTTAGATGTCCTCTAGTTCAGTTAGCACTAGACTTTGCATGGTTGCATGTGGGAAGGCTCCTTTTCTCACCTACCACATCAATTAGACTATTTTAACTGACTATAACTGTTTGAGAGACCAAACTAGACAATTGGAGATAGCTAGTTAATCTCCAATAGTGCTTTAGACACTTCCAGTTAGCCATGCAGTCATATTGAAATAATGAATTCGAATTACCTCTCATGGATTCAAATTGATTGGCTATTAATGCCAGTGTATTTCATTGTAAAAACTATCCAAATTTTATCCATTTTTACTTTTGATTAATGAAAACAATATATAGTTGCGAGTCGTGACACCTTATTGCACTATTTCATATCATTTTTTGAATAAATTGTTTGTGGAATCTTATGTAAGTTTCATGGGGGCTTCACTTATTGACCAATATCCTATCACATTAGTTCATATTGTGGGTTTTAAAATTATTAAAAATTGAACCGATATACTGCAGGAATTGGGGGGGATGAGGGGTAGGTAGGGTGGTTTATAAGGATTGAGGTATAAAAAGGGGTGGGGAGGAGGTTTTAAGTATTGGGAGGGGGTTTCAACAAAAAGAGTTTGGGTCAATATCTTTAGAATTTAAGGGTACTCTTTAATATCCCATGATCGCACATGCTATGTGAGATGTTTACTAAGTGAAGTCCCCGTGGTAAGTTTTGTCTTTTTCCATAGATTCCTGTGAGCTCAATTTTAATATGGTATCATATCTTTTAATGTCTTCTTTTGGATCATCCATATGAGAAGATGAGATATCAGAGATCTCATAAACTTCTGGAGTGGCAGGAGAAGGAGTCACTGCAAGAAGAATTTCTTTAATTTGAATTGATAGTGTGGAAGATTCTGCTTCTTCTTCATCTTAAACAACTTCATCAGAGAGAGTAGAGGATGATACTTTTGAATAAAGAACTCTTGTGGTGCTGGGTGTGATCTCCAAATTTCTATTATGATTCTCATTGTGCTTTCCAAAGTTTCTATTCAATTTTTTCCATAGATCCTTTGATTAATGAAATCAATATATAGTTGCAACTCTTTATTGCACCGTTTCATATCATTTTCTGAGTAAATTTTTTTTGGAATCTTATGTAAGTTTTTTCTTGGTCCATAGATTCCTATGAGCTCAATTTTAATAACCTTTTCAATTTCCAAGTTAGATCTCACTTTGATAGCCACCCCTAAGTTAAGGAAATCCCCTCACCACATACTTCATATTCCACCCCACTACCAGGTGCAATGGTAATCCAGAACCCCTACATCATTGGGATATCACCATTCACCATTGGGATTTATGTGTAGGTCTAGGACAGAGCCAAGTAGTGGAGAAAAAGAGACTACACCAGATTTTTTTGGGCTTACCAAAAACATCATACAATATCACAGTTTCAAGCATGAAATTCATCGACATAATAGAGCATTCATGGTTTTCCAAGCTCACGAGCTTACCAAGATCTCACCATCAAAGGTATCAAAAAGCATAATAAAAAATGATCCAAAAGAAACATGAAAAACAACCCCAACCCAAGGATATCAAACATGAATTTATAGACCAAAGAAGGTAATTCTAACTAAATGGGGTCAAACCAAACTAATGTGAGCCAAATTGAGTCAATCCAAGGGGATTAATTCAACCACAAGAGGTTAACTCTAATCCAACCCAAGCAATTCTAATTTCAAGGAGAGTGACTACAAGACACTCCACCCAACTCAAATTCATGTGTAGCAACACCATCCATGAAGAAGAATAAAAATTAGTTAGTTGAGGTGTCTGTCATGTCCCCACCTTATTGAACACCAAAAGTGTTGACCTTGATAAACATCTAGGGATTCTAAGTGACATTATTTAATTACCCTAGGGAATTTTTCTAAAATAATTATGTAAGAGGCTTGTACTAAGTCTGATTTATTCTCATGATTAATTATTATGCAATTAATTATGTGGAAAATAAGTTTCCATTTCAGGAGGGCACACTTGGGTAATCCAACTTGACAAGGAGGATAATATAAACTATCATAGGACTGACAAAAGCCAAGAAAAAATAGTCAGACACAAAACAGACAACTCTGGGCCAAAGGAGGGTGCAATTTCCATCTTGGAGACTCAGTCAAAAAATCTAAAGTGCAAAAAAAGTTGTCATAAGGAAAAGAATCAACTCTGGGCCAAACAAAGTTGTAGTTTCCATTTTGAGGTTCTGTTACAAAAGATGGCACTGCAGAAAAGATATCATAGGAAAAATCAAGAAACTCTGGGCTAAGGAGGGTACAATTTCTAAATTGAATGAAGGTGGATGACAAAGAAACTTCTCTCTTGTCTCATACATGCTAATTTCTCAATGAAGGCACACCATGTGGCTAGGGTTAGGGTTTTAACAAGGAAAACTTGTTCAGCGGGTGATTGACTTGCCCAATAAGTCACCATAGGTTTATTTAAAGACAATTGGGGCTCCATTATTCAGTTTGATTGTTGATTATTTTGATTTTGATGAATATAAGGATTCCTTACTAAGTTTTGTGCCTCAATATATTGGGATATGTGCCCCAAGGTTCCCTTTCTCCTTCTTCCTTCTCCTCCCTCTTCTCCCCTTCTCATTGCAGTTTATACTGGAGCTAAGGTGAAGCCACTCTGATTTAATTCAGGATTTGTTAGCATATTCCAAACATCCATTATTGTGTATCATATTTCATTAACAGGTCCATAAGTTCCAATATCTGAGGGTTCAAACCTCCATTTCCTTCCTTGAATTTTGCCTTTAAAATAACATTGTAATGATGCATAGTGTTGAAGAGAGTGTTATAGATCATTTATGCGATTAATTTAGAATTTATTGGGTGTAATATGTTATCATAAACATTCTAAGCAAATTTTATTCCAATATGATTCAATATAGTTGAGATTCTCGTTTTAGTCAACCTAGTCTAGATTTGCATTGGAAAATGACTAGTTTTGTTGTAACTTTCTTATTTCAGGTTATCAGACTTTAAATAACACCATTATTGTTCGCATGAGTCATTAACAGGAATATACAAGTCCCCCAATTCCAAAACAGAGAATTCATAACCCCCTACCATGTTTGGAAAATCATGAAGATGGAGCCAGTGAGATTCCCTGTGAACTAGTCTCACCTTTACAACATGCAGAATCACTTCCCTTGGATATGATCTATTATAAACCTTCATAAAAATCTTATTACTATCCCATAACATTATATCATAGCCTTATTCATTTTACACAAGCCTCTATTTTTTGGATTTGAAAATTTCTTCGTACTTGCATGATTGGGTGACCCCGAAGCGATGGAGTAGGTTTCAGTGGAGCTGATTATGAAACATAAATGCTCCTTGATTTAAATGTGTTAGGGAAGATAATTTTGTTATATTTTTAATGGTTATATAAGATATAAAAATCCTTAGCATCATAACATCATAACCATAATAAAATGATCATTGAAAGAAGGACAAGTGCAACGACAAAAGAGAACACAAAGATTTTCCTTGAGGAAACCATAATGGAGAAAACCCAACAAAAATTCCTCAGTATAGAATTCGACCATGTATAGTGTAAAACCCTAGAAACAAGAATATTTTTGCATCTTCCATAGTATACTCTTTCTCACTCTCTCTCTAGTACAATACTTGAGTGTAAGATGTCTGAGAATGAGAGAGGCACCTTACCTACTTATATTCATTAGGTGAGTGCCTAAACTAACTAACTAAGTCATCTAGGTTCCCTAATTAGGGCCGACCTACCTTGGAAGACATCCAATTTTGTTGTAGTTCATCAACGTTTTCCCATAGAAACTTCATGAACTACCAACAAGGAGGGAAGTAGAGTTCACCATTGATCTCAAGCCCATAATTGAACCAATAGCTAGAACGCCTTACATCCTGACTGCACCTGAGTTGTGTGAGTTGAAAATACAACTTCAATAGATTTTGGATCTAGAATTCATCAAGCCTAGTATATTTCCTTGGAGAGCACCAATGATATTTTTTAATAAGGAAGAAAAGTCATTGAGAATCTATATTGACTATCGTCAATTGAATCAACACTAATATCAGGAATCCCTTGTCCTAGGATAGATGATCTCTTCAATCAAATGAAAGGGTTGACGGTATTTTCAAAAAATAGATTTGATATCAGGATACCATCATTTGGGAATAAGAGAAGAATACATTTGCAAAACGACATTTAAAATGAGGTATGTGGTAGGTATGTGGTAGGATTATAATACTCCTGTCTCCAATTTGGTCAATTATGTCTAAATCTGGAGTCATTTCAGTCTATTTTAAGTCACTAGCACCATTGGGTTCACTTGGCCTAATTGGGGCAAATGTACTAGTTACTAAAGTGTGGGGAACACTAATTGAGGCCAAATTCTAGTGATTGCACTTGCATGCATCAGTTTTTGATCCTCCTAGATCAATCCCTACAAATTAGGATCCATTGGGAGTGCCGATACCAACCTCCATCAGTTGAGTTTAGTTGGTGACTAGTCAATCCTAGTTAGGAGTCAGATACATTCATTTCTAGTCCCTTACATCTAGTTCTATTTAGTTAGCACTAGGATTGCATGGTTGCATGTAGGTGATGCACATTTACTCACCTACCTCAGTCAGTTAGAGAAGTCAACAATGAATTAGACACTTGAGTTTGGGTTTTGAACTCCAATGAACTTGATAATAATTTAGACAAGGTCAGTTAACCATTCAGTCAAGTAGAGTCCAATCAATTCAAATTTCCTCACATGAATTCAAATTGCATGTGGCTATTTATCCATTGTAATTCATTGTAATTATTATCTAATTACTTTTGATTAATAAAAACATTCACAGTTGCAAGCCATTTTTGCACTATTTCATTATTCAATTGCTGAGTAAATTGTATGATCTATCTTGTGAGTTGTGCGTTGGTCCACATATCTATGTGCTCAATTTAATATGGTATGAGAGCCTCAGTAGGACAAGGCACTTCTCCTACTATAGATCCATACTTGGATTAAAAAAAAAGGAGCAAATTTGCTCCTTCCAGTACTGCACCAGAAGCGGATAATATACCACTTAATATCCCAAGTAAAGGAATTATTGATCAATATTGCTTGATCAACTATGCTGGGTGTGATGAAAATTCCAAAAGTATAGAATATCAAGGCTTATTTTTTCTGTTTGATTGTGTGATTTATAGGTTTATCAGTCTTCTTCACTGCATTCGCTACAAGCAGCTCAGTCTCCTTCACTGCATTCACTATATTAGCTTAGTCTCTTCCATTGCATTACAAATGGTCCCTCCAATGGACCTTCTCACTCCTTTCAACTACCACTAGTGGAAGGAGGACATGGAGATGCATCTGCACTCCAAAAGAATCTTCAAACTCACAATGGAGAAAGAGAGAGAGCCAATTCATTATGTTGACAAAGAAAAGTACTGGAATAGGCTTAATGAAGCATATGGATGTTTGAGCCTCTCAATCTCTCGAGATATTCTATTCCAAATCAATGGATTGAAGACTCACAAGGAGGTTTGGGATTATAATCTTGCTTCCTTATTTGAAAAGAAAGATGATCTAAGCATCTATCAGCTGGAGAATGAGCTGATTTCTCTTCATCTAGACAATTTTGAAACACTAAATGACTTCTTCACTAAATTCAAGAATATAGTGTTCCAATTGAAGCTGTGAGAGGTTGAAAAGGAGGATGATCGACTCATCCTTGCCATTATCTCCAAACATGGTGTAGACTATTCAGTCTTAGTATCAACATTTCATTCTGTGAAGCTCAATACTCCAAGATGGAAGATGCCTACTCTTAACTCCTTCATTGGATCTCTCACTTAGGAGCATGACAAGTTGATCCAAACAGGGATCATTCGATCTTCCAGAGATTAAGCATTGGTTACAGGAGGACCTAAGGTAGAGAATGATAAAGGGAAGCAAAAGGATGAGTCTTCAGTAGAGAAAGAGTAGTCAAATGAGCCTTCAGGTTCGAAGATAATTAAGAAGAATGGCAAAGTCAAGACACTCTGTTCTTACTGTGGAAGGGGATTTCATCTAGAAATATCCTATATGAGAATAACAATTTGATGAGATGGCTCTTCTTCTGAATAAACATAACATTACTATACCTGCTAGCTCAAGGAAGGTTGGCCATAGAGAAGAAACTAAAGAATATGAAGAGACATGCCATACACTGAAGGCTAGCTGCTCAATAGAACATGCCTTCCTCATTGATTCTAGAGCTTCCAATCATATGGTTGCATCTAGAGAAACATTCTCTTCCTTGCAGTATTTTGATGGTCCTAGTATTCATATGGGAAATAATAGTAAAATTCAAGCCAAAGGGAAGGGTTCTATCAAGATTGAACATGGAAAGTTCAAAGATGTGATTTATGTGCCCTCCTTAGCTGCAAATATATTATTTGTATACCAAATGACTCATACTGGCTCTCCAAAGCGAGTGATATTTGGTCTTGAATTAGTGGAGATCACAGATATCTCGACTGGGAACATCATAGCGAAGAGTGTTGCAAATCATGCCTCCAAGGAATATGATTTTTCACACTTCATGCCATTTCTAGAATCAGTGCACTCTGAGAATCTACTTGCAAGGGAAGGTATAAAGATTCCATCTACTCCTTTTGCAGTTCCCACTTGTATTGCAGAACCAGTTGTATCAGTTTATGAGATTGATATTTAGGGTGATTCAGATCCATATCTAGTCCCTACTCCCAAGCGGGAAGCTAGGAAGATGAGTGGAAATCCATCTAACACTCAGAAGGGAAAGACCCTTGTGCTATGTCATGCAATCTCACCTCCTTTGGAGAGATGCAACAAAATACATGTGAGACGCTACATGGAAAGGGATGACCAGTCACACTGCATTCAAAAGAATAGAGTGGATCATGCACCTCTTCATCTAGAAAGAGGCAAAGGTTACATTCCTCCTTCCTTCCATCATCATTTTGGGAGAAGATGGAGAAGTATACATGACCTGCCCCAGAATACTTGTGCACATAACATCATACATGCTGCTTCGATACATCATAGAGATTGCAACAACACTTTTTCAATTTTTTCAAACTTGAATCCCGATTCTATCTTCTTAGTTAGAGGGGGGGATTTTTTCCCATGTGTCTTTTTCCCCAGCTCCTTATATTAAGCAGTTACTTTACTTGTTGTAATGGGTGACCTATGGTCATAGTTACCAGAGCCCACAAATTTTCCAAGTTAGCATTCAAGGGGGGGGTGTTAGGATTATAATCCCTCCTTGTCCAATTTGGTCAATTATGTCTAAATCAGGAGTATGTCAAAATTTGGAGTCCTTTCTGTCTATTTTTAGCCACTAGCACCATTGGGTCCACTTGTCCTAATTGGGGCACATATACCAGTTAATTAAGTGCAGGGAACACTAATTGAGGCCAAATGCCACTGATTTCACTTGCATGCATCAGTTTAGGAGCCTCCTAGATCAATACCTACAAATTAGGAGCCACTGGGAGTGCCGATAACAACCTCCATCAATTAAGTTCAGTTGGTGACTAGTCAATATTAGTTATGAGTTAGTTACATTCAGTTCTAGTCCCTTACATTCACTTCTACTCAGTTAGCGCTAAGAGTACATGGCTACATGTAGGTGAGGCGCATTTACTCACCTACCTCAGTCAGTTAGACTAGTCAACACTGAATTAGACACTTGAGTTTGGGTTTTGAATTCTGATGAACTCCGATAATGATTTAGACAAGGTCAGTTAACCATCCCGTCAAGTAGAGTCTGATCAATTCAAATTTCCTCACATGAATTCAAATTGCATGTGGCTATTTATCCATTGTACTTCATTCTAATTATTATCCAATTACTTTTGATTAATGAAAGCATTCACAATTGTAAGCCATTTTTGCACTGTTTCATTCTTTAATTGATGAGTAAATTGTATGATATATCATGTGAGTTGTGTGTTGGTCCATAGATCTATGTCCTCAATTTAATAGTATGGCCACTTTGATTTTTTTGTCATACCATTTGGACTATCGAATGCATCAGGTGTCACATCAAGTGTTATTTTGAACATGATGAATGCCGTATTTCAAAAGTATTTGGACAAATTCGTGCAAGTTTTCTTGGACAACATTTTGATCTATTCAAAGAATGTTGATGAGCACAAGGAGAACTTGAAGTTGGATCTAATATGTTTAAGGGAGCATAAAATATATGTAAATTTATCCAAATAATCATTCTTCAAGACAAAGATTCATTATTTAGGACATGCCATCTCTGGAAATATTGAGGTGATATTGGAATGGAAAACACCAACATATGTACATGAAGTGAGGAGCTTCATGGGAATAGAAAGATATTATTGGATATTTTTAGAAGGATTTTCAAAAATTACAAGACTTATCAATGAACTATAAAATAAAAATAGAAAGTTTGTTTGTCCGAACGTTGTGAGAAAGAATTTGTGAAACTTAAGGAGTTGTTAACCACAACCCCGATTTTGAAAATACTGGAAATGGATCAAGAATTTTTGGTCTATATTGATGCATCTAAAGAAGGGATTGGAGGGGTATTAGTACAACAAGGTAGGCCAATGTCTTACGCTTATAAGAGACGTATACCACATGAGGAGAACTATGCGACACATGACCTGGAACTTGTGGTGGTAGTATATGCTTTGAAACTTTGGAGGCACTATTTGGTCGGTAGTAAATTTGAGTTGAAGACCACTCACCATGGGCTGCAGTATAATTTTACTCTGAGTGACCAAACCCATCAAGGAGTTTGAAGTGCATTCATCTTCAACTTATCCTCTTATGCAACCACCTTGTGGTGATTTACAGTTCACCTCATGGATCTCTGTCTCCACTCTGTTTCTCTTCTTCTTCAAGGAACTTGAGCCTTCTTCATCTTCATGTTCACTAGAAGTTATGTTTGAATAAAAATCAAACATTCTCATACTTCCTTGACAAGAATATGGCTTTGATGAATCTTCCTTTTTTGCTCCAGGTGGAAACCATCTTTTTCCCACTTCCTTGCATGCTCCATCAACCATACGTGCAATCCTTTTCATTTTTGTCCCACACTAGGGATATCTGAATAAATTTTGTACCTAAAGAGTTAAATACTCCCGAAAAGTAAATACCTCCCTTATCTTTTCTTTCAAAGCATAGTATTCCATAGAATACTGAAAGGATTCCTTAGAGTTCCTTCCATTGAACATTTGGTCATGGACACTTGTATATTTCTACGAAATGGATTCATAGTAAGTTGAGATACATAAATCATCAACATAATTCCTACTAAAACCACCTAAGGTAGTTCATGAGGGCTCTTCATATCCTTCTTCTTCATACTCCTCGAGGTCTTCTTCAATCATTGGTAGGATCCTCATTTCTGCAACTTGACTTAGTGAGCTGAAATGTTAGTGAATAGAGAGCCTTATTTCCATAGGATGAGCCATGGAAATTTAGATCTCATACCAATATAATATCCTTGAATCATATTTAAGAGATACTAACTTCAGACAAAGACTTGGTGCATCAAATGGTCAAACTAGGTGTTAGGAAATTACTAGTTTTGTCTGGAAGGACTCAAACTGAAAGGATTCTTCAAAATGAAATAACATCTATGATATTACTGTAATTTCCATGATCTGTAATCATATCAGAAGATTATGTCTAATATAATTTTTATCCAAAATATTACATGAAAAGTTGCACTGAATCAGAAATCTTTTGAGACTAGGAAAAATCTAGAAATGTGGTTGATACTTTTGCAAACAGGGAAACAAGATGTGGAGAGAAATAAATTAAAATTTTAGGACTGATAAAGTAGCTTCCATATCATATTTAAATCAAGTACCATTTAGTTTTTGGAATCAGCTTCGCTAAAACCTACTCCCACGCTTCTGTGTCACCCAACTGTGCAACTAGAAAGACTTTTTCAAATGCAATCAACTAGGGACTTTGAAAAGGTACATATGTGTGGTATGAATGGTAAAAGGTATTAAGTGAAGCTTTAGAAATTCAGTAACATATCAGGAGTGATATGGGGTTTTTTGGGAATATTTGGGAAAAAATGGTAGTTTTGGCCCGAGGAGACCCTGCACAGAGAATACTGCGCAAACAAGGTACAAATTCAATGAAATGTTAGTATAAGGGTTGATATGGATAGTGGGGACATTAAAAAAACTCTTTCAACTTACATAATCAAATTTGGATGCATATATCTCTCACAATCAATAAAACTATAAGACAAGTTAAATTTGCCTAGTCATCTAGCAAGGGTGTACATGGATTCATGAATTTCATAGTAGAATGTAAAAAAAACTGAGAATTAAGTTTAAAAGAGGTAAGTAAATCATCATTAATAATATCATAACATTTAAAACTATTTCTGTGGACATGAGCTTACTCCCATTACATTATATAGTCAAATACCCCACTAGTTGGGCACAAAAATGACTTCTCATGAGCATTAAATCATGGCATATCTACAGGATAGAATATTATTGTCACATAAAAATCAAAATAAGTGGGAATCATATACATAATTTTAACTGATCTTGATGGGCTCCTCCTTAGCTCAAGTCACCTACAAAAATATAGAAGGGGAAGAGAGAGAAGAAGGGGATTGAGAACCTTGGGGCGCATCTCTCAAGAACCTAAGGCACAACACTCACCAAGGAATCCTTAGTTTCATCAAAATAAAAATAATACACATTCAAACTAAATAATGGATCTCCTACTGCATTTAAAGAAACCTCTAGTGACTTGTTGGGCAAGTCAAACACCTGTTGAGCAAGTTCCCCTTGTTAAAACCCTAACCCCTAGCCACATGATGTGTCCTCCTTTATAAATTAGCATGTATGGGAAAAGAAATATGTTTTCATGTCATCCACCTTCATTCAATTTGGAAACTGCACCCTCCTTGGCCCAGAGTTGTTGCTTTTCCCTATGACATTTTTTTCTGCATTGCCTACTTTTGTCACTGAACTCCAGAATGGAAACTACGCCCTAGAGTTGCTGCTTTTCCTTATGACAACATTTTATGAACCGTGTACTTTTGTGACTGAGTATCCAAATGGAAACTACACCCTCCTTTTCCCTAGAGTTTCCCCTTTTGTGTCTAACAGCTTTTCCTTGACTTTTTTCAGTTGTATGATAGTTTCTATTTCTTCCTTGACAAGTTGGATTTCCCAAGTGGCCCTCCTATTAATGGAAGCTTATTTTCCACATAATTAATTGCATAATAATTAAAAATTACAATAAATCAAACTTAGTATAAGCCTCTTACATAATTATTTTAGCAATTTTCCCTAGGGTAATTAAATAATATCACTTAGAACCCCTAAGTGTTTATCATGGTCAACAATTTTTGGTAGTCAAAATGTGGGGATATGACACTCTGGTGTGCAAAGTTTATGGGTACCGCGAAGACAAGGGTTGTATGGAATGATATGGGGTATAGAGATGGAAGTTATGGTGAGGGAAGTCGAGGAAGAGTGTGGTATTTTGCGAAGTGGGGTAAGGTTCCAGGAAGCGAAGAGGCGGAGGAATGAGGAGAGTCCTAGTGTGACTGGAACAAGAAAATACAAGAGGTTACCACAAGGGTCTAAGTGATCCTACAATGATGAAGGAGATGACTACGCTATGCCTGAGCTCAAGGAAGGACCAACACAAAGCAACAATGTACCTACACCTCTGTGCACTGTGCCAAATTCAGGAAGAAACATCATATCATCACAAGACTATCATGTGTGTCACCATAGGAGTAATAGTAGTGGATCAATGAATACTGGAAGAAGATCAAGAATGGTGGGTGATGACGTAAAGCTACTCTTGTTCCATGGGAATGAGATTGAATATCACAAGCAGTACTGGTTCCTCTACGAAGCGATATGGATTGTGAAGCAAAACGAAGATGAAGATATCAATAAAGGACAACTAGCGATGACATTTCGAGGCCGAGCATTGGATTGGTACATGAAGTTTGTACAAGTGATGACAGGGTATCAGTAGAAGAGACTAGCACAGATCAGGACCAGACTAATTGAAGAGTTCAAAAAGACCAAATCCAAGTCACAATACATTACTAAGTTGAAGGAAATAAAACAATACCAGAATGAGTCGGCATGGGATTTTGATCAGCGCTTTAAAATGCTGAAGGCTAAGGTCAGCTTTGGGATGAGTGATGTGAAACACAAAGAATGGTTTATCATATATTTGGTGCCACACACCCATATGCCATTAATGCAGTAGAATATTGTGTCACAGACCGAGGCTCTAGAGATTGTGATGAAATTGGAAGCCTCACCAGTTGGAGAAACGAGGGTCCGTATGAACCAGATCTACTCACAATTGGTGAACCTTACTATAGTTGCAACATATCAAGAAGGAAAAAGAAGTCCATGAAGAAGTATGGTGCAATTGATGTCACACAGAAGGACATCATAAGGATCAATTCCTGGAATTTTGTGAATACTTACAGGATGGATCCCCTAATCTACTAAGTCAAGGCGGATTTCCATGGTGTTGAATTTGTCATACTAGAGGACATCGGTCTAAGGAATGTGTGTACCTTCAGAAGGTTGTGTCAAAGTCAACAAATCTATTTGTAACTTCTGTCAATCGGTTGGAAATGAAGAAAAGGACTGTAGAGCATATGATCTACTCCAAGAAAGAACAATGGATACATATTTTATTAAAGGAGAAGAACGTTGAGCGACGAAAAGAACACAACCACAACAACAACCATCGTTTGTGCAACAACAACCATAGTTTTCTCCATAGCAACTGCAGTACAACAAGATGCAATATAATCAGCAGCATTCGTAGTATACTCAGGCGCAGTATACTCAACCGTAGTACACTCAACTATAGCCTAACCACTGGAAACATTTTAACCAACCATAGTATCAACCACAAGGAGGATTCCGAGGAATATTTTGTGGAGGTTGTAATGGAGGATTTTTTCATGGAGGTGCTATGGGATGAGGTCACAAACTAGTGACGTTTTATAATTGTGGAGTTTTGGGACATTACCATAGGGATTGTTTGAATCTATAGTCTCGATGTACTTATTGGAGCACCATAGATCACACTGTCAAAGAATGCTCGCAGTTGATTGCGAAGTGGAAAGACAAGAACCAACCATGGCCACAACCGAATGAGAATATGATCCAGACTCAAAATCAAAATAAACAATCAATTGTAAGAAAAATATCGATAGAACCCAGGACATGGCCCGCAGATGTTGGAGACATAACTCAAGGAGGAGCGACAATGGGAGATGATGGACCACTCCCAAATATTTGATTTGAGGCTTGAAAGAAGGTACAATTCAACGTTTACGCTGAGAAAGAAAATTTCTTCTACACAAGAGACATACTGAATAGAAACACGGGCAAGTTTCACATCTATGAAATTCCACCTACTTTTGATTCAATAGTTGTGTCGAGACCATCACGAAAGGTTGGTACATTACAAAAGTTTCTATAGATATGTCTATTGATAGAAAATTATCTTGATGCATTAGCAAAAATGGCGAGTTTATTATACCTCGAGGAGAGAGGGAGACAAGACCACGCTGTGAATTCTTTGCATAAGTAGAAAAGGGGATGAGAAATAAGAAAAAATGTCCATATCAGTGACTATGATGTGGTTTCGTTCATCTTGGATCTAGTATTAGACGTAAACATATTGATGAAGAAAAGATGGGAAAGGATGGGGAAACCACAGTTGGTTTGGTCCCATGTACAAATGTGACTTGCAAATCAGTCCAGGGTGTCACCAATTTGAAAAGTACCACACCTACTTGTCGAAGTGGAAGGACACAAAACCTATGCAAACTTCGACGTTATTGAGATGGTTGATGAAAGTAGCTCATATCATGCATTGTTGGGGATTGGTTGGTAAAAGGACAATCTGGCAGTTATTAAGTTCAAGAAGAGAGTGATGACTATTGAAAATTGTGATGTGTGGATCATTGCCCCATTAGATCCCAATGAAGGCCAGAGATACGTCAAACTATTAAAGGAGGAATTTATGGGAGGATGGGATAATTCCTATAACATATTTGAATATTATGTCCATCCCACTATAGATGGGGAGATAATATGGTGAAGTACTAGCTCCGCATCATAAGACTCTGACGATGCACTAAAGAAATGGCATATCCGGTTAAATGAAGTATCGGTCAGATAATGTGGGTAAGTCACTCAGTTGTTGTGTTGGGTCGCAACAGAAGTTTTCAAACTACCAACATACAAAGGACTACATAACTTGGATGGGTTTATTGATGAATTCAAGGATACAGTATCAAAGCATCAATGACTATTAGCACTGGAAGAAGCACTGAAGGCTAATCCAGCAAGATGGTGGGATACACATAAGATCTCGATAGGAGGCTAGAAGATATGTCACAGACTAATGGAAGTTTGATTTTGGGAAACATAGCACTACCAAGGAAAGAAGTACAATGGAAAGAATAATCCCAATGATCATCTAGTCGCATGTCAAACCGCATGGGTATTAAATCCAAAGGAGGAATGGGTGCATGCATTTGTCCATACATTGGATGAAATACCAAGAAGATGGCACATGTCGATAGAACTGTGAAGGGAGATTACAACATGGGAAGAATTAAATGTCTACTTCAGTCATACTTCCAACTTTGTGAATGATGATTAAGTCATCCACAATGCACTTCATCACATCCGCAATATTGTGTTCAAAATAGTTCTAGTGGAATTACCAACAGGATCATAGGAGACACCAGTAACGCAATTGATGACAGAGTGCTACAATGTGACAGGAGATCCTGGTGATGAGGATGATCCAAGAAACATCAACATTGTAGAATTAGAGGGAAGTTGGGATATCACAGCACCAAAAATATAAACTGATAAAGTCCAACAACTACTTAAGGTAAGCAAGGTCAATATTAGGACAACAAAGGACCCGAAGTTAGCCAATGTATGAGATTACTAGGATAAGGTGACTATGGAAAAGATCACTGACCTGTTGCATGAGTTTCGAGATTTTTTTCCAACTAAATTTGTTGATATGAAAGGGATTTTAGGGGACTTGGGAGAAATTAAAATCCCTCTAAATCCAGATGTGAAACCAGTCAAGAAACATCCTTATCAATTAAACCCGTGATACAAGGAACATGTTAAGTTCGAACTAGACAGGATGTTGGCATCATCGAACCTGTGTAAGATTCATAATGGATCAGTACAATGGTTGTTCAAGACAAGAAGATAGGGGAAATCTAGATCTGTGTCTACCTAAGTAAGTTGAACGATGCAAGTCTTCATGATCCGTTCCCAATGCCATTCACTGATGAGGTACTGAAAGGATTCAGAGGGAAAGATATCTATTCGTTCACATATGGATTTTTAGGTTACCACCAGATAAAAAATTCAAAGGAATATAGGCACAAGGATACTTTCGTAACATAATGGGGATGTTTTCAGTACACAGTGATGGCATTTGGTCTCAAGAATGAACCTGGGGTCTTTGTCAAGGATAATTTTTGTTGCATTTAAAGAATTCATTCAGAAATTCCTGAAAGTACACATGGACGACTACACTGTCTATGGGTTGTGTTGCAGCTGCAACAATTTCCCAAAATTCAAAAAAAATTTGGACCCTCCTTTAATTTGTTTGCACAGTGTTGGTTTTGCTTGAGGTTGTATAAAGATTACTTTTATGAGGGAAGTGTTTCAATGTTGGAACTAATTTTTCCGTGCCATCGGAAGTATTTTGGTTTCTGATTCGGGAGTCTAGTCACCTGTGCTTCTGCCGTTGCGGAAAAGAACCGAACACCAAGTCCGAAGTCAAGTGTTTTTGGCCTCTGATGTTTTGTCTTTATCGGCGGTTGTTTTGAAAGCTTGTAGGGAACCATTGTCTATACGTCTTCCGTTGTTGTGGAGGGGGTTCTGCAAAATATCCCGATAGTTGTTTCATCCTCTTCCAATCCCCGCTATTTTGTTTCGCTAGTCTTTGGTTCTTGTCAACTCTCCCCATTGCGGCTCTAGAAAGCACTACGATTCTAATAGTTTGTTTTGTCCGCTTGATTGATTTTTCGTTTGATTCATAGTTATTTTTAACTCCGATTTTGCTGGTCTACAGAACTGATTTCTTCTACGGGCTCACTGTTGCGGCTCTCTATTCATCTTTTCGTCTGAAGCCCTAGTCACATGAGCTCCGATGCAAGTGTGGTTCATTTCTCCCGCCAATGCCATTGCGAGCATTCCAACTTTTTCTTCATTCGTCATTGCGGGGGAGTTAGTAGCTTGGTCGCCGATCCAATATCCTTTTGCCACCCGATGATCTATTTTTCCCGCCGATTGCACATTGATTGCGACGTATATATAGTGGGGTTGGGGTGATACATTATTTTAATTTTATTTTGGACTTTTTCTGTGCTGTCGTTTTCGCTCGAGCAGACCAGGTTTTTCGCTGTCGGTACCCGTGCTCCTAGGTGGATCCGCCGTGGAAGTTATGATTTTTTTCCGCCAGTCATGTAGCAGTGCCAGGTAGGCCCTTATGCTCATTTTCTCATTCCGTTTAATTGGTCAAAACTCTTTGTAGTCTCCACGATTAGTGTTTTACTTTGGTTTCCATCCCGGCCTATTTTTATTCTCGAGTTAACTTGTATGGCTGTCAGTTGGGGGGGCTCTTGGTGGTTTTTGATGATGACCTCCATGGCCATTAAGGTTTTGTAGGATACATTTGACTGCTGGGGAAACTTGTGCAGACGGTCCTTACACTGTCCACACCAGTTTCCCCTAGTCTCTGTATGGCCATCTGGGGAGGTGTTTCATGTTGTCTTCCAGGAGGCTGTGGTTTTGTTTCCACAGTTTGGTCACCCTAATATTCATGAACCAGGATCTAATTTTGTGCTCACTTCCTGCTTAGGGTGACCCTATTCAATTTTGAATCCAAATCCCAAACCAATCTAAGGTAGAATTGCATTGCCTAATCTGACCATGAAGTGAGCACTTGTAGTAGGTAGTTTTCGTTTGTTTTCTAGTATGCTATCATTTGCAGTGTCTTCTTCTAAGCTGGTTTTTAGTTTAGGTTCCTTGTGTATTTCGCGTAGCGTGTAGGTTGTGGCACCGAGAGGGGGTTTGGGACTATGTTCATATAGACGAAGGCTGTGCTTTCTAAATCCGAAATGTGTTGGGCGTAAGTTGGTTTTTTGGGTGGGAGCATTTGGTTTTGAACATTGTTTGCTTATTTCTCATAGCTACACTCATGTTTAGCACAGATGAGGTAAAATGCTTATACTATTGTCTTTATTTTTAAGTGTTACCCAGAAATGACTGAACACAACCTAAGATACATTTCTACATGACAGGGAAATTCCTCAGAATTCGAGATGTCTAAACGTCAGAAGAAAAAAGCTCCTGGAGTAGAAGAGAAGCCTGAAGTCAAAACTGCTACCAAAGTAGAATACACCTATGAAGACACCAAATGCATAATTGGTGTGGAACCTGAGTATCAATGGGGGGAGATTTATAGATTAATAATGCGACGGGAAGTGCGCGACATAGGTTTTGAAGAAGAAACCATCTATGCCAATATAGAAAGGTCTTCATTAATTAAAATTGCTACCAGACCTGAACTATTTCCCTGCTCATAGGTGATTGGGTGGATTCTGCCCAGGGAGGATGCAACCACCATGATTTTGGAACATGTTGCTAAAAAGGGTTATGCTGCTTATAGCCCTGGGTATGTGGCACTGGTATACCACTTACCAAAAGCACAGGTGTACTTAACTAAGGACTGGCTGAAGGTAATCAGGATGGACCTAGTCAAAACACTAAAGAGGATGCTCATGCCTGGAAAGAACTTCAGAACTAGGCCGACCGGAGAATATGACACTGCTAGTCTAAGAACCCCTTATAGGTTCATTGCCCTGATGTTGAACAGGATTTTCGAGAGGGCCCACGATAAAAGATTCAAATTGGAGTGGGTGCCTATCATTTTCTATGTTGAAACACAGGGGACAGTCTTCAATTAGGCAAACATTGTGTCCAACAGCCTCTCATCCTGCATTGTGGCAGCATTAGGAGGGGTGTCCCAAAAGAGATTAGAGTTCTACATGAGCTCTATATTCATTGATTGCATACTATGCAATCAACCCTTCCCCAATTTGTTGTGAATTTGGGATTGGGAAAGAACACCAGTTTACTCAGCATACAAGCCACTGTGGGCTCACAAATACCACAGTCACTATAGGGAAGTGTGTGAGCACTTCATTATGCCCTTCTATACCTTGATTTTCTTGAAAGAATGCAACTGCATGTCGGAGGAGGCATTGCAGGTGGTTGAAGAATATGCAGACTATTACTTGACAGAGGATGGATTATACTTTAGAATGTTTGGATGCTCCAGGGCACCCTCACTACTGCCTAAGTATGCCACTGACTATGTAGTCCACAAAGAGGCAGTTAGACAAGTCTTTTTAGATGGCAATGGGAGTATTTTGTTTGAACATAAAAAAAGCATCTTACCCTCCTTTTCCATTTAGGTTGGGAAGCTACAAGTTTACTAGGGTTAAGAAAGCTGACCAATTCGTGGAGGAGTTAGAGAAAAATTCCATTTTGGGCAAATGCATTTCCACAAAAATGATTCCCAGAATAAGGTTGTAGAGCACTGCAAAGAGGCAAATGTGCATTTTGAATACACTAGCCACTAGGACAGAGAAGAATCCATTTTCCGCAGTGCACAAAATATGACAGCTTTGAGAAGAAGGTTCAAGAAGAAAATCACCACCAAAGGTGGAAAAGGACAGGATGAGCAAGAAAAGGTTGAGGAGGAGGAAACTAGAAAAAGGAATGAAGATGCTAGGAGAATAGCATAGGAGGTGGAAGGTTGGCTCAAAGGAGAAGAGGAAGAAAAGAGAAGAGCTGCACAAGAAGCAGCTAGAAAGGCAGAAGAAGCTGCCAAGAGTGAAGAAGAAGAAAAGAAAAGAAAGATGGATGAGGAGTTGAAGAAGTAGGTAGCAGCAAAACTGAAGCTAACAGAGACCATGATAGAGCAATCAACTTCTGACATAGCAAGCAGTCAGGCTTGGGACTTTGGGAACCCTAACATTCAAGATCCTGAGACAACTCATGCCAACACATCAGGACATGCTATGGGCCCCACTCTTAGGTTAATTCCCTTTGAGCAGAAGAAAGGGGAGGAAGTACTAGATTTTAATACTATCTTTTATGATAAGGGAAGGAAAAGGACAGTAAAGAGGACTGAGAGAAAGGTCGAAACTGGGGGGTAGTCTGGTAAAATTATAAATGATACAACTATCGTATACGGGACAGACAAAGACCCCAGGCTCACTATCAAGGCAGGGGCTGCATTGATCCATGCTTCTGAGGACAATGTAGATAAAATAATGACTGATCTTGAGCAGTCAAGGAAGTCCTCTTCCTAGCTCAAGGATACCCTGAGAAAGGAAAGAGAGGAAAATAATAGATTAAAGAGAAAGTTTGAAGACATAGAAAGGGAAATTAAGTCTTCAAAGGATGAGCTTTAGGTTCTCCAGATAGAGAAGAGATCTATGGAGATTGCCCAAGAATGTCTGGAGAAAGTGCAACAGGAATATCAAGACTTGAGGGTGTAAAAGGAGCAATTGCTGATCAGGATAGGGGAGTTGGAGTTGCAGAAGGCTACCTAGGAGGAATTGGAAAGGCAGACTTGGGGGCAGAATGCAGAGCTCAAAGGACAGATTACCTCGTTGACAATAGCTCTAGAAGAGGCCAAGGGATAGCAGGTCAGTCTTCAGCATTTCAAGGAGCACTTTTTGGCACAGAGAAGCAAAATGCACCAGCTGTAGGTGGCCATTGAGGAAGAACGATGCAAGGTATTGTAGGTGGATAATCGGCTAGAGGAGATTTTGGAAACCTCTTCTTATTTTGTGGACAGATCGCATGACATTTTAGAGGTCCTAGCAGGAAGGATGGTGAGATTAGAGGTGAATAAAGAAACCCCTGCAGAGCTATCATCAAAAGATCAACAAGCCCTAAGGAAAGACTATGATTTACTAGAGTTTGCAATAAACACAGCCGAGGAATTCAAGAAGGCTATCAAGAATATGAATGGGGCTTGTGTAGAGTTTTTCAGGAGACTCTTGATCACTTATAATTGTTGTCAGGTTGAGGATGAACATAAAATGGATACCTTTCCATACCACAGCCTTGTTTTGGAAATTTTGCAAAGGAGATATCAAGAAGACGAACAAAGGATACAACATATTAAAGCTTTAGATGAGCAGATCTTGAAGAATGAAGTAGATCATGCCGTGGTTAGTGTGCAGCTATTAGAAGATCAACTTCACCTGAGTGCATCTAGAATAGAGGTCATAAGAAATCAAGCTGCTAAGTTCGAAATAAATATTCTTTTCCTGGAACCTTCTGAATTCGAAAGTATTGCCTCGGAGGCTTCAGCATGGAAGAAATTTTTAAATAGTCAAGTGGGACCCTCCTCATGAACATTTTGTCCACTTCATTGCAATATTTTGTAAATTTTATAAACACTTAAAGAAAGTAAATTTGTGGGAGGCGAAGAGTTGGGGAATCCCAAGAGTCATTACGTGGGCAGCCCAACAATTTTGTTATCGTGTATAAATATAGAGAATCTATAGAGGAAAAGGGACTTTTTCCCAGTTAGATTAGTGAAGACATATTGTAAGAAGAACTATTTCCTTTTGCAATAGATAATTACAGTTTTCCTGTTGGAGAAAGCTTGGTGGAATGTTCAAATGTTATGCTTTGGATTTGTTGAAGAGGAACTATTTCGTTTTCAGCTTTGTGTCCATTAACTGTGAGATCGTTCTAACTCTTAGGACCTATGTTCTTGTCTGAATGATTTCTGGTTTATTTTATGAAAATTACCACCATGAGTAATGAATGTTGTTCATAAGTAATTGGCTATCTGGTTGTTTAAATATCTTTACTTGTTCATGTGTTCTGGAATAAATATTAGCTATCTGTAATTTCTCTTTATAATGCATGCAGAAAATTACATTACTCATTAATAAGTGACAATCTTGCTCCCTGGGGATAGGTAGGTAGTTAGATTTAATTTCTTGCTATGTATGATTTAGATGCATGAGAGCCTAAGACAAGAGGTAAGAATCTGTGCATCACATTGTGAACACTCCTTGCATTCTCAATCAATTTGCAGTTTAGATAGGCACTTGCATATCATATTTAGAGTCAAAAAATACAAAAATATACACGGTGGACCGGGCTGCAACCGGTAAAACCTTTTTATTTTTGTTACTTGACCTACAGTAGCCAGACCGCAAACCGGATGGATTCCCTACACCAAACAGTCACAAGCTAGTTGGGAATGTTGACTGGGGAGAATCCCTTATTGTTTTTGCATGTGAAATTCCATGCCTCAACAGTTACTGGCGCTAGAAAGAGGGCCTCCAGTGCATGGCTGGCTGAGGAAACCCGTTTTCTTGAAATAACACCACCAGTAATAATTTTCAAAGCAGTTTCTGTCCTGATCCAAATACTCAAGAGAATAGGGAACATCTGTTTTCTATGGACAACCAAGTGATAAATAATCTGAGAAGACACACCAGGGAATATGTGAAGAAGATTGGAGGATTACCAATTATCCCTGATTTTCCCAGAAGAGAATATAAAAGGAGAGACTGTCGCATACTGGAAGACTTAGTTTTGGTTGGAGATTTGGAAGAACTTGTAGAAACAACCTTACAGGAGGTGGTTCAGCCTTTAAATCAAGTGGGCCTAGAGACACCTTACTATTCACTGGTCCGTACTCCTGTTCATTCACCACCTCACTCTCCACCTAGACTCATGGCAGGCATAAACACAAATCAACCGCCCAACCCACCTAATCCACCACCTGCTTGGAAAGCTAGGTCACCATTGAACTTAACACCTCCATTGCATGACTTGCCTCAAGCCTTTGAGAAGATGTTGCCTAAGTTTGATCTAGATGAGAAGATGCTAGTAGATGACCATTTACAAAATTTTTATTTGGCAATAGAAGGATTAAGAGCTGGGGAGCATGAAGATGTAGTTTGTAGACTTTTCCCACGCACTCTTAAAGGAGCTGTAGCATCATGGAATTTTGGTTTTCCTGCAAAATCTATCCCAGACTAGGATACCTTTGAAAGGATTTTCATAAACAAGTATGCAGCCCAAAAGACGCATGCAACACTAATGAAAGGTTTGGGTGCTTTAAAAAAAGGAAGGAATGAGAAAGTACACAATTTCACTCAAAGATTTTCTGCTTACCTCAAGAACTTCTCTGCAACTGATAAGCCTTCTAATAAAGTTCTGATTGAATATTATACCTCAGCTTGAGGTTTGGATTTGGCTATGTTCACAAAAGCTCAAGTTAAGCCTACGCTGGCTGAGACTTTTGAAGAAGCAGAAAGAGTAGAGGCTGAAAAGGAAAGTATAGAAGATTATCCTGAGCAGTCTGGAGGAAAAATGTCCAGGAAAAGAACCTTATTGTTGTCTAAACCTAAAGAGAAGTAGTCATGTGAGTTTGAGGGAATGTTAAAGATGATGCAAAATCTTTCCAACAGAATAATAGATTTGGAGAAGGAAAAAGAAGCTCAGAGAGCTTATAAGCCTTATTACAAAAAAAGGGAGGATAACAATCAATGCAAGACTCCTCCACATGATTCAACATCAATGAATTTGATAAAGGTGGGCAAGGATAATTTCTGCACTTTTCACCGACAACCTCATTCTGAAAAGAATTGTCCTCAATGGTTAAATTCGATGACATTGGTAATGAATCAACTCTTGGACTCTAAATTGACCGAGGACATTGATGAAGACGAAAGGGGTAATAAGACCATAGAGAAACAAGAAAATGATGCCATGTTTTATGGGATTGTGTCTCATTTTTTGATACAGAAAAAAGTACTCTTAAACCTGAAAATATACCAACAACAACAAAAGACCCAAATTTGGTAACCAAAGACAATGCAATAATCTTAAAAATTAAGAAGTTGCAAGAGAATGTCAGGAAACGGTCAAACAACAATGTTGAGGATGAATTACCCAGAATTACCTATATCAGCCAAGATACGAAGCCAATCAAAAAGCCAATGGAGGAACAAGTAGAGCTTAACAAAGAAAATACTAAAAAACCTGAGGAGTTGGAGGAAGAGACACCCATTGAAAACCAACCTGTGGAGGAAGATGTCGAATCAATTGGGGAAGAGAAAGCTATAACCCCGCCTTTCATTTTGACTCTGGAAATATTGAACCATAAGGTGCATAATTGTTTGGTAGACTCTGGATCATCGATGAATGTTCTGCCACTCGCAGTTTGTAAGAAAATTAATGGGCAGCCAAAACCCACTGCCTGGGAAGTCATTCAACTAGACAGAACTAGTGTCAAAGTAGTGGGGGAAATGAAGAATGTTCTCATTCGTTTATCTGCAAATAACAAGATATGTCAATTTATTGATATTATGGTGGCTGACATACCGGATGGATATGGGATTATTCTGAACCAAGACTGGTCTGCAAGGTTAAAGGGGTATTTTTCTTCAGACTGGTCTCATTTATGGTTACCTCATAAGGGTACCCCAAATCAGATCAAAATTTTAAGAGAACGTTACATGAAACACACTATCACTAAGTTAGGGGAAGGAAATGAATCTACTAATTCTGTCCTCAGGAATTATCTAACGGAGCTTGAACTAAGATATCATGCATCAAAAGAAGTCGGCAATATGATTGACACTCAGCCTGATCTCCTTCAATTTTCACAGGATGATGGGAGTGATTGTAGATCGGTAAGCATAGTTTCAGTTTTCAAAATAGCAGAATTAGATCATGATTATATATCTCATGTCTTCCATACAACTTATCCCCTTGACTCATAAACTGACAGATTTTCATGGGTGGGCACTTTTTATTTATTTTTGTTTTCTTTTGATTTGATGATCTTGTACATAAATAATTTGATGTAGTTTTGTTTTGATTCACCACTTTTATCTTTGGTTGTTTTGTTTTGTTTTTGAATAAAAGAGGCAAACTTTTGGTTGCATGGAAAGCATCAGGGTTCTTGGTTAACTGCAATATTGGGTTTAAGACTGTACATTTATTTGGATAGAATTTATTTTTAGTAAGTAGTTTTCCTAAATGGCTATACACTCATTGAAGTCCTGCTTAACCCCTGAAAATAACTCAGAATTTAGAGGTCTGGAATACTATTTTGAAGCTCCATCCACTTCACGTCTAAGCATGTCCTAGGGAGTGATAGAAAAAGACCCATGGAAAGGAAGCAAGGTAAACAATCTATTATATAAATGATCTCATGCCATATTTTCAAAATCCTAAAGGCTATTAAGAGTCAAAACTCCTGAAAGAAGCAAATACCTATCAAAGCAAAGTATCAGAAGCATGAATATCAATATGCTAAAAGTTATTCTCTATCCATGAGTTGAAAATGCATCTCTCACACAAAAGGACAATATGGATAGAAGGGTCTGAATAAAAATTCAGAAAGAAAGGCAGATGGAGGACTCAAAAGAACAAAAGTTCAAAAAAGGGCACAAAAGTGCAAATGGCATGAGAATGAGGAACAAATGAATAGTTCTGTTTACCATATGTTACGATCCTGTGGTGTCCGAGCTAGAAAATACCCAAAGACAGAGGTAAAACAAAACTCACCCACTAAGCCTCAAAAGATTTATCTGGACTTTCAAATATTTGGTGTCCCCATTTCCAAAGATTGGAATTTCGTCAATGATGTAAATGCTTGTGTTTGCCATCTTAGGAATAAAAACATCTATAAAGGTTCAAATTATGACCTTAAAGTTTAAACAGTCTTTTACTAGGAGGAAGTTGATTCAAAAATCTGGAGTTCACCAGGTAGTCTCCAATTGTTGCAGCTGCAACAATTTCCCAAAATTCAAAAAAAAATTGGACCCTCCTTTAATTCGTTTGCACAGTGTTGGTTTTGCTTGAGGTTGTATAAAGATTACTTTTATGAGGGCAATGTTTCAATGTTGGAACTAATTTTTCCACGCCATCAAAAGTATTTTGGTTTTTGAGTCGAGAGTCTAGTCACCTGCACGTCCACCGTTGCGGAAAAGAACTAGACACCAAGTCCAAAGTCAAGTGTTTTTGGCCTCTGATGTTTTGTCTTTATCGGTGGTTGTTTTGAAAGCCTGCCAGAACCATTGTCTATACGTCTTCCGTTGTTACAAAGGGGGTTCTGCGAAACGGTCCGATAGTTGTTTCATCCTCTTTCAATCCCTGCCGTTTTGTTTCGTAGGTCTTTGGTTCTTGTCAACTCTATCCGTTGCGGCTCTAGAAAGCACTATGATTCCAATAGTTTGTTTTGTCTGCTTGATTGATTTTTTGTTTGATTCATAGTTATTTTTTACTCCAATTTTGCTGGTCTACGGAACTCATTTCTTCTACGAGCTCACCATTGCGGCTCTCTATTCATCTTTTGGTCCGAATCCCTAGTCTCACGAGCTCCGATGCGAGTGTGGTTCATTTCTCCCACCAACGCCATTGTGAGCGTTTCGAATTTTTCTTCATTCATCGCTACGGGGGAGTTAGTAGCTTGGTCGCCGATCCCATATCCTTTTTCCACTCGATGATCTATTTTTCCCGCCGATTGCACGTTGATCGCGACGTATATATAGTGGGGTTGGGGTGTTTCATTATTTTATTGTTATTTTGGACTTTTTCTGTGCTATCGTTTCCGCTCGAGCAGACCAGGTTTTTCGCAGTCGGTACCCGCGCTCCTAGGTGACTCCGTCGTGGAAGTTGTGATATTTTTCTACCAGTCATGCAACATTGCCAGGTAGGCCCTTATGCTTGTTTTCCTGTTCCATTTAATTGGTCAAAACTCTTTGTAGTCTCCACGGTTAGTGTTTTACTTGGGTTTCTGTCCCGGCCTGTTTCTATTCTCGAGTTAACTTGTATGGCTGTCAGTTGGGGGGGGTCTTGGTGGTTTTTGATGATGACCTCCACGGCCATTAAGGTTTTGCAGAACGCATTTGACTGCTGGGGAAACCAGTGCAGACATCTGTTACACTGTCCACACCAGTTTCCCCCAGTCTGTGTATGGCCATCCGGGGAGGTGTTTCGTGTTGTCTTCAGGGAGGATGTGGTTTTGTTTCCATATTTCGGTCACCCTAATATTCACGAACCAGGATCTAATTTTGTGCTCACTTCCCACTTAGGGTGACCCTGTTTAGTTTCGAATCCAAACCCCAAAACAGTCTAAGGTAGAATTACATTGCCCAGTATGACCATGAAGTGAGCACTTGCAGCAGGTAGTTTCTATTTTTTTCTAGTATGCTATCATTTGCAGCGTCTTCTTCTGAGCTGGTTTTTAGTTTAGGCACCTTGTGTCTTTCGTGTAGCGTGTAGGTCGTGGCACCGAGAGGGGGTTCGGGACTGTGTTCATATTAACGATGGACGTGCTTTCTAAATCCGAAATGTGTTGGGCGCAAGCTGGTTTTTTGGGTGGGAGCATTTGGTTTTGAACATTGTTTGCTTATTTCTCATAGCTACACTCATGTTTAGCACAGATGAGGTAAAATGATTATACTATTGTCTTTATTTTTAAGTGTTACCCAGAAATAACCGAACACAACCTAAAATACATTTCTACATGACAAGGAAATTCCTCAGAATTTGAGATGTCTAAACGTCAGAAGAAAAAAGCTCCTGGAGTAGAAGAGCAGCCTGAAGTCAAAATCGCTACCAAAGTAGAAATATTAGCTATATGTAATTTCTCTTTATAATGCATGCCCAAAATTACATTACTCATTAATAAGTGACAATCTTGCTCCTTGGGGATAGGTAGGTAATTAGATTTAATTTCTTGCTATGTATGATTTAGATGCATGAGAGCCTAAGACGAGAGGTAAGAACCTGTGCATCACATTGTGAACACTCCTTGCATTCTCAATCAATATGCATTTTAGATAGGCACTTGCATATCATATTTAGAGTCAAAAAATACAAAAATATACAACCTTTTTATTTTTGTTACTTGACCTACGGTAGCCAGACCGCAAACTGGATGGATTCCCTACACCAAACAGTCACGAGATAGTTGGGAATGTTGACTGGGGAGAATCCCTTGCTGTTTTTTCCTACGAACTTCCAAGCCTCAACAGGTTGGTAAAAATACCATATTTGGAACCTTCGACTGATGTTGGAAAGATGTTAACAACATCATATTTCACTAAATCTGAAGAAATGTATATTGTGTGCTCTGTTTGGGATTTTGTTGGGACATATTGTATGGAATAAAGGTATGTTCATCGACCCTACCAAGGTTATGGTAATTGTCGATCTACTTGCACCAACGATAGTAAAACAACTCAGGGTGACACTCGGTCACACGAGTTATTACCTGGAGTTCATAAGGGGATATGCAACAATTACAACATCGATGGATAAATTGTTGAAGAACGATGCAAATTTGGAATGGAATGATGAATGTCATAGAAGTATCAATACTCTAAAGTAGAATATGGTCGCATCACCTATATTGGAATTTTTGGATTGGAAAAAGGAGTTTCATGTCCATGTCAATGCATCATCAATCACACTAGGAGTAATTTTGGCGCAGCCAAGGGAAGGAGCGATTGATCACCCAATCGCATTCGCAAGATGAAAATTGTCTAATGTGGAAAGGAACTACACAATGATAGAGAGGGAAGAATTGGAGATGGTATATGCACTACAAAAATTCTGCCACTACCTATTAGGAGGACACTTCAAAAATTTTACGTGTCATTCAGCATTGACGTACTTGGTCAACAAGCCTGTGTTGTGGGTAAATATTTTCCAATGGTTTCTACTCTTCCAAGAATTTAATTTTTAGATCATCGTGAACCCAAGATGGTTGAATGTAGGACTCAATCATTTGTCAAGGATCAAGAGATTAGAAGAACCAAGCAGCATTGAGGATGGCCTACCTTATGTGCAGTTGTTTAATATTGGAATGGTAGATGACCATTACAACCAAATTATCCAATTTTTGACATGAGGAAAAGCACTAGACTTAACCACTAGTCAGAAGAAGCAATTAGTCGTTAGAGCTGCAGATTTCCAGCTAATCACAGGACAACTTTACAAAATGGGGCCATATCAAATTCTGTGTCGATGTGTTCTATCACATAAGCAGGAGAGAATATTGGTTGAGGTGCATGAAAAAATTGTAGTAGGACATTATGGAAGTCGCACAACCACAAGAAAGGTACTTTGAGCTAGTTTATGGTGGCCGACAATACATAGAGATACCACTGGTTTATGGGACCCATCATCACTATGATATACTACTTAACTAGATGGGCGGGACAAGCACCAGTGATAGATTGTACAGTTGCGACAATAGCTAGGTTCCTATTTGAAAATGCAGTTACTTAGTTTGGTTGTCCCAAGATACTGATGAGCGACCAAGGAAGTCACTTTATCAATCGCATAATTAGCACAATGAAATAGGAATTCTAGATCCAACATAAGAAGAGTATTCCATATCCCCCATAGGTGAATGGAAGAGTTGAGGCATTCAACAAAATATTGGAACATGCACTAACCAAGGTAGGCAACGCAAATCGTGATGAATGGGATTTGAAAATCCTTGCGATATTATGGGCCTATAGAACAACATGTAAGATATTAATGGGACAAACCCCCTTCAAGTTGGTATATGACCAAGAAGCATTAATTCCCATGGATTACATTCTTCCCAGTCTATGCATGGAGGCAACAACAAGAATAAGTGATGAAGAAGCGGTTGAAGAACGATTGACGCAGTTTCTCTAGCTTGAGGAGGATCTGTTCATTGCAGTTTTCCATCAACAAGTAGAAAAATATCAAAAGAAGCCATGGCATGACCTCCATGTGAAAGCAAAGTATTTCCAGTGCAAATATGTGGTTCTCCTATACGGAAACAAGTTCGCGAAGCACCCATGTAAGCTACAAATCCATTGGTTATGACCTTACGTGGTTCATTTCGTCACCAATAGAGGTGCGGTGTAATTGCAATAGTTAGATGGCGCATTACTAGCGAAGCTAGTAAATGGAAGTTGGCTAAATCCCTATCAGGATAGCCAAGTGCAACACCATGACTGATAAGTCACGTAGTAGAAAATAAAGTGAAGATAAACCAAGGAGCAAGAAATCGTAGCAAAAATGGGTCAACAGAAATGAAAAGAAACGTAAATAGCCGAAAGAAGGGTGCTTGGTAGGGTATTTTTTAAGGATTATAATATTATACTTAAGTATAGTATTGTAGGCGATTTATTTGGATTGAAAAAAACATGTTTATATATAGGTAGGAAATATTAAATATGAAACATAAAATTAACACTAAAATGTGTAAATTTTGGCGAATATTATGATAAAAAAAATTATTTTATGTAAATATAGGTGATATTAGACACTAAAAATGACCAAATAGCGAATTTATTTTTTGAAAAAAACCCAAAAAGTAGCCAACTGGTGAAATTTCACCCCTAAAAATTACCCTGGTGCTTGGTGATACCAGACGAAGGGAAATGGAGTCAAATCAAGCAATAAATGCAACAATTAAACCTGACGGGTGACGACGCAAGAGGAAAAGAGCCGCATTTATGGAGAAATTGTATCGTTGGATTTTCAAAATCGACAACGGATTTGGTCAATATTTGAATGAAATAGCTATGATGATCTAAATCCTTCACACGAGAACGACAAAGGATATTAAAATAGACCAAGGGGATATGAATTGAACCCTTGTGACGATTGTGAGAATCTGAGCAAAGGCAAGTGTAGAGAGAAGCGAAGAGAAGAAGAGTGAAGAAAGATAGATAACTATGGGCCAAATCGTTTCGAGCAGAACCACACATGGATCACCATTACAGAGTGTTCCAATAGTAGAGGTGATGCCAGAGATTCAATCTATATTATCGCGACCACCTAGAAGGAAGAGGGGTGCGAATCAGACCACTTCTTCATAGCAAAGGAATAAATATACCCGTAGTTCAATGAGGGAAGAAGAGGAAGAGACAGGCCCATCGATGACGGTAGTGGAGGAATCCATAGAGAGGAAAGGACCAACAGTTGCTGACATTCCGGGCTATGTACCACCATGGAATCTAGACACACTAGTAGTTCGAATCCCCAATAATCAACAATTCAACATTAAGATGCCAACGACACCAAAATGGGTGCATGTTACCATGAACATTGTTCTACATCTACAAAAGATGTAGTATAGCGACCACAACATTTTGGGGTATCCAGAATGCATTGAGTAGACGTATGTATGTCAAGTGCAAGGCACCAGTGACCCTGTCACCAAAGAACCGACACAATGGGAATTGGGGTTGCAGCAGTTGTGGCTGTTGGCCATTATAGACATGCCACATTTTGGTCATTCGACAAAAGTTAATGCATGTATGAAGAGGTTATTATCATGCTTCAATGGAGCATATATATGGTTGGATATGAAAGTACCCATCACAGTCAACTTGATCTCCCATATCACTAGCCTGCCGAAGGCATGTTTTGATCTGTCATAGTATTTTAGACGAAAAGATAACAATAAAAGGTTGATCACAAGGCTGAAGAAGAAATATGACGTAGTTTGAGATAAAAGAGAATATGGAATTCGTAGTATTAATGATAAGGCCATCTGAGTCATGAAAAAGTTGTTGGCCATAAAAATTGTGCGCAACAATAGACCGAACCAGTGCATGTCGGGAGTCATTTCCTATGGAAAGAAATGCGTAATAGGAGTCTAGATGAATTCGGCTATGTTTTTATTGAAAAACTTGATGGAATAAATTGTCTTGGTGTAGGAGGGAAAAATACCATTTACTTATTCATCTTTTTTGATACTAATCGCACTTCTGGGTTGGATGGAACCCAAGTACTATCAAGGAATGGACATCAAATTGGTCTAGACATGTAGAGGAGCGTGATATAAAAATTTATGGCCACTCGATGATAAGGTACGACAAATAGATTACAATGTACAGTTTTAATCGTATTATGATGGACTTTGGGAAGAAACAATGAAGATCCTGCACCTTACAAATGAGGCCACGACCAAATATCAAAGAGTGGCATGATTTGCAATAGGTCCACATGCAATACACATGTAAGAAAGAAATGATGCAAAGTACCAGTGGCTAGTGATGAAATACAAGCTGACCAATGAGGATATTGACACCATTATTAGAGAATGGAAGGTTCCCTCCAGCATTGATGAACTGTTGGACATGGAAGCAGGATTACCACCAGTCAGTCCAGATGAGCAGTCATAAGTGAAGGAATCTGATGAGGATTTGTAGGAGGAATCATGCGCGAACCCATCAATTTAAGAGCTAGAAAGGAAGGAAGAAGAAGGGCAAACAAAAAGGATATTCGGACAAGGAGAAGGAAGCAACACAAAAAATCTTGTCAGCGATAAGGTAAGCAGGATCCTGACACAAATTACTTCAACAACCAGTGAGAGTCAAGCACAAGTGAAGGAACATGTGACGAAATATTTTCACCAAGTGAAGGGATTGCTGCAATCCATTATGAATGTCATGTTAGAAACAAGAGTGCCACATAAAGAGCCACTGCAAAGGGAATCCTAAGTAAGTGTTGGAGAGACAACGAGGACAATTTCAATTCCATCAAAATAAATTTCTACAGGAGATGAAGTTGTTGATGCCTCATTACATCCATTTGACTTAATCACTCTAAACATTAATAAATTGTATATGCGTATAGTAACCAAATTACATAATGCGGAAAGTCATGAGATCCAGTATCACGAGGTGCTAGTACATAGCCAATTGGTCAAGTCACGAGAGAATATATTGCATGCATAAGTGTAGATGGAGCAACTAAAAATAGAGCAAGAGACAGTGGTGAACAAAACAAGCAAAGTGGCTGAAAACAAAAAACAACTAGAAAAGGAAATATCAGTCGCATGTGAGGAGATTCTAGACATCACCATGGAAATGTTTACAGAGGCGAAGATATTGCGACTAGGACAGATAGTCGTCGGATTAAATAAGGAAAATGAGGAATTACAAGCACACACAATACCAAGTACACCACCATATAAGGTAGCAGAGGGAATCAATCTAATAGAGGAGGTGGCGGCACAAATCGAGAAGATGGAGAAAACATCCCACTCCATTGTAGAAGCAATGACCCAATTTCGGATGAGTGTGGTTTAGGACGGAAAACTGCAACAACTATAGACACAACTCATCAAGGCAGAAGCACAACAAATAGAATTGTAGGGATCACTCAAGATGATGCCCCGGATCATTTAGGTTACCAAGGAACCCGAGTTGAAAGCACTACAATAGCAAGTCAACAAGGAAAGCGATAGACACTAATGGAGGACGGTTCAGTTGGGCCAATTCCAAGAGGATGCATAACAACTAGCACTTAAATCAATAGAGGGATTTGTGAACACCAAGGAAGTGTGAGATAAAGTAGCATATGTATCTAAGGATCACTCGATAGAGCAAGAGATCGAGGAGTGTGTAGCACTAAGCACAAATGTCAAGGAAGAGATTAAGCATATCCAGACAAGGCATGACAAATTCAAGGCCAAGTTGAATGCACCATCTTTATCCAGTTGACATGGCTCAAGGATGAGACACAAGTTTGTGTTGGGGGCCTATTGGAAAGGGGATCAAGTGTGCAAGGTGAGACAAACAAGATATCGACAAATGACAAAGTAGACCGCGCAATAGAAAGTTACCGACAAGTGTGGTCGGTGTGGTCACAAGTAGTTAGAAGTTTTGGTCCAAAGTAGTTAGAAAGTTAGCTTATGTGGACCATTTTCTAAAGGCGCAAGCCTATAAATAGAATTAGGAATAGAGTTAATGGGGTATCACTTAGAGTCGATGAATAGCGATAG
This sequence comes from Pseudotsuga menziesii, assembly GCA_001517045.1. Taxonomy (NCBI): domain Eukaryota; kingdom Viridiplantae; phylum Streptophyta; class Pinopsida; order Pinales; family Pinaceae; genus Pseudotsuga; species Pseudotsuga menziesii. Next base: position 200,575 of record LPNX010121751.1, read on the forward strand.
ATCATCACTTGTATGGGGAAAATTTGGAGTATTTTTCTTGTATGTGATATACGGATGAATGTGCTTTCGGTCTGAGGATTTCGACGAAGGATTGTTTTATGATCTTTTGAAGCTAATATAAGAAGAATGTTGATGTTGGAACTCTCATATTTTTCTGTGTTAAACTTGTAATGTTGCAATCTGTGATATTTTCCATGTCTGAATGATGCGAAGTCTTGATGTGTTTATTGGGTTTATGTATGTTGATGTCTTCGTTAAGTTGATCAGAATCATGATTGATGCAATATTAGAATTTCTTGTGAATGATGATAAGTATAACTCATACATAGCGTGTTAGAAACTCCTAGATCTATGAGTAGAATTCCGACATATTAAGACACGGTGTGAAAGTCCTCTTCCTTTTGCAGAAACATGGTTCTTGCATCGCTCCCTTAAAATTTTCGGGTGAGACTACATTTTCTTCACAAGTATTGCGGCATAGGGTAAAACCTATCTGGTTCGATGCTTAGGGAGATTGTGTCGAAGGGTGTCGACAAATCTATAGGGTAAACCCATGTCGATTGAAGTGTGTCAACGCGTAGTATCCTTGATTTGTATTGCAAGAGAAGGGAAAAATCTCATGGAAGAGACCTTAGTTGTATCGAATTTATTCTTGTAGGAGAAGGGGGAAATCATGTAGGAAAGGTCATAGTGGTATCAATTTGTATTGCAAGAGAAGAGGAAAATCATGTGAGGGAATCCATAGTGATGTCTATTTGTATTGCAGGAGAAACGGAAAATATTGTAAAAGAGATTGTAGTTGTCTTGATTTGTCTTGCAGGAGAGAGGAAAATATTGTGAACTAGTTTCTAGTTGTCATACCTTTGTTGCAAGAAGGGAGGAGGAATCCTAGTTGAGGTTTTTAAGTGGTTTCCTGAGTTTATTTTCATCCATAGAAATCAAATTATGCAGAGATTTCCTTTGTGTTTGTGAATCCAATACCTTAGCTCAAGGGTGACCTACACATGGGGATTTTCTTGACAACGTCTACGACTAGGAGGAAAGTTGTCTGGTTTATTCAAGTTGTGCCCTTATGAAAAGATATACATTTATGCTATTTAAACTTATTAATTTATATATGTTTTTATACATGTTCCCATGGAGGCTGATATATCACTTCCATTACATGCATTTAAATTGTATTCATGATCATGATTAATGGCTAACCCAATGTTGATAAATTGGAACCTCATAGGACATGTATTCATTTTTGTTAATCTAGTTGTTAGAAGCTACTTGGTTTATGGAAATCATTAACATTAGGAGGTATGATTTTAGGGAAGCAATATGGTTGTGTATGGATGTTCGAGATCATATCATCCATGGGATTTGTGGATGATATTTAATGTGGATAAATTTTATCCAAAGTAGTGATATAATTATGTTATTTGAGGTTGTATAGATTGTTGATTTTAATGGTTATTTTAGAAGGCTAATTGATTATGAATTTTGAATAATTATAGGTCTAATATTTGGACTGTACATATGATCATATATGGTTGAAAAGCATTAGGTATCGCATGGTTTTATAGATTAGAAATTTCATGCATTAGATTTGATAAACATTAGTGTGTGAATGTGCTTTTTAGAAAGTTAAATGATACTAACTTATTGTGAAGTTAGAGGCTAGTTGTTTATTTAGTTATGTTCATTATACAGGTTGATCTTTAAGGAAGACCATATAGCCATGTATGGTTGTATTAGATCAAATCTGAGATGATATTGGAAGTTTGAAATAATTATTATCGATATGTTATGAATAAGTGTTTAAATTATATTTCCATTGACTGTTGAGATGTTGAATGGATACTGACATCAATGGAGTTTTGGTGAATGGATGTAAACATGATTTATTATTTTGTTATATGGTGAATGGAGGCTTCCCATAGGTGTGATGATAGTTAGTAAACATGTTAATGGGTTATGGTTTGAATGTATTCATGTGTCATTATATTTCATTACATGTAGAATGGGGAATTAGGTTGCACTATAAGGGAATCCTTTCTGTAATGGTGGATTGTTTTTAAAAGTTTTAAATTGTTTGGCATGTTAGCGTAACCTTATAGACTATTTTTTTCTACATATATTAGGTTTATCCTTCTCCTTGTTAGGAACCCCAAATACCGGACCTTGGTGTTGTGTTATAGGGTTGGGTATGTTACATATCGGATCCCAACCATGTGATTGATTGAGCTGTGATCCATGTATAACCAAAGGGAGAGTTCCAAATAGATCTACTATGAATGATTGGTAGTAAAGTAACATTGTTTTTGAAGTGATCCCTCGGGAAGGTAAAGGTGTAATGGAAACACTTTCCTCCTAATGAGACTACGGAGGGGCTAGAGGATGCCATGAAAGAGGCATACCCATTTTGTTTTCTAATTTTTTTATGAAACACTAACGCTAGTGTTATTTCAAGGAGGGGAATGTAATTCATGAATTTTGACCCCTACAATGTATCAAAATATATTATCTAAAACATTGTGAATATGACAGTAAGGATTCTTAGGGTGAAAGTCAAGGTCAAGGACTATCTAGCAAATGGCTAAGCATTTATAATGTAAATTTCCTTGTATAGGCAATGTGTTTGGCTTGTCACTATGACTAAAATTTATGGACATATACTCTATTGGAATACAATATAATCGTCAAAGATTTTTGTGTACAGAGAGAGAGAAAGGAGCTATGATTCTACAAGAAGGGAAGATGAAAGGGGGCATATGGGAAAGCAATCTATTTTTTTCCAAATGTCATCCTTAGAACTCATCTCCTTTATACCATGGACCTTAAATACGTTTTTTACCTCCATTGAATTATTCAAAGAAATCATTGAATGGATGTGGGAGTTTGTTGGGAAAGTCTTCCCATGTAGTTAAGGCATGGATTGAGTACACTTATGTGAATTAAAAATGTCTTACATTCAATGCTAAAAAATAACATCAATCATCCTTTTAGTAGTGTTCTCCTTGTGATTGAATCTAATAGAGTCCATTATAGGAGTGGGAATGAATGAAAATAAACTCTATGGACGGAAATTGTAGACCTCAGTGATAACACTAGTCATCCTTCTATTAGTGTTCTCCTTGCAATTGAATCTAACAAAGTCCATTCTAGGAGTGGGAATGAGAAAACTCAAGAAATTCACCTCGGGAAGCATGGATGGAGAGAAATTACAATCATGTTTTGGGTTATACCCCCCAATTTCATGTCCTACTAAGAGGGTGGTTCTTAATTAAGATCAAAAAGCAAGAAGACAACTCCCTGTTACTAAGGAAAAGCTGGAATTGGGGACCTTCAGGCTTAATTATCGGGAAATGGAATATAGCTTTTAATGCCAAGAAGGAATCACACAATGTCCAGGAAGTATGGGAGATCTTCCCAAGCTTACCGATGGTATCTTGGTAGTATCATATCCTAGACGCAACAGGGAACAAACTTGGAAAAATCGTCTAGCTTGAAGATGATTGGGAGAATAAGGTGGACAGAAGATGCACATGAATTTTAGTAGAATTAGAAGTCAAAGAAGGGTTATTTGAAGAAATAATAATCAAAATGCATGGGAGGATATAGATACAACAAATTGACTATTGGAAGCTTCCATTTAGGTGCTTTAACTTTCGTCAGGTTGGCCACCTCCAAAAATCATGCCCAGTGATGGTAGTTGAGCACTCCAAGCCAACTCATAAGAAAATTTTGGTGAAAGAGAAGAAGTGGGTGGAGCAGTTGGCTACTACAGGAGACTATCTAGAAAGAAAAATCCATGAATTTGAACACGGTCCCCTGAATGACAAGGTGTAATATTTAATGAGTGCACCAGACGAGGAACAACAGTGCGTCCAACTACCAGAAATGGGAGAGAAGAAGAAAGGAGATGAAATAGAAGACCTCAACACAACGTCGATGAAATAGGTAACAATAGTCCCTTAATTCCCTTACCTAATGATTCATGTCAAAAACTGTTATGGATAAATGTCATAAGGACAATCAAGAAAACGGAACAAACGTTAAAACGAAACAAGTGAAATTTCTATCTAAAATGGAATAGGATAACTCAGGAGAAAGTAAGGGCTATGATTTGAGGCCAAGGAATAAACTAGAGGATAGCATGCACTTGACAGGTGGGTTATCCCATAGTCACATACCTAAAACAATAGTGGGGTGTAAATCCTATTTGAATAAAGCACAGATACAAGAGACACGAGAGATTCTGGAGGAAAAACAAGCTACTATAGGATGGGCTCTTAGAGTGAAAAATCCCCTAAATGGGCTTCATGATGCTTGTCCTGTCCTATAATGTGAGGAGGATAGGAGGGGCCTCCAAAGTACATTAGAGTAAATTTCAACTCAAAATGGGTTTTTCAACCCTAATTCAAATTCTATGTCATCATGTGTTAGCCAATGAAATTTCTTTAAATTTGAAATACCATATAGGTCTTAAACAATTTTTAAATATAAATTTGGGGATAGGTATCATAAAAAAAACTGCTTTCTTTGTTTGTATTTTCGACATATCTCCCATTTTTTTTATTCAAATTTTGATCGAGAGAGCTTTTGGATGTAGAATTAAATTCCGCATCCAACGAGTATCCACTCTGCATACTTTTGATAGACCCATCTACCCCAAAAACAAGAAATACCTGAAAAAATGTGATGATTCTCATCATCACATTTTCAGGTATTTCTTGTTTTTGTGGTAGTTGGGTCCATCAAAAGTATGCAAACGGTACTCGTTGGATGTAGAATTTAATTCCGCATCCAACGAGCTCCCCCGATCGAAATTTGAGTAAAAACACAGGGAGATATGTCGAAAATACGACAAAAAAATAGTTTTTTTCTTTTCTTCCTTCAAAATTAATAAATATTATTTTATTATTTTAACTATTATTTTATTATTTTCCTTAGGATGCCCATTTTGAGTTGAAATTTCCCCTAATGACAGCCCTTGGTAGGATTATAGAACTAAAAAAACCTAAAATTATAGCAATTCAAGAAACTATGACGGAAGGTGAGAGAGAAAAAGAGATATTGAGGGCCATACTAAAGGATTGGAGGATGGAAATCATAGATGTAGAAGGTCACTGCGGAGGTATTCTAACAACTTGGAGCCTAGAGATAACCTTTTATGCCAAATCTGATTATAAGGACGCTCCTGGAACAAAGTTGGAAGACCCTAAAACTAGGATTCATTTCTTCTTCTTCAATGTATATGGCCTTTTTTATGATAGAAGGATTTATTGGGAAACCCTAGCCAATGCAAGAGCTCTAGACTAGGAGAACTTGATACTGGCAGGGGACCTAAATTTAACCTTGTCAACAACTGAAGTTTGGGGACAAAATGCAAGGTCGGATGTGTTAGCCAATTTTTTCAGTTCTTTATTTGAACAAAAGAAGCTTATATATCTCCAACCGATTCGTTTGGAACATACTTGGAAGAATAACATAACTGACGATAAGGAAATCTCAAAGAGATTGGATAGATTTGTGATCTCAGAAGAACTTTGTCAAGATCATTTGGTGTTAAAAACTACAATGGAAACATGGGGCTTATCAGATCATAGGCCTATTACACTTTCTATCACTATTCCCGAGGAGAAACCACCAACCCGTTTCAAGTTCAATCTAGTATGGCTAGAGAATGAAGATTATAGGGAGATGGTTAAGAGAAATTGGAAACCATTGGAGGTGCAGTCCTCAAACAACTACATGTATCAGATGATGGATAATCTATCAACCATCAAGAAACTCTCAAAGGAGTGGGGGAACAAATTCAGAGAGTTAGAACAATTTGAGCTCAAAGACTTAGAGCAAAAAATCCAAAATATCTACAACTCCAACACAACAAGGATCTTCTCTACAGAAGAACTTCAGTCCTTAAAAGTTGAGGAACAAAAGAGAAATCGAATACTAGATGATGAAGAGAAACTATGTAGACTTAAGATCAAAGCACTTTGGTTAGAAGCAGGGGACAAGAATACTAAATTCTTCCATAGGCATGCCTCTCACAGAAAAAATATCAGCATCATATTAGTAATCAAGGATGAAGAAGGTGGAATAACACAAACATTCAAAGACAAGGAAACAACAACATAAAAGCATTTCCAGAGAAGATTTACAACTCCTCTAGGGTGCCCCATTCAGAAAATATTAAAATTACTAAATCTCTCCCCAGTTTAATTTCAGAAGAGATGAAACAATATCTAATGGAAAAGGTGTCAGAAGAAGATCTCAACAAAATACTGCACTCGTTCCAGAAAGGAAAAAACCCCGGCCCTGATGGGTTCACCTTAGATTTCTTTATTGGTTTTTATGAACTGCTCAAGACTAATATCCTAAAGGTGGTAAGAGAGTCTCAAAGTACTGGAAAGGTCTTAGGGGCTATGAATGCCACTTTCATCACTCTTATACCCAAAAAAATAGAAAGGGGAAACCTTTGAGGATTTTAGACCAATATCCTGTTGCAACATGATTTATAAAGTCATGGAAAAAACAATAGCACAGAGACTAAAACCTATCCTGAGTCAGTTCATAAAAGAAGAACAATTTGGCTTTTTATTCAACAAGAAAATCCATGATGCGATATCCTTAGCCCAGGAGGATATGCACTCCATCAAAAAATACAAGCAATTCTCCTTTGCTTTAAAGGTGGATCTATCTAAGGTGATGCGGGATCATCCTGCTCTCCATTCAAGTCTAAACTCAATGTTTGATCAGACCTAGAAGAGGTATGGCATATTATGAATTAATGGTCCTTAGACTATTACATTGTAAATAAATCTATGTTGAGTATTATTCTAGATAGGTGATGAGTCATTAGGTGAGTGATGAGTCATTAAATGAGTCATGTAACTAAGCCCATGTCAAATGGTAGCATTCAATAAGGGTCAAGGCTCTCATGAGCGAGTCATTGAGATATGGTTGATTATGTTTATTTATTGAGAATTAGTTAGTATATTGTTTAGTATATTGAGAATCTGAACTAGAATGGGTTCATGAATCCTATTCTAGATATGTTTGTAATCCTTCGAAGCAAGGAGGAGAAGGGAGTAAAGGGAGAGAAAAAACTAGCCAGAAGAGCCAGAGATAGTGATTCAATCTGGATAAGGATTGGCCAAATCATTCTAAATCAGGACAAGGTCATTGGTTGTAGTTATACTCGACTAAGGGGATCAAAACGTAGGTTCTGAGATAATCATGAATGAACAGTTTCATTGTATTCAAAGAAGGAAAGCCTATTTCAGTGTATCTTTGTGTGTGATTACAGTTCTTTCTGAATGTATGATTTCATGAATTGAATGATTGATGATATTTGTTAATGATTGATAAATTAGTGTATGCATAGTTTGAAATTAGGGCTTGAAATAGTTGAATATTACAAAGGTTGTGTCAGACCATGAAGAGGTTGCATAGATCTGGCAAAGAGATACCAATTTAATTTAATTGATTGAACCTCTAATCAATCAATGAAAAATTATGAAGTCGTGGGAGTCAAGTTTAGAAGAGATTGGATGGCTCAAAACATCTCAAGAAGATGGATTGACGACAGGGAAAGACTCACGAAGTGAACGTGAGTGGAAGGTAAAAAATCCGCAAGGTTAAGTGAAGTTTCATTGGAGATAGTAGATCAATGGATGAGATCAAATGTGGAACATATATAACACTCTAGAAGAATCCTGCAAGAGAAATGTGTAAGGAAGATAAAGGATCCACAAAGATAAGATGAAATCCACATCTGATCTCAGATCAACAGTCAGGAAGGAAGCCGCATGAAATCAACAGTTATACAAAATTGCAGAAACTTTGTTGTAGAAAGGAGCTTGAAAAGAGGTTGAAGTTGTAGAGAGAGACTGAGATTGCAGAAAGACATATTTGTAGAAATTTGTCTTGTGTAAGGATATGCCTTGCGGAAAAGAAACCTTGCTATTGGAGCAGGGTCCCGCAGCTACAGAAGAAGCTGCTAGTTTTGGCGGAATGATAAGCTTTGGCGGAAAGAATTTAAGGCAGAGCTACGACGCCGTAGCACGTTTCCAGCTGGAGAGCAGAGCCGGAAAATGTGACTTTTTGAGATGCGAAAGTCAAAGAAAGGAAATGGTACCTGAGCGGCCGAGAAGGGAGAGCTCACCCACTGCATTGAAGGTAGCGGCGGAAGACAGGAAGGCTCAGCGACCCTCATAAAGAAGAAGGAGCAACGAGGCTCAAGCATTGAAGGTGAAGGACAGAAAATAGAGAAGCGGTGCATAGTACCCATGGTCAGTGCCGGGAAGCATGGAAGACTGCAGAGAGCTGTGGTGTGACGGGAAGCGGCTACCTCAAGGATAGAGAGGACTGACTGTCACTAATTAGGGTTTGGGTTACTGTTGAGACAGGCCCACAGTGTTGTAAAAGAAGGACCTTTGGGCTGCTTATAAAAGAATGTAATTTTGTATTGTAAAGGGTTAGTTAGTTAGTTAGTTAGCTAGTTGGTTGGATAGACAGTTAGACAGTCGTGAATGAAATAGGCAATAAGAATAAGTAGACTGTTGTAAAAGCCGAGCTTTGGTTCTGGTCTTAGCTATAGCAATCTTACTGAAACCAGTAGCTGGCTTATAGAGCATGCATGTAACGATCCGCAGGAATCAACTGAGAGGGAAGAGTATATTGTAAGAGAGAAATATAGAGAGAAGAGAGATATAAGAGAGAAGATCTTGAGCTGCATATGCAGTGCAGCAGAACTGTGTTTTACCTTCCCCTTGAGCTATAATAGAAAACACAGTTCTGTGGACGTAACTTCCATCCTGGAGGTGAACCACGTTAAAATCTATGTTATGCGACTGATTTATGTGTTATGTTTACTTATGCATTGATCAGTTATTTTATGGACTTAGTTGCAGTTTAATGGATGAATGTATTAACCAGTTCACCACAGCACAGAAGGATAATCATAAGTTAAAAGCCTTTGGCATGTTGTAGGTGTTTCATTTATGATTGCGTAAACAGCTACTGGATGCAGTATTGAATAGCTTTGTATGTTAAGTCTTGCATGTCGACACGAGCAACGCTAAGTGCGCTAAACCATGGAGGTAGGATATCATAGAGAGGTGATATCACATCGGCAGAGAAGCTACGGTGCTCGATACCGCAGGTTGAGGACTTCGCGTTGAGCAGGGGTTGCATGTCGCATGGTGCGCAGCGATGCGCTAAGGCTGGAAATATCGCAAGTCAAGGAAATTATGCATCATAGAGAAGGACCGCATGGTGGTGGAAAGAAACATCTCGTGGCTAGAGGAGCTGCACGATGACGGGATTACGCGACGCGAGCAGGAGGTCACGCGACGCATAGACGTAGGAAGGAGGTCTCGTGGCTAGGAGAGTTGCGTGCCACCAGTAGGATTGCCTCAGAACCTGGTCCAAGACACTTGAGTCCTTGGCCAACCCATTAGATTCACTTCGGGTGAGACTTCAGGCCGCCTTGCGGCCTGTCGCCGAAAGGGCCAGTGAGCTAGGGGTGTTGTTGGTTGGTTATAGTAAACCCGGGTCTGCCCATGCAATCAACAAATGGTTCTGTTGCCGGTTTGAACGACTGGGAGTTAATGTTCTGTTGGCATCCTACTAGAGAAGAATTCCACCAGTGGCTGGATTCAGACTTAAGGGAGTTTTCCAAGAAAGAAAACCGAAGCCCTAAACTGAGCACTAAGGCCTGGTTAGAAAAGCATATCGCTTCAGACATACACGCTATATTTTTTGCAACCTATGGAAACGAGCTTTTCGACTGGTTATCCAAGTTGACATATAGGAACACATTCAAGAAGAAAAGAAACATTGTCTGGACACCGGAGCTGGTTCAGACCGTGCAGAACCTTGACAATCCGATTACGAGAGTAGTGGACTTCTGGCTTACAAGTGTGCTAGAAGGCTTTGTTACAGAATTTGCAATTGACCAGAGAAAGAGCTTTAGTGTAGCTAAACGATAATTCTTCAGAGGCTATCGTGGTAAGTACCTAAGATCTCTAAACTTGTCCCTTAAGATGCTGCTATACGAAAAAGGAACAATGTATCTAGTTTCAGATGAATAAGTAAAGATAGTGATGTCACAAGAGTTTGAAAGTGATTTTGATGACATTGGACGAACCCGTAGTGGAAAGAAGTATAAAGTAGATTTTAGCTCTCCTGTATTTGAAGACAGTTCAGATAGTATTAGACAGCAGAGCCCTAGCACCACAGAAGAACCAGAGGGGGGTATCCCTTACCACCCCTATACTCCACAGAAATAGACAGGGACTCAGAATAACCCCGTAGGTACTCCATCTAGTAGCTCATAGCCAGTACCTACTCCCGCTACAGCACCTTCACCTACACCGCTGAGTGGTAATAGCCCAGTCAGTCAGAACCCACCACAGAGAAATAGAATGGGAGACGACATGAAGCTACCTATTTTTAAAGGTACAGGAGCAGAAGACCCGGAACAACATTGGTTCCTATGTGAAGCCATGTGGACCATTAAAACAATCAACGATGATAACCTTAAACTTGTTCAGCTGGTCACCACACTCGGAGACAGAGCCTTGACATGGTACATAAAGTATACTACATTGCCCAAGACGCTTGCCCAGGTCAAGAACGCCATGATTAAAGAGTTTAAGAAACCTAAGTCTGAGTCTCAGTGCATTACCGAGCTTAAGGATATTAAGCAGCTACCATCAGAGTCAGTATGGGACTTTGACCAGAAATTCAAAGCTCTTATAGACCAAGTAAGTTTTGAGTTTGCACCGGAGCAGCATAAGGAATGGTTTATTGCAGCGCTGCTCCCTCATATCAGAATGCCACTAATGCAGCAGAAACTCACTACTCAAGATGAAGCACTGGAGATGTCAATGAAACTAGAGGCTTCACCTTTAGCAGAAACCAGTACAGGCATGACAACTCTACAGACCCAGTTGGCCAACCTCACGTTACAGATACATGAACTTAAAAAAGGGAAGGAGGTTATGCAAGACATATGGTGCATAAAGTGTAGAGCACAGGGCCATACCAAAGACAACTGTCCAGTCTTTGCAGAATATTTAGCGCCAGGGGCCCCTAACCCTTACCACGAACACAAGGGCCATGGTGTGAAATATGTAAAACACAAGGACATCCGCCTCAGTAATGCCCCTTGCTTCAGAAGTATGTACAGACACCTAAAAACCTATATTGTATCTTCTGTAAATCCGTCGGGCATGATCAACAGGACTGCCGAGCTTATGATCTCATTTCAGAGAGAAAACATGATGTGTATAGAGTCCAAGCAGACACACAGGGTCCAGCAACAGGACCACAGCCGGATCAGGCTTATGGAGGCCGTGCAGGAGGATTCAAAGGACGAGGCCGTGGAGGAGGCTTCGCATGTGGAGAAGGCTTTGGCCGAGGAGGAGGTTTTGGCCAAGGTCGTGGATCAGTCACTTGTTATAATTGTGGAATTGTAGGACACTATGCTAGGGACTGTCAGAACGCCACTACCACTTGTAACTACTGCAAATATTATGATCATACTATAGAAGAGTGCCCTATCTTGATAGCTAAGATCAGAGACCCTAAACCAGCCGCACACCAGAACATCCAACTTATCGTTGCTGAGCAGGAAGAACCAAGACCAAGATTCAATATTGTGACTTGGAGTGGTGCTTCCACCAGTGGCACATCGCAGGAGACCGGAAAGAACACAAGTTAGGGGTGGGTGCGCAGAGCTCCTAGTAAAGCAACAGCACTCGACCTACAGCAGAATAAAGAGACCTTTCATGAAGCCAAGGCTTCCTTTGATGAACCTACACTATCAGGACCACAGGTACCGCCGTCTAGGGGCATACCGCAGCAAGCACCTTGTAGCGATAGCCCTGAGCAGGCACAGCAGGCTACCACATCGGGAAGATGCGATGAGGATGAATCAAGAGGAAGTGTACAATCCTTCCTGCACAGCTGCTTGAAACTCCTGAGAAATGACAAAGCTGTCGGTGAGCTACAGCGCATGATAGATCAGTGTCAGCAACCCTCTCTCTCGGGCAGTGCACACCGCGCTATCCATAATATTACAAGACATACAAGGACAGGAAGAGAGATGAAATTCACAGCGCAGATTGGTGAGTTTGAAATGGATGAGGTCGTCTTAGATCTAGGATCAGAGGTGAATGTTCTAACTAAGCAGACATGGGAATAGATGGGTAGTCCTCAGTTAGCCCTATCGCCTATCCACCTGAGATTAGCTAATCAGCAGCGAGTATCACCATTGGGTCGACTACCGCAGGTGCCAGTTGATATTGATGGAGTTCGTACTTTTGTGGACTTTGAAGTTATAGAAATCATTGGCGACAGTCGACCATATCCAGCACTATTAAGTATTGATTGGGTGATTGGTAGAAAAGCTGTCATTGACCTAAAGAAAAGATAAATGACCTTTGAGGATCGCATCATCTCAGTACCAGTCCAACCTGAGTGGACTATCCAGCTAGAAGAGGCGTTGGAATGCTATAATTTTGCATCAAAATTAGAGGAGGCGGATGAGGATCCTCGCAACACCAACATTCCAGAATCAGAAGGGACTCACAATGTGGAGGGACCACAGTTAGAGATTCCAGCAATCACCGAGCCCATCAAGATTAAAAAGATCAATATTGGCACAGACGCAAAACCTAATTTTGCCTCTATTGGAGACTACTGGAATGATGAAACAGTTGGACAGATTGCAGATCTGCTACATGACTATCAAGACCTATTTCCCACCAAGTTCACAGAGATGAAGGTAATAGTTGGAGACCTGGGAGTCATGAGGATACCATTAAAGGAGGATGCTAGACTAGTTAAGCAGCGCCCATATAGATTGAATCCGCACTACAAAGAAAAAGTAAAGGACAAAATTGATAAAATGCTAGCAGCAGGCATCATTGAGCCTATAGAGGAAAGCGAATGGGTTAGCCCTATGGTAGTGCAAGAGAAGAAAACAAAAGGGGACATCAGGATCTGTGTTGATCTGCGAAAACTCAACGATGCATCACTTCATGATCCATTTCCAACACCATTCACTGATGAAGTATTAGACAACGTGGGAGGACAGGAGGTCTACTCCTTCACCGATGGGTTTTCAGGCTACCATCAGATCAGAATACATCCAGAAGATCGAGCCAAGAGCACCTTTACAACAGAATGGGGCTCGTTCCAGTATACGGTAATGCCCTTTGGTCTTAAGAATGCACCAGCTATATTTTCTAGAATAGTAGTTGATGTCTTTAAAGAATACATCCATAAGTTCTTAGAAGTATATTTTGATGACTGGACTGTATTTGGGTTAATCGATAAGCACATAGGAGATCTAAGAATGATGTTAGAGAAATGTAGGCAGTACCAAATTTCTCTAAACTTGAAGAAATGTATATTTTGTGCACCATTTGGTATTTTGTTGGGCCACATTGTTTGCAGACAAGGCTTGATGGTAGACCCCGCCAAGATCGCTATCATTGTAAACCTTCCAGCACCTAACTCAGTCAAGAAACTGAGGACAGTACTTGGTCATACCGGGTATTATAGAAAGTTCATCAAGGGCTACGCAAAGATTACGGCGCCGATGGAGAAATTGCTCAAGAAGGATGTAAAATTCCTATGGAATGAGGAATGCCAGCAGAGTCTCGACATACTTAAGGAGAAGATGGTTATAGCACCCATCCTAGTATTTCTGGACTGGACTAAGCCTTTCCATGTACATGTGGATGCATCCGGCATCGCATTAGGAGTCGTCTTGACCCAGCCAGGAGAAGGGGATCTTGACCATCCCATCGCATATTCTAGCAGAAAGCTATCAACAGCGGAAAAGAACTACACCACAACAGAAAGGGAGGGCTTAGCTATGGTATATGCACTGTAGAAGTTCAGGCACTATCTATTGGGTGCCTCATTTAAAATGTTTACTGACCATTTCGCATTGAAGTACCTAGTCAATAAACCAATGTTAGGGGGGAGAATCTGCAGATGGTTACTCCTCTTCCAGGAGTATGATTTTGAAATCATTGTGAAACCAGGAAGACTGACTGCAGGACCGGATCATCTGTCGCGGTTAGACTCAGGAGAAGAGCCCAGTAACCTAGAATACAATCTACCAGATGCACCGTTGTTTTCCATATAGATTGCAAATGAGTACTATGCCGACATTATTCAATTTCTCACCACAGGAGTAGCACCTAACGAGTTTACTAAGCAGCAAAAGAAGCAGTTGGTTGTTAAAGCAGCAGAATTCACCCTCATCGCAGGACACCTATACAAGTTAGGTCTGGATGAAGTTCTGCGCAGATGCGTGATGCCCCACGAAAAAGACGCTATTATCAAAGAGGCTCATTCAGGAACCGCAGGAGGACATTTCGCAGGAAAACCGACTGCGCAGAAAATCCTGGAGGCAGGATTATGGTGGCCTACATTGCACAAAGACACCAAGGAATTTTGCAGATGCTGTGATATCTGCCAAAGGGTAGGAAAACCCTCGCGACGCGATGAAATGCCGCTGCGACCGCAGGTCACGTTGTGCACATTTGACAAATGGGCTATAGATTTTGTGGGTCCTATCAACCCACCAGGAAAGCACACTAGTGCGAGATATATTATCACTGGAACAGAGTACCTCACCAGATGGGCAGAGGCCAAAGTAGTAAGAAATTGTGATGCTGCTACAGCTGCACAGTTCCTTTTTGAAAACATCATCAGCAGGTTTGGATGCCCAGTAATTTTGATGAGTGACCAAGGTACACATTTCTTGAATAGTACTATTAAGGCATTAACAGAAGAATTCCAGATCCAGCACCATAAGAGCACTCCCTACCACCCGCAGGCTAATGGTACAGTGGAGGCCTTCAATAAGATTTTAGAAAATGCTCTTACTAAGATCTGCAATAGCCAGAGGAATGATTGGGACCTCAGAGTTAACACTGTCTTATGGGCATACAGGACCGCATGTAAGAAACTTACGGGACACACACCTTTCAGCTTAGTATATGGACAGGAGGCTGTTATGCCTATGGAGTATATTCTTCCCAGTTTAAGAATCGCTTAGATTACCGGGATGACTGATACAGACACAGTCGAAGCAAGGCTAGCACAGCTGCTTGCCTTAGAAGAAGGCAGGTTCATCGCTGGATTCCATCAGAAAGTGCAGAAGGCCCGAGAAAAAGCTTGGCATGACAGACACATTAAGAATAAGACTTTCTAGACTGGAGACCTGGTGCTCCTCTATGACAGCAAATTCATCAAGTTCCCAGGGAAGTTTAAGACACATTGGCTAGGGCCATATCAAATACAGCAAGTCACAGAGGGAGGTGCCGTTCAGTTCAGCCAGCTGAACGGGGAGCTTTTTCCCACATGGATTAATGGCAGTAGGCTTAAGTCCTATAGTGATAACCACCCCACCTCTTAACCAGCCACAACGGTGCAGATGTCCAGTGTAGTTGAAATGAGGCATCGCATCGGGAATGAGTCTACATCGGTAGAAATTTTCTAAGAATGAGGAATGACGAGTAAAAAAAAAAAAAATTTTAACACTGTTTGTTCACCCAGGTGATGCGGAGTTGCATCACAGCAGTAAGATATTTCCCCCTGCCACGTACTCAGTTTGCAACCGACAGTGGGCTAGTCAAGTCACTGACTGACAGGTAGTTAATGAAGAAATGACCGGTATCCCCTACCGTAGATTTGGCAACAGTATAATAAATTTTTCCAGATTTGGTAAATCTCCGATGACACCAATGCCTGTATATGCACGCTTTGAGGGACACATGATCAAATCTTAGCAATTATGACAGATCAGAATGACGGGTAGGGTCTTGTCCAGGTAATTATGATGACCAATGGGTGTGACCCAGGATAACCGTTGCGTCCGGTAGTATGCCGTCGGCATAAAAGCAGACATCCTTCAAGTAGGAAGGGTACAGTTGCCCAATCTTGAGAGCTATGTAAGGCAGTGCTAAGTGTCCCCTATGTAGAGCCAATTAAGTTGCAGAGTACAGTGACTTCCAGAGTTCGAAGCCACTACACGCCCAGAGTATTGAGCCAAGCGGATTCTGACTAAAAATGAACCTCTAGAAGGCATGTTGAGACGTTTTGACCCTGGTGACCGTAGATCCTCCATGACGACGTCGCCCAGGGATGTGAAATTAAGTATAGCACAAGTTAGATAGTCGCTAAGGATGAATATTCAAGCACCAGAAGTAGAAGTTGTCACCAAAGTCTCTGCAAAGGAGAAGAAGAATGCCGAGCCGATCACTGAAGATAAGAAAGCAGAGTAGAAGAATGATGAGAAGAAATCTCCCGCTAGGAGGAAGGTAAAAATGAGAAAAAGAAAGCAACGGGAGAAAGTCGCTGACCTATCTGATCAGCTAAGAGAAGCACGAAATATTGTGAAGGTACTGAAACAGAAACCTGAGGGTCGGAGGCAGCATGTGGATCTGGACCACTTCGAAGAGAAGAGAAGTGGAAGAAGACTGCAGACCCAGTGGAGGGGAGACTTCCAGAACGAGGACAAAGGCTTGTTCTCGGAGCGGAGTTCATGGGTTGCTTCTTCTCCATCCACAAGGCTCTAGATAGAAGGAAATGTTTGAGAAGGATGGAAGATACAGATTTTCCTTGTGATAAAAGTTCTAACCCAGATAAAAAGGAAAGGATATCTATGGAACACTTCTCAAACACTAGAGCGCTCATAAAGAAGAAAGAGCGAAGAGAGCGAAACCATGACTATGGGCAGAAAGGATAAGAGAGCCCAGCGAACTAAGTTATCAAAATTCCAAGAGAACGTGTTGAGGTAATGAAGAAAGAAGTTAAAGGACTTCGGCAGAAGTTGCAGAAGACTTCGCAGGAGGCGAAGGAGAAGCTACAGCAGGAGAAGTTACAGTAGGAGAAGCCTATTGCAGGTGGCTTGAGGACGAGCCACAAGTAAGTGTTAAGGGACTATTGGAGCAGGGTCCTGCAGCTAAAAAAGAAGCTATTAGTTTTGGCGGAATGATAATCTTTGGCGGAAATAAGTTAAGGCAGAGCTACGACGCCATAGCACGTTTCCAGCTGGAGAGCAAAGCCGGAAACCATGACTTTTTGAGATGCGAAAGTCAAAGAAAGGCAACGGTACCTGAGCGGCCGAGAAGGGAGAGCTCACCCACTGCATTGAAGGTAGCGGCGGAAGACAGGAGGGCTCAGCGACCCTCATAAAGAAGAAGGAGCAACGAGGCTCAAGCATTGAAGGTGAAGGATAGAAAACAGAGAAGCGGTGCATAGTACCCATGGTCAGTGCCGGGAAGCATGGAAGACTGCAGAGAGATGTGGTGTGATGAGAAGCGGCTACCTCAAGGACAGAGAGGACTGACTGTCACTAATTAGGGTTTGGGTTACTGTTGGGACAGGCCCACAGTGTTGTAAAAGCAGGACCTTCGAGCTGCTTATAAAAGAATGTAATTTTGTATTGTAAAGGGTTAGTTAGTTAGTTAGTTAGTTAGTTAGTTAGCTAGTTGGTTGGATAGACAGTTAGAGAGTCGTGAATGAAATAGGCAATAAGAATAAGTAGACTGTTGTAAAATCCGAGCTCTGGTTCTAGTCTTAGCTGTAGCAATCTTACTGAAACCAGTAGCTGGCTTATAGAGCATGCATGTAACGATCCGCAGGGATCAACTAAGAGGGAAGAGTATATTGTAAGAGAGAGATATAGAGAGAAGAGAGATCTAAGAGAGAAGATCTTGAGCTGCATATGCAGTGCAACAGAACTATGTTTTACCTTCCCCTTGAGCTATAATAGAAAACACAGTTCTGTGGACGTAACTTCCATCCTGGAGGTGAACCACGTTAAAATTTGTGTTATGCGATTGATTTATGTGTTATGTTTACTTATGCATTGCTCAGTTATTTTATGGACTTAGTTGTAGTTTAACGGATGAATGTATTAACCAGTTCACCACAGCACAGAAGGATAATCATAAGTTAAAATCCTTTGGCATGTTGTAGGTGTTTCATTTATGATTGCGTAAACAGCTACTGGATGCAGTATTGAATAGATTTGTATGTTAAGTCTTGCATGTCGACACGAGCAACGCTAAGTGTGATAAACCGCGGAGGTAGGATATCACAGAGAGGTGATATCGCATCGGCAGAGAAGCTGCGGTGCTCGATACCGCAGGTTGAGGACTTCGCGTTGAGCAGGGGCTGCATGTCGCACAGTGCACGGAGATGCGCTAAGGCTGGAAATATCACAAGTCAGGGAAAGTGCGCATCATAGAGAAGGACTGCACAGTGGTGGAAAGAAACATCTCACGGCTAGAGGAGCTGCGCGACGACGGGATTGTGCGACGCGAGCAGGAGGTCGCACGACGCACAGACATAGGAAGGAGGTCTCGTGGCTAGTAGAGCTCCGTGCCACCAATAGGATTGCCTCAGAACCTGGTCCAAGACACTTGAGTCCTTGGCCAACCCATTAGATTCACTTCGGGTGAGACTTCAGGCCGCCTTGCGGTCTGTCGCCGAAAGGGCCAGTGAGCTAGGGGTGTTGTTGGTTGATTATAGTAAACCGGGGTCTGCCCATGCAATCAACACTTGCAGAAACCTGTTTGGGTAATTGAACCTGCGGAAGCAAAGCTACGCAATAGAGTTGTGAGAGAAGAAATATTTGGACAAGAAGCCAAATTTAGAGTTTGCTAAATGTATATCAAACTAAATCCTAGGGAAAGTGGATGGGATAATGGTTGATTGGGGTTCCTGTATGCATCAGATTGGTATCAGAGCACATCTAGCTCTTGGAGTGAGGTAATGATCTTTTTGTTTTCAATTATGATTATAATTAACTATGGGAAAATACTTACAGACAAAGAGTGTGTGATTTAAATTGATAGTAGCCATAGAGAGTGCAGAAGAAATCCTTGGAAGGATTTAACAGGTTACAACAGACTAAAGGAAGTGGAGTTGTACACAGGACACTTATGTTCTTGATGAAGAAGAGTTTGTGAAATCTTAGAGGAAAGAGGAAGCAGTTGCAGAACCCATAAATCCAATATAGGTTGGAAAAGAGAGGTCTAACGCATGTTATCAAAAGAGAAGTGGAGGTATAGAAGACAAACATAAGAGCAAAGGAGATGCTCAAAAGGTTCTAAAGGAGAAGAACCATAGATACCAAAAGGACAAGGAGAGATAACTTGTTGAGGTATAATAGACAAGTGTGGAGACTAGTTGAGGGAGGCTTAGGAAAGCATTCCACAAGTGGATAAGATGAAATTCACAAAAGAGAGGGGGATATAAACAATGACTACTGAAGGTCATTGCAGGGGTTCAAAGGAAATCCACAACAAAATAAAGAAGAAATAAAGTCAAGAAGAATGTAACAGGGAGTTGCTAGAGATAGCAAGAGACATTTGGTGCTTCGAGAAGTGTATACAAGCAGTTGCAGAAGAAACACAAAGGTATGGTTGGGTAATGAGGAAAAGGAAGGTAAGATGGCAATCCCTGCAGGTGAATCTAAGAAAACTTATGTATGTTAGATTGAAAGAAGAACTCAGGGAAGCTGATTCTGAGATGGAAGTTTCATATTGTGAACCTGAACAGGTTCCTTTGCTTGGAGATGATGATGAAGCAGAAAATGATATACTAATTGAAAGTCTCATGGATTCTGTAAAGAGTACAAATCAACTTATGGAGGAGATGACTGTGAGGTTGAATGAGACCAAGAGGTCTTATGTTTTTGAGACGGATTATTTGTTTGTGATTATAGGTTTTGTTGCAGATGATAGGCAGTCTTTTGAAACCGTTTTAAAATTTGATGAAGAAAGTTTCTCAAATGAGGAAAGGTCTGAAGTACTGCAACAAAAGGGACTCATTGATAAGTTTCGTGATGGAGGAACATAGTCAATTGAAGATGATCTGAAGATGAAGGAAGAAAAAGAAATGTGCAAAGACATTTCTATAGAGAAGAATAACAATTGCATTCTAATGAAGGAAAAAGTTGAACAGACACCTTGGATTGTCATGAAGTCTGAAGAAAAAGAAGATGTGCTTTCCAAAATCAAGATAGCAGAATATAATTTTGTTATAGTAAAAGATGATATGCTATCCTATGAAGAGTGTATGCAACCTGTATATTAGACTATTGAAGAAATAGATGATGGTGAAAGTTTGATGTTGTGCTCAAACCAATACAAAAGGAGGATGCCAGAAAAGATATCAATAGGGACTTCAGAGTCTCATGTTTTTAAATCTAATGGTTTGTGTATGACTGTAGGTATTTAAGAACACTTAGATGGTGTGTCTATGCAGGCTGATAAGGAAATGAAGCATAGGATGGATGCTTTGGAAAAGAAAATCAAGAGCAAAATTGGGTCAAACATGGAATCATCTTGGGAAAAGATGGTGTAGAAGAGGGACTAGTTGAAAGCCTCATGAACTCTTGGGAGAGTTTAGATCAACAAAATAATGTGTTGATAAGAGAGTCAATGGGTGATGAAAATATCAATATTTTTGAAATTAATGAATTGTGTATATCTGTAGGGGTTACATGTGATGAACCTTGTGAGGTTGTCCCAGAGGTAAATCAAGAAGAAGGAGAGTATCCATGTATCATTGACATGGACCAAAGCCAAAATTTTGTTCTGGAATTGAAGGATGAGATGACATGGCCTTGTGGATATAACCAAAGGAGAACACTTGCAAATTTTGATAATGATGTTGGAAGAAAGAGGAATAAATATGTCATGACACAAAAAAATATTATATTTTCTCAAAAGGGTGATCAGTACCTAGGATAACTTGTTGTTGCAGATTTGGCTACTGAAGATAAAGAGAAACTTTCTAACCTCAGAGAGTATGATGAAGAATAAAAAATTCTAGAAGATTGGTTATTCAATCCAAGGATTGACAAAGATTGTTGGAGACATTTACCACCATACACACTGATTTTGGTCAATTTGGCCTAGTTAAACCACTATCCTAAGTTTTATTGACTTAATTGACATCAAAGGAGCACTGTATGACATCAAAATGAGCACACCCATGCCTACCTTCAGTCAAGGAGGCTAACTAAGCCTTCTCCTACATTCGGTGAGGCTAACTGGAGCACTCCGGGGGTGATATGAGTGTCATAAATGCCCCATATTGCTAACTGATGGTTACAATAAGTTAAACAGAGTAGTGAAGGTGGATTCCTTCATTAAATTGATTATTTAATGAACTGTAGTAAATAGGGGTGCCTCTTACCACTTCTGATGGTCAGTTACACTTCAGTTAACCTCATCAGGGTTCATTGGAGTCATTGATGCGCTACCACTTGTTGGTTGGATTGCAGTGACATGTGCCTGAGCTATTTTCAGTTAGACTTAGTCATTTATTGTACTCCAACTTTAGTTAGGGCTCAGTTGAGTCAATTAGGGTTTTGATCAGTGGTTAACTTGAGTGTTGATTGTGGTTTACATTTAGTTAAGCTAGACTCACTCATTCAATTTGAACGACCTCCTTGGGAATTTGAATTGTCTTGGAATTCATGATTCTCACATGATCATTTTATTGTATTATTCATTATTCATTTGATTATACAGAGCTACTACTTCCATTGTAGCACCATTTTTCCAATTTTATGATTATCTGTATGTATTCTTTGTGAGACTGTGTTTTCAGTTCCTAGACCACTGTGAAAAATTAATATGGTATCAGATCTCATGGTGGGATGAGGCTCGAATCTCTCAAAAAACAAGGTTTTTGATAGATCTTGCATGAAAAATTGAGCAAAGCTCGAAAATTCCAGCACTGCACCAAAAGCCATTACCACTTAATACCCCAAGTAAGGAAATTGTTGATCAAGCTTGCTTGATTGACTATGCTAGGTATGATGAAAGCCTAAAATGTGCAGGCTGTCTGACCTTACGGTGCCCCTTTTGTTTTGATTTTTAGGTTTTTAACAGGTGAAAGCATTCACTCAAGCAGATTCAGATGGCTTCTTCTGTAGAACTCTTGACTCTGTTCAATTTCCACTCATGGAAAGGAGACATGGAGATCCAGCTATGTGCCAGAGGACTCTATAGGGTCACTATGGACAATGAAGAAGATCCTGCTTCTGTGACAAAAAAAGCTAGATTCTTGAACAAGAAAGATGAAGCATTTGGATTCTTGTGCCTCTCTGTTTCCCGGGATCTTCTTTTCCATCTTTCAGGATTGAAGACTCCAAAGGAAATCTAGGAAAAATTGGAAACCGTGTATGGAAAGCAGGATGATTTGAGACTATACCAACTTGAGAATGAGTTGATTTCTCTCCAACCTTCCAATTTAGAGACCTTCAATGATTTTTTCACAAATTTCAAGCACATTTTCTTACTGTTGAAGCAATGCAAAGTGGAGAAGGAGGATGATCAGCTCATCCTTGCCATACTCTCCAAACTTGGAGTTGATTATTCAGTTTTTGTCTCTACATTCCATGCGGGGAAGCTCACAACCATTGGATGGAAGATTCCTTCACTCAATGCCTTCATTGAGTCCCTAACAAGTGAACATGATAATCTTGTCTGGATGGGGATCATCAGATCCTCCTGTGATCAAGCCCTCCATGTCTTGGGGCCCAAAGATTTGAAGGGTAAAGGAAAGAATCAGAAGAACCCCAAAACTAAATTCAAAGATCCTAAGCCTAAAGTTGAAAACCAACAACATGATGAGTCTTCCAGCTCAAAGAAGAACAAAGGAAAAGGGCATCATGGAAAGGAAAAAGTCAAGTGTCCATATTGTGGGAAGGGCTTCCACCTTGAACATGTCTGCATGAAGAAGAAACTTGATGAAGCTACCGCTCTTGTTGAGAGAAATCATATCAATCTTCCAGAAATATATCAGAGGAGAGATTAGCAAGATCGAGAACCACAGCATGAAAGAGGTCATGCCCTCATGGCAAGCACTTCGAAGTCCAAAGCACTCTTGATAGATTCTAGAGCTTCAAACCACATGATGGCTGAAAGAGACTCCTTCTCATCTTTGGAGACTAGAAAATACATCCCCATCCACATGGTAGATGACTCCACCATCAATTCAGAAGGATAAGTTACTGTTGATCTTGAGAACGACTATTTTTCAAATGTTTTGTATGTACTGTCTCTGGCATCAAACCTCCTAAGTGTTTATCAAATGACACATACGGGAGTGCCCAAGAGAGTATTCTTCAGCCCGAATGATGTAGAGATCATGGAACTTTCATCCAGGAAACTTGTTGCAAAAGGCCTTGCAAACCATCATGCAAAATCCTATGAGTTTTCCCATTTTGTGGCGGATGCAAATCCCACCGCACTGCTGACTCATGGAAATGAAGTTAGTAGACTGTGGAATGAGATGTTTGGCCATCTCAACTTCAAATACTGGTATCAATTACAGAAAAAATCCATGGTTGAAGACCTCTCGGTCATCGAGGCAACCACTGGAATTTGCAAGCGTTGTGTTGTTGGAAAGCACCCTGAGCACAAGTTTGATTGGAGGAAGGCAAGCTGAGCTACATGCATATTGGGAATGATACATTCTGATATCAGCGATCCCATGCATATCACATCCATGAATGGATCAAGGTATGTTTTGAATTTTATTGATGATTTTTCCAGTTACACATGGGTCTTCTTTATCAAAAAATAGTCTGAAGTCTATGAAAAATTCACTGAACTGAAGGCCTTGATCGAGAATGCATCTGGCCAAAATATCAAGATCTTGAGATCTGATAATGGTGAGGAGTATGTCAGTTATGAGTTGCTGCACATATGCTCCTAAAGTGGTATTCAGGTCCAGAATTCAATTCCCTACATTCCCCAGCAGAACAGTGTAGCGGAAAGGAAGAATCGGTCACTCAAGGAGATGACCACTTGTATGTTGGAATCAAAGAAGTTGGCTGAAAATTTGTGGGCTTAAGCCATGCATGCTGCAGCATAAATTTAGAACAAATTTCCACACTCATCTATGAAAGGGAAGACCCCTCTTGAAGCATACTTCGGACACAAGCCGGATGTGTCGAACCTACGGGTGTTTGGGTCCACTGCATGGGCCCGAATTCCACTTGATAAAAGGGGGGATTTGCAACCGCAAAGCATAGAATGTCTATTTATTGGGTATCCTAATGAATCAAAAGGTTTCAAGCTGCTGGATATTAAAACAAAATAGATCATCATCGAAAGGAGTGTCAATTTTGATGAGCCTCTTCAAGAGGTGGAACTAGTGAAGGAGAAAACTGCTGAATTTCCTTCCTATTCTATTGAATATTTGGATGATGAAATTGGGGGTGATGACCCTGATTTGGATCCTCTAATTTCTGATATCAATGTATAGTAAACATTAAATGCTAAATCAGAACCTGAAGTACAAAATAATCTCCCAACATGGGCCCGACAGACACTCTCCTTCGTAGGAGATAACATTGGAAATCTAGATGATCCAAGGAGAACCCAGTATGATTTCCAAAGAGCAGGTATTGTGCTCTCTTGTCCTAATTGTTTGTTGTCTAAATCTTGTTATTTTATGATAATTTCAGACCCAAATTCCTACCACCATGCTCGGAAGGATATGAGATGGCAAGTTGCCATGGATGAAGAGATGAATTCTCTTCAGAAAAACACTACTTGGGAGCTAGTTTCTCTTCATCCGGGAAGGAAATTGGTTCAATGCAAGTGGGTGTTTCAGTCTAAGGTTTCTGAAGATTGAAAAACCTGCAAATATAAGGAAATTCTAGTGGAAAAAAAGTTTCTCCCGGGTCCAAGGTGTGGACTACCATGAGACTTTTGCACCGATTGCAAAAATGGACTCCATCCGCCTAGTTTGGGCAATTTCAGCATCTAAGCACTGGGAAGTGCATCATATAGATGTTAAGTTAGCCTTTATTCATGGAGATATTCATGAGGAGATATATATGAAGCATACTGAGGGATACATCTCTGATCCATATTTGGTTTGCAAGGAAAAGAAGTCACTATACGGGTTAAAACAAGCCCCAAGAGAGTGGTATTCCAAGATGGATGCCTTCCTTCTCTCGCAAAACTTCCAAAGGTGTATATCAGATCCAAATGTGTATATACAGTAGTCTAATGGTCATTTGATTATTATTGTTTTATATTTTGATGACTTAATGATCACGGGTAGCACAGTTGCTTCTATTTTAGTCATCAAAACTGCTCTCCACAATGCATTTGAAATGAGTGATTTGGGGATCTTAAAACAATTTTTGGGGCTCGAAATTGAGTACAATCCTGATGGGATAATGGTCACTCAGTCCAAATACATATCAGACCTGTTATTCAAGATTAACATGGCTGAATTTAGGCCTGTACCATTCCCTTTCCTTTCAGGGATTAGCCTTGAAGAAGGAAAAAGCACACTTCCCATGGACTGCACTATTTATTGACAGCTGATTGGTAGCTTATTGTACTTGACTCATTCTCAGCCTGATATTTGTTATGCCATGAATGTTGTATCAAGATACATGCAGCAGCCCCATTATCTTCATTGGAAGGCAGCCAAGAGGATCCTCCAGTACATTTAGGGAACCAAGACCTACAACATTCACTATGCTGCAGACTCTGAGCTAGAGTTGGTTGGATACACAGATTCCAATTGGCTGGGTGATTCCATTGATCAAAAGTCTACTTCTGGATATGTCTTCATGTTTGGTGGTGGACCCATTTGCTGGTCTAGAAAAAAGCAGGCCGCCTTAGCATTGTCTTTAGCAGAGGCCGAGTATCAAGGAGCATTAAATGCTTGCATCAAAGTTGTTTGGTTGCAAGGAATTATTTTAGAGTTTGAT
The DNA here is from genome assembly GCA_001517045.1 of Pseudotsuga menziesii. NCBI lineage: Eukaryota > Viridiplantae > Streptophyta > Pinopsida > Pinales > Pinaceae > Pseudotsuga > Pseudotsuga menziesii. The sequence goes on from LPNX010121751.1 coordinate 226,364, forward strand.
CTTGGTAGTACGTTATCCACTGTCCTATTTTATGACAATCAAAGTGCTATTAAGATATCCATAGATTCAGTTACCAGGTAGAGGACCAAGCATGTAGAGATACACATGCACTATATCAGGAAGCTAGTGCATGACAGGACCATCATTCTGCAATACTGTCCGACTGATGAGCAGATTGCAGACATCTTCACCAAGAGATTTTTAGAAAATAAGTTCACTTACCTCCATTCACTATTGGGGGTGAGTTCATCAGGGTGATCCAACTACTTTCAGTGTTAAGCTTGAGGGGGGGTTTTTCCCACTGGGTTCTCCTTTTTTCTCCTCTCCTAGTTTGTTTTGAGCATTGTTTTTAGTTTCAGTATTGTACAGGGTGACCTACGTCCTTTGTTTCCGGGGGCCTAGCATTATTATGCACTTTATGTTTTCTACTCCTCCTGAGTATAGCTTAAGGGGGGGTGTTGGAGACATTTACCACCATACACACTCATTTTGGTCAATTTGTCCTAGTTAGACCAATATCCTAAGTTTTATTGACTTAATTGACATCAGAGGAGCACTGTATGACATCAGCATGAGCACAACCACTCCTACCTTCATTCAAGGAGGCTAACTAAGCCTTCTCCTACATTCGGGGAGGCTAACTGGAGCACTCCGGGGGTGATCTGAGTGTCATAAATGCCCCATATTGCTAAATGATGGTTACAATTAGTTAAAAAGAGCAGTGAAGGAACCTTCCTTCATTAAATTTATTATTTAATGATTATTTAATGAACTAGAGTCAACAGGGACGCCTCCAACCATGTCTGATGGTGAGTTACACTTTAGTTAACCTCATCGGGGTTCATTGGAGTCATTGATGTGCTACCACTTGTTGGTTGGCTTGCAGTGACATGTGTCTAAGCTACTTTTAGTTATACTCAGTCATTTATTTCACTTCGACTTCAGTTAGGGCTCAATTGAGTCAATTAGGGTTTTGATCAGTGGTTAACTTGAGTGTTGATTGTGGCTTACATTCAGTTAAGCTAGACTCACTCATTCAATTCGAATGACCTCCTTGGGAATTTGAATTGTCTTGGCATTCATGCTTTCGACATGATCATTGTATTGTATTATTCATTATTCATTTGATTATATAGAGCTGTTGTTTCCATTGCAGTACCATTTTGCCAATTTTATGATTATCTGTCTGTATTCTTTGTGAGACTTTGTTTTCAGTTCCTAGACCACTGTGACAAATTAATAGATGTTGTAGAAGAGGGACTAGGTGAAATCCTCATGAACTCTTGGGAGAGTTCATATTAGCAAAAGAATGTATTGATAAGAGAGTCAATGGGTGATGAAAATCTCAATATTTTTGAAATTAATGAATTGTGTATATCTGAAGGGGTTACATGTGATGAACCTTGTGAGGTTGTCCCATAGGTAAAGGAAGAAGAAGGAGAGTATCCATGTATCATTGACATGGACCAAAGCCAGCATTTTTTTCTGGAATTGAAGGATGAGAGGACATGGCCTCATGGAGATAACCAAAGGAGAACACTTGCTAATTTTGATAATGATGTTGGAAGAAAGAGGAATAAATATGTCATGACACAAGAAATTACTATATTTTCTCAAAAGGGTGATTAGTACCTAGGGGAAATTGTTGTTGCAGAGTTGGCTACTGAAGATAAAGAGAAACTTTCTAACCTCAAAGAGTATGATGAAGAATTAAAAATGCAAGAAGATTGGCTATTCAATCCAAGGCTTGACAAAGATTACTTCTTAATGTATGCAAGCATAGATATGTTTAGTGACAACATTGGAGAGGAGAAGATGGGAATTCAAGGCATTGAATTGTCTTATAATGATATGATTTTGTTATAGCAGTCAAGAGAAATGACAGACCAACATAATTTTGTGGAGCATCTTGGAATACCTTATAGTTGGGGAATGGTTGTAGATGAAAGGATAAATCCTAAAGAGATGAGGATGCAGCAAGTAGTGACTAGCAACAAAAAGACAAAAGACAAGTAGGGTAAGCAGGTGTACTAGCCAAAGGATAGACTAGACATGGAGATTGAAGATTTAAGGATGTTGATGATGAAAGTGTCTTAGAGAAGGAATGAGGAAAGAATGAAGATTTACATCATCAGATCAAATAGACAAAACAACAATATAAGACAGATGACAGAAGAATATTGCAGAAGTAAAGCTAGTGGAGCATTGCAATAGAAAGTATGGAAACCAGGAGAATTGAGGATGACAAAGACAAAACAACATGATGAGATGGATGATCAGCTATAGCACAAAGTTTGGGATCCTGGCATACTAAATATGGAAGGTTATGACCAGGAGGTCATATTTCTTTCTTCCTGGGGAGTTTGATGCAAGAGCATCATGGGCTCCATTCAAGTTTACACTCAGTGTTTGATCAGACCTAGAAGAGGTCTTCATATTCTGAATTAATAGTCCTTAGAATATTACATTGTAAATAAATCTATGTTGAGTATTCTTCTAGATAGGTGATGAGTCACTAGATGAGTGACGAGTCATTAAATAAGTCATGTAACTAAGCCCATGTCAAATGGTAGCATTCGATAAGGGTGAAGGCTCTCATAAGCGAGTCTTTGAGATAGGGTTGATTATGTTGCTTTATTTATAATTAGTTAGAAAATGGTTGAGTATATTGAGGATCTGAACCAGAATGGGTTCATGAATCCTATTGTATATATGTCTGTAGGACTTCGAGGAAAGGAGGAGAAGGGAGTAAAGGGAGAGACAAAAGTAGCCAGAAGAGCCATAGAAAGTCATTCAATCTGGATAAGGAGTTTCCAAATCATTGTAAATCAGGCCAAGGTCATTGGTTGTAGTTATACTAGACTAAGGGGATCGGAACGCAGGTTCTGAGATAAGCATGAATGTACATTTTCATTGTATTGAAAGATGGAAAGCCTATTTCAGCGTATCTTTAAGTGTGATAATAATTCATTCTGAATGTATGATTTCATGAATGATTGATGATCTTTGTTAATGATTGATCAATCGTTGTATGCATAGTCTAAAATTAGGGCTTGAAATAGTTGAATATTACAGAGGTCATTTAAGACCATGAAGAGGTCGCAAATATTTGGAAAAGAGAGATCGATTGAATTTAATTGATCGAACCTCTAATCAATCAACGAAAAATTATGAAGTCACAGGATTCAATTTTAGCAGAGATTGGATGGCTCAAAACATTTCAAGAATATGGATCGATGGTAGGGAAAGATTCATGAAGTGAACGTGAGTGGAAGACAAAAAAAATCTGCAAGGTTAAGTGAAGTTTCGTTGGAGATAGCAAACCAATGAACGAGATCAAAGGAATAAGAGATACAACAATCCAGAAGAATAATACAAGAGAAAGGTGTAAGGAAGATAAAGGATCCACAAAGATAAGATGAAATCTGCATCTGATCTCAGATCAACGGTCAGGAAGGAAGCCACATGAAATCAACAGTTGTATAGAGTTGTGAAAAATATGTTGCAGAAAGGAGCTTGTGAAAAGGTTGAAGTTGCAAAGAGAGACTAAGATTGCAGAAAGATAGATTTGCGGAAATTTGTCTTCTGGAAGGAATTCTCTTATGAAAAGATAATTGCAGAAAAGAAAGCTTGTGAAAACCTATTTGCGAAATTGAACCCGTGGAAGCAGAGCTGTGCAATAGAGTTGCGAGAGAAGAAATATTTGGACAAGAAGCCAAATTTAGAGTTTGCTAAATGTAGAGCAAGCTAAATCCTGGGGAAAGCGAATGGGATAATGGTTGTTTGGGGTTCCGATCTACATCGCAAGGACTATGATAGAGTGAATTGGACCTTCATGCAATTTCTATTAATCAAGATAGGCATGCCATTAGAGATGGTTGAATGGATTATGGGGTGTATTAAGTCGACCTCTTTTTCGGTCCTAATCAATGGCTCCTCCTCCAATTTATTTCACCCAACAAGAGCACTAAGGTAGAGATGTCCTCTTTCTCCCTTCCTCTTTTTATTAGTAGCAGAAGCTCTAAGGATATCCATACACAATGCTAGGAAATAAAGGAGGATAAAGGGAATAAGAATTAACAATCAGATTGAACTTACTCATGTTTTGTTTCTATATGATGTGTTAATATTTGGAGAATGAACCTTGGGAAATCTGGGAAATCTAGTTAAAATTCTGGATAACTATCAAAGCGCAACAGGGATGGAAATCAATTTGGAAAATTCAAAACTATCACACAACAAGGTTCAATAGGAAATACTAACTCAAGCCAAGGAGATAATCCCAGTGTTAGCGGATCATCTATTAGAAGGTTTCAAATACCTAGGGTTTCAATTGAAACCAAATACATATTCATGTAAGGATTGGGAATGGCTGTATAAAAAAATTGAAAACGGGGTTTCCATGTGGACCAACATATTTCTTTCAAGAGGAGGGTGTTTGGTACTGTTGAAAGTAGTATTGCAGAGCATCCTTGTCTATTGGGCCTTGATTTCTTACATACCTAAAGGAATTATGTCAAGAATAAGGAAACATGTCTGTCCTTCTTATGGACAACAAGTAAGAAAGAAAAGGGGATTCCATTAGTGAAATGGAACTCCATAGTCCTCCCCAAGTGCAAAGGAGGATGGGGGACAAAAATTACTAAGCTCTTTAACAAATCTCTAGCGGCCAAATCCTTGTGGCACATGATTGAGAATCTTGACTCCTTTTGGGGAAGAACAATGAGACTCAAATACTTCCCTAATTCCTCAATGGAAGAATGGTTCAGACAATTGGTCAAAACACACAAAGGAGGATCGGTATGCTGGAAATCTTTTGTATTGGAATTTCCCCTGATAGGGAACTGGGTAGCATGGGAAATTGGTAATGGGAGAAGTATCCATATAAGACGAGATCCGTGGGAAAAGTCAGGTGAAGAATTCATACTAACGGATCACTTGATCACTCAAATATTAGACATAGGAGTCATATTGTTAGCATATGCAATCTCTCGAATAGAGGATCACAGAGGAACAGTCTGGAAAATGACAGAAGAGTTGGGGCTAGAGGAGAATAAAGCGCCAGAATGGAGCATATATATAAACCGACTTGGAAACAACTTCATTCTTTTAACAGAGGATAGGGACAAATTAATATGGACATGGAACATGAAGGATGGAAAGCTCTCAACTAAGCCGGGATACGAAGCATAGGTTCAACAAGAGTACCAACAAACATAATGTTGGTGGTGGTATCGAATATGGAAACTACAAGCGCCCCTCAAATCCATATTAACATTATGGTCGACCATGAATACAAAACTTTTAACATGGGAATAAGTACTAAAACACAGCTTCATGGGGCTTGGAATTTTCCATTTTATGCAGAGTTAAAGGAGAAATGTGCACAACTTTTTTAATGTAATTATGCAGGCACAGTATGGAAAGAAGTCAACCACAAGATGGATCCTTCTTCCAATTCAGATGAGGATGAGTCTCTTGAGAGCAAATTAAAGTGTTGGTGGGGAAATGAAAGGGTTCAGATCAATGAAGCCTTGCCAGCTTTTTTTTATTTCACTATTTGGGAAACGAGAAACAAAGTTGTCTTCAAAAACACTTGGACACCTTCATAGATAACACAAAATGTTTTAATGCAGAAATTGAATGAGCATCAAGCGTTGCCCAACCCAAAACTAACAAGAAATATTAAAGCTCCGGAAATAGATAAAAACAAACCATTTGTTTTCTTTGATGGATCCAGTCAATGGGAACCACCATTGGGAGGAGCTGGAGGAATATTATACCTCAATGAGGACACAAGATTTGAGATAAAATTTTGACTAGGGAAGGGCACAAACAACAAAGAAAAACTTGTAGCTCTTTGGGTAGTTCTCAAATTGGCTCAGGAAAAACAAGTCCAAAATTTACAGCTCTTTGGGGACTCCAAGTCGACAATAGATTGGGAAAATGGAAACATTCAGATAAATGCTCCTAACCTTTAGCATGTGCTAAGATTCTTAAGAGAACATATGGCTGCATTCGAGTCAATCACTTTCCAACATATTTATAGAGAGGTGAACACTGAGGCTGATAAACTCTCAAAATTGGCTCCGGCCCTCCCTCTAGGCTTAATGGAGGTGGCTCATTTTGTAAATAACCAAGAAGTTAACAAGTATGTAATATTGTAGATACAAACAAGGTGAACAAGAGGATCCTGATGAGGATAAGAGAAGCCCACAAAATTTTTGTGATAAAATGTGGGGCTTTTTTTATGCACTTTATGTATGCTCATAGAGGGCAACCCATGTTTATTAAGAGTGAATAAAGTGATTTTTTTCTTTGGAATATATATATATATATATATATATATATATATATATATATATTTCAAGAGAAAACTAAATTTTGTAAATAATATAATAAAAGAAATTAAATATTCATTATTTAAAATAACAGTGAATTTATTATTAAATTTGTTAGTTATTTAGTTTATTTATTTATTTTTTACTAATTAATTTAAAGTATATATATATTAACATGAAATTAATGATACTAAACTTTGATAACAATCATTCTTCCTAGTCATTCAAGGTACACCCAATGAACTACAAAACCTTATTGTAATAAATATATTTATCGTTTTTTGAAATATATTTAACAATTTTATCTATCAACTCTATATATTATAATTTTGTATAAAATGTAGAAAAGATGTCACATATATCAATAAAGTTTAGATATATTCTTACTTACATAAATTTATTCTTTTCATTTAGAGATGCCTTAATATTTTGTCAAAATAAAAACAAATTTTAATGAGCTTTATAATAAAATAGGTTAATGGAAACTCTTAAAGTATTATGAATATAAATTTATTAATTTGTAGTTCAATTTTTTTATAAGTAATTGGACAATGCTTGAGACAAGAGAATTTGTATCTTTATGATACTAAAGTTTATTGAGCTCGGGACACTTCTCACCAAGCTCTTTGAGCATAGGAATACAATTTTAAAACAAACTAATTAATTGGTTTCTTTAGATGTGATAGACCAAAGTCTTGGAGGATAACCACCATCATCATCATCATTGAAAATAAAATCACTTTCTTTTATAATATACATCTACATTAAATTGTAATTTCAAATGATATTTTAGAATAATGAGCTTTTCAACTTTTTGATCAAATTATACTAAGCCTATCTTAAAATCCATCTCATTAATAATATAATATAGACGTAATTATTAAAACCAAAAAATCATAAGTATATATGACTTGCTAGTTTATACACACATATATATATATATGAAAATCTTATGTAATTATACTATGAATATCATCATGTTATACAGGATTATATTATGAATATCACCATGTTATGACCACGAATTATTATCTTTTCATATTGTGTACATCTTTTATGAAGACAACTGATACAAATATTTATTCATAAACAAGAACAATCAATGTCACAATAATGCATGTTTTGAAGACATTCTTGTTAGGTGAGGCTTTCTTTCTTGAAATCTCCATTTTATGTAAATTATTTTCATAGTTAATCTCTATGTCCTAAATTTTATGTAAACATTCTCCATTATAAATAAAAGATTAAGTTTTATATTTCATTATAAATAAAAAATTATGTTTTATATTTCATTATAAATAAGTTGGGGAGATAAATTCATCTTATTTTTGTAACAATTTTGATTATATAAGAGAATATTTTTAGTAAAAATATAGTAACAAAAAAAGGAAGAATGTGAAAAAAATTAAAATTTTAACCACAATATTTTGAAGAAAAGAATTGAAAAATTATACATAATGTATGTAACCACAATTACCCATCTTAACTTTGAATCTATCCAATATTAAGAGGGCTTAGAAATGAATTGAGATGCAAACTATCAAGTGAGTAAAACTTTCTAATTAAGATGGGTCAACCTCTATGTGTGTTAAGGTTTAAATGTTAAAATCACATGCTAAAGAATTCCTTGTCTCACAAACCAAAGAATCTCATAAGGTCACTATGATATGATATTATTATGAAAGTTATCATTAACATATTTTAGTTTAGGGAAATATGCAATTGATTTTCAATAATTTTGATATATATATATATATATATCAAAAGAAATTAAATATTCATTATTTAAAATAATCATGAATTTATTAATAAATATGTTAGTTATTTAATTTTTTATTTAATTTTTACTAATTAGTTTAAAGTATATTCCTATTAATATGAAATTAATCATACTAAATTTTGATAACAATAATTCTTCTTAGTAATATATGGTTACTGATACGTAATTTCATGTTTGAATGGTGACACATGAATAATTTACAAACAAGCAGCATTAATAAAAATGTGATTAATTAGAAATTATCAATAATGGCTGATGTATTATTTTTATATTAATTTTTAAATTAATATTAGAACATTGGATTGTTGTAAAATTAAAAAGTTTTAAAAGAATAGAGAATCACATGGATTGTTGTAAAATTAAAAAGTTTAAAAAGAATATTAGAACATTGGATTGTTGTAAAGTTTAAAGTTTAAAAAGAATACTACAATAATACAGAGGTTAGGGAGATTTGTATTTTATATTAGGTTATGATATTTTTTTAATTAATCTTTAATTTTTTCTAGTATCATATTTTATTTAACATTGAAATATTTCTTTATTTCTATTTTTTTTAACTGTATTGAAGAGGTGCATTCTACAGCCCAATAAGGGAGAGTTGTGTAACTCCTTCTGTAGTCATCCTAGAGTTGACACATGTCCTTTATAAAAAATAATATACTAAAATCAAAAACACTGGGTTAGACATTTTATCAACTTTTCCACTCTAAAAAAGGGTATTTTATCAACATTTCCACACTAAAAAAGGGTTTACACCTTGACAGATTTGATCCCTCTCGGTGCTTGGTAGATCCCCTTTTAGATGGATCTATGCTGGTTCAAGCTACATCCAATTAGCTACAAAAACCTTATTGTAATTAAGATATTTTTCATTTCTTGAAGTATATTTAACAATTTTATCTATCAATAAACTTTAGATATATTCTTACATAAATTTATTATCTTCATTATGTTAATATTTTGTCAAAATAAAAACAAATTTTAATGAGCTTTATAATAAAATAGGTTATTGAGAAACTTTTAAAGTATTATGTATATAAATTTATTAATTTGTGGGTTCAAATGTTTAGCTCTTCCTAGGTTACCCACTAAATATGGTGGGCTATCTTTGATATATATATGTGGTTGCTGGGCCATCTTTGATATATATATGTGGATGTAGCATTTCCATGTTCCCATTTTGAACCACATTTAGAATTTTTTTTTATTAATTTGTAAATTTATTAATAGTTTTTTAACAAAAAATTTTAAATTTTATATTGAATTAAGTAATTGGACAATACTTGAAACAAAAGAATTTTTATGTTTATAATATTAAAGTATTGAAAATAAAAATCACTTTCTTTTATAATATACATCTACATTAAATTGAGTTTTTTAAACTTTTTAATTGAATTATACTAAGTCTATTTTAAAATTTATGTCATTAATAATATAATATGACCTAATCATTAAAAATATGTATTTCTTCTTAAAAATCATTAAAAATATGTATTTCTTCTTAAAAATCATAAGTATATATGACTTGCTAGTTTATATATATATATGAAAATGTTATGTAATTATACTATGAATATCATTATGTTATGCATAATTGATCAATGTCAGAATAATGTATGTTTTGAAGGTTTTGTTGTTAGGTGAGACTTTCTTTCTTGAAATGGATCATTTCAGGGTTAGGAACCAAGTATGGTGGGCCATCTTGGATATATATTGGTATCATTGTCATGTTCCAAGTGTGATTCATATTTAGAAAAAAAAATATTAATTTGTAAATTTATTAATAGTTTTTTAAAATAATTTTTTTTTAATAGATTTTATAGTAAAATAAGTAATTGAACAATGCTCGAGACAAAAGAATTTGTATATTTGTGATACTAAAATATTGAAAATAAAAATCACTTTTTCTTATAATATACATCTGCAATAAATTATAATTTCAAATAATTTTTTATAATAATAAGTTTTTAAACTTTTTAATCAAGTTATATTCAACCTATCTTAAAATTCATCTCATTAATAATAAATATGAACCTAATCATTAAAAATATGTATTTCCTACTTGCTGCTTTCTTATGAAAATGTTAATGTAATTATACTATGAATATCAGCATGTTATGCAGGATTACTCTCATGAACAGAGATTATTATCTTTTCATATTGAGTGCATCTTTTATGAAGGACACTGATACAAATCTTTATTCATAAACAAGAGCATGATAGACGATCAATGTCACAATAATGCATGTTTTGAAGGCCTTGTTGTTAGGTGAGACTTTCTTTCTTGAAATCTTCGCCCTTTAATCACGGGGTTGCATTCGATTTGAAGCCCAACCAAACCTAAGTCAGGTGTTCGAATATTTCCATTGGTTGGAAACAATTCGAGCTGTACTAGGGTTTTGCTACGGACCAGTGGGCTCGGTTGCGGAGATTGAATTGAAGTACTGTGTTAGGCGCCGATGATAATGTAAATTTGATTTGATGTCTTATACAGACGCTTATCAGAATATTTTGCAGTTGCAATGGTAAGGATCCATTCCAGAAGTTTGCAGAGAAAAAGCGAAACACAATAAAAAGAAAAGTCAATATATTATTGCAGAAGCCTTCGTATTCCCGGGCAGGACGGGACAGTTGATAACATGGCACGCACAGGTAAATAAACAATCAAATCTGCATGAAAAGACGTAGAATCATTAAATCATTACTTATCATATAGCTTGTACTGAGTTTTGCTGTGTATTACTTTGACAAAAACAGAAAGTTACAGTTGTGTCAATGTGAACAGCGTTTAACCTCGATTTAGTGAGTTTTGATTTCTCAGGTGCTTATACTTTAACAAGTCTCTATTAGATGAACCTGATCAATTACTCATTGTGAACACAATCTTTCTATTAAGCTTTACAGTGTATACAATTGCAAAAGGTTTGGATTTGATCCTTCTGATATATGTATTAGAGAATGTAGTTTTTGAAGGTTGTTCCTAATTATGTATCTAAGAATGTTATTTTTCATGGTTTTATAATTATGAACTACAAAGAAATACCATTTTATATGGAGGAGATTCTTGTTTGGCAAAGAAATAACTTTTTATTTTTATTTTTGTAATATTAATAGCTTGAAAATCATTTTCTAATTATGTGTATATTAACATTAAATCTTAAGTGGAAGAAAGCTATGTTACAAGAATTTGAAATTCAACGTTTCGACCCCTTCTCTCGGATCACCCCTTCTCTCGGATCATCCCTTCTCTCCGATCATCATGAGGAGACTTACGAAGCCTTGAAAGTTTTTAAGAGAGGTGGGTATGCAATAAATACTTGTTTTTGGAGCGAGGCTCAAAAAAATTTGGACTCTGAAAAGTAAATAATTAAATTTAAAATATATTATGCCAAAATTTATAATTTTTTATTAATTTATAAAACCATTAAGGTATAAATGTAGTTTTTAAAAACTTTTTATTGATTTTCAAAATTTTTTATTTTACAAAAAAATTTTGTGTAAAATTTTTAAAATTTTTTAAAATTTTTCCTTATATTTTTAGGTTTAACATTTTTCATTTTTAATTTTTACATAAAACCTTTTATAATAATTTATAATTTTTAATAAAACCTTGACTTTTATAAGTTAACCTTTTAAAATAAAATTCATGAGCTTTAATTCAAACTTTAGTTTAAAAAGTTTGAAAAAGTATATTGAGGTCTTTATGAAATTTTAAAATTCTTGCAACATTATCAATTAACTTTTGTGTAAATGACTATCTTCAAACAAATTAAACCTTAATTTTCAACTATTTGTTATAGTATTTGTTTAGATATTGAAGATTCTTCTTTGTGGAAGAAAAAAATTTTAATTTTAATTTTTGTGATACTAAGAAGATTGAAGATGAAAATCATTTTCTAATTATATGTATATTAACATTAAACCTCAATTTCCAACTATTTGTTATAGTAATTGTCTTCATAGCTTTTTAACTCACTATAACTATATAAGTATGGTTCTCTTAAATATATAAGGACCATACTCTATATAATTTTGATTTATAAATATTAGTCTTATGTTTTTCAAGTATAAAAGTAATAAAATTCTAAATAAAACTAAGTATTCATGTGGACTTAATTAAAATTAATAACCATCATCATCAAATCGTATATAATTCACTTTGATAAACTAATTCAAATAGTTAAGTACTTTAAATATCAATATCTACAAGTTAGACTTATGGGATATTGTGTTGAAGGGGATTCAACAATTTGCCTATGAGATCATGTCTCAAGATCATAAGAAGAAGAATGTTGTAGCATTGTCTCCCATTAGATAAGGCTTGGATGAGAGTGTTTTACCCAATATTGAAGAAACAACAACTACTAATAAATCTTGGAGTATTATGGAAACAAAGTATAATGAAAGGCAAAGCAACATCTTGCAAAATGTTGCGACACTTGAAGAATACTCCATGTATGTAGTAGAGAAAGAGAATATAGTTGTTGGTGAATCCCACTATGTTGAGTCACAAGTGGATTGCAATCATAATGATGAAGACAAAGTTCACAATGAAGCAACTAATGAAATTCACTGTGAAGATGCACATGCGGACGATGACGATGAAGGAGTTGTAGTTGAAGTTGCCAATGTAGCGACTTGTTATGGTGAAGTTGTCAATGAAGCAACCAGTGCTTTGGTGAATCCAACAATGTCTATTGTTGATGAAGAATCTGTCAATGAAGTAGCATGCCTTGATGAAGTGAATCCAAAACATGATGAAGTAAAGCCCACTATGCAAGTGGATGATGAAGATGAATATGAAAATGCAGTTAATGATTAAGTAGAGACATTTATACACTTGAGGTAAAATAAACCATAGTACTTGCATGTGAAGCAAATATAGCTAAAGTTGCATATGAAATAACTAAAGCTGCAGAAAAAATAGATGAAGAAGGTAGAGAAAATGAGACATTAGAAGCAATGGCTTACAAAAGGGCTAATGAAGATGTGCCATGGGGCATAATTGATTTTGCTAATGATTTATATTATTTTGTAGGCATAACATATGAAGAGTGCGACCTAGTTGAAGATGCTACAAGAAGAATTCTTGAAGAAGAGATGGAAGTAGCCATGAATGATGTTGGAAAAGGAATACAGGAAGATGCATGTTGCCTCCTTCATTTTGTAGCAGGTCAAGAAGGAAGAATAGTCGAAGAATAAGAAGACCATAAGTCACGAAAATGAAGGAATCATAAGAGAATAAGCAGAAGTAGTTGAAAGCACTGAAATTTGTGGAAGCAAGGTAACCACTGCAACCATTTTGGACCAATTTGGATCCAATATAGAAGTATAAGAAGAGAAGCAGAAGAAAAGAGAGAGGGAATTCACGTAAGAGTCCAAAACTAAGAAGATTTGAGCACTAGAAGAACTAGCTATAGAAAATATATTTGGGTATGTGGGTTTTGTAATGGGTTCTTCTATATCCTGCAACGACTAATTCCACTAAAAATGTAAGGCCTAAGATCATGAAATTGCATCTATAATGTAATGTTGTTGGTTTAATGAAATGAATTGTGTCTCTGTGGTGTTTATGCATTTATCTCTATAGTGGTTTTGGACTTATGGTTATGCTTTCTATTGTTTTGATGGGTAAATGGTGAATCTATTTAAGTCTTGATGTTATATGGTGAATACTGTTAAATGTACAACATTGGGAGTCATTCTCTTAACTTGTGAGTTTATCAAGTGAGACTTGTGAGTATATCAAGTCTTATATCCTCATGTGTTGAGGTGGTGATGTTGTAAAGATTTGTGAGTATATAAAGTCATGATTCTCATATTGGTAAATATGATATGGAACTCTAGTTATAGAGGTGAACTTGTGAGTATATTTAAGATATCCAGAAAGGGGATCCTAGGTTGTGCCATCGGATTTCATGTCCCCTGCAAGGATTGGTTCATATAGGGTTGATTCTGATAAAGGTCATGACCTTGATGAGTTGGTTAATAACCACCTCTCATATGGCCCATATAAGGTTGCACATGGATCTCGAAATGAGTTATTCCCTGAGAAGGAGGCTCTATATAACCATATTTATAGGAATGATAGGTCAGTTGACCCCAATACATCTGTGGAGGTATGTAATCTCCAGAGACAACAACACCAATTGACAAGGGGACAACATAGCTAAATGGAGCACCATTTCCCAAGAGACCACGTGGGATATAAGGAGGGTTCAACATAAGAATTTTTTTTGAAGGAATTAGTGCGGTGAATGATGGGACATAAAATGAAATGTAGGTTGTAGCCCCAACATTCACGTATCCACTATCAACCCTGTAAGAGTGAACACTGGTGTTGAGGCTGGATGAGGGGAGTGGAAATCCTCCCACAAATGGAGTAGAGAGTGGAATATGACCACTCCCAAATCTATGAGCAAGGTAAGGGGTTCTAGTTCCCCCCATTCGAACACCAAGATCTGCACTAGGACCAGTGGCATGTGATAGGATAGTAGTAGTGATACATGGCATGCTGAACATGAAAGGACCTATGCTAGAGGGAGTATGCTCAGTCTCAACACTCGACCTCCCGGAAGAAAAATTATTATGGACATCTGTAAAATCTGATAGCTGGGGTCATGTAGTATGGGAAGTACCCACCCCAAAAGGGTCGGTATATATTGGAGTTCTAGGAATCCATACAATTCTTCCCCCATTCCAGATGATGGAGACGGAGGGAGCTCTCAGTTCTCAGATGTAGTACTCATGGTGTGAATTGTTTGTGAATCACAATGTGAAAATTCTTTCCTAGAATGCCTGGTCCTTTTCTAAGGAGGAGGAGGTTTACAGGGAAATAATCCTGCTAAGCATTGAGATCGGTGAGGTGTCATAAATCGATCCATAATGACTCCACAAAATAAAAAATACTCAACTAATTATGATCCCTAAATCCAACTAGCGCACAAAGAGCACACCCCTAAGTAAAACTAAGTCAGATGCAAACACAAAAAGAGGTAGGATAAGTGAGCTCTCAAATGTAACACATATGTCTCACCTAAGAGAGGCCTGAGCCCCCATACACTATGAGAGAAGGTGTGTAGCCATTTATAGTGGCCCTCAGATTCAACGCATATAGAGAATGTGTTTTCTGACCCCTACATGTCTAGGACACTCGCAAAAAAACTCTACAAGTACCCCCTGCAATACCTAGGTGAAGAAACCAAGGTCACACCAATATAACAAATGCTCTAGAGAATAGCCGCAGGCGGGATATACCATATGGGCAGGGTAACAAAGCCCAAGGCTTGAAAGCATGAAAGGTACCTCAAAATCCCCCATATACGAATAAGATCCTAGAAATATCTTCAACGCTCAATATAAAGTAGCAGGGGGCTATCCCCACCACTAACATGCACATTGCCTCGTTCTTAACACCCATGTAAGAGGAGCCTCCTAAGAACACTAAATATACCAAGGATTTCACTTCTAACTTGGACAAACACCTAGTTGTTTTGTTTCATAATCTAGGAAACATTACTCATGGCACCCTATTCCAAGACTCTACAATCCTAAGCTTGTTGGTGCACCTCTATCAAATAAAAAAGTCTAATCAATTTTAATTTAAGCATTAATTTTAATGGTTATGATTACTCACGGGTAATGAATGTGCAACTAGTGATGTTACGACTCAGCAATGAAGTAAATATGCACACCTAAAAAGTAATGCCAAGTTCAACATTGTTTTTAAACATGAAAAAGCAGGTATGCCACTACACATAATGAAACAATTATCATTCCTTTTCAAATACCGATGCAATCCTTCTGATATGAAATCTTGAACACTATTTCATCTAATCAAACCTAATGCAAGTACCAAGTCAATGCATATGAGCAATGCAATAAACATGCAAAGCTATTTTTTTGTATATTTACTATAAATGCAATAAAAATGCATTAAAAAGACCGTACAAACTCTCAGACCTTGCAGCAAGTAGAAAACAAGCCAAGAAAGACACTCATACTAAAAAGGAAAATGAACTAATAATAAAACAACAAGGAGATAAATGACAAGAAAAAATTTCAACGAAAAAATCAATGAAAAAGAGGTCTTTGGTCACAATAGAAGGAGTCAACAGGAAGCACAAGAACCCAGTGTTATAGCGGATTTCACCACACTAGGTGAATCACACATTGTATGGCCTTCCCTTGTCCCGCTGCAGACTCATTAGCCCCTTTGGACCACTTTATATCTTTTGATGTTACCTTGATCATCCCTAAAAACATTAGAATATTGATATACGCGTCTTTTTCCCCGATAACCGCGTACATACGCGGGTATTCCCTCGATAGTCGCGTACATCGGGATGTGTGCATAGTCCAAAACATTTTGGAGTTTTCCTTGACTTGGATCCGACTCATATGACTCCTGGCCTTCCATATGCCTTGAGATCGCACGGATTCGACCTTTCAATATCCCTTTGAAAAGCTATATAAGGAACCCCTTGGTACATTGAAAGCATAAGAGAAAATTGAGAGCATCGAAATTATAGTCCATTGTTGCCAGAACTTTATGCTTGAGTCTGCATCCCTTTGTACCTTGGAGCACTGTTGTGTTCTTCCCAAGCTTGCCCTTTGTTAGTAAGCTTGCTATCAAAGTGATGGAGGATTGAGGTGGTGGAGGCCCAAGTGGGGGATTCAGTTTCTCCGATTCGCAGACGTGCCGTCAGAGGTTGTCACTTGTAATCTCTGATTCTTATTAATAGAAATATCTTTTCCCGTCCAGTAATGTGTATTTGAATGAATCTTGTTTCCATTGGAATATATCAAATGCTTTTACATTATTGATTATATATGCTAGAATAGATCTAACACCATGAAATATAGTATGCTTGTATTGTTTACTTGTTGTTGAGGACGTGCTATAACAATTCAAGCTGAAGATTGGAAAGCTCAATGGGGATCTACTACAACCGTCCGGAATAAGGTACGAGGTTTGATCCTTTAGTGTTAGATTGTTTATTTCTATTGCATATTGGGAAAGATTGATTTCTGGAGTCTAGCTGTCTGTTGTGGTACCCCAAGCCATAGGAATTTCTCTCCGTAACAGAATTGGCGACTATGCTGGGGATGTCCCTTGTTTTTATTTGGGGGTTTACGGGCACAATGGGCTTGATATTATTGACTTGCTCTCTATTTCTTCTTGTTTCTGGGTTGCATTTTATATTATGTTCATCCATGGACACTCCCCTTTATTTGTTTGACCCTTATCCTTCTTTTTACCACTGCCTTCTCTGTATACGCAGGTTTTTGGGCAAAAGTCGCATACATACGCGGATTTTTGGCCAAAATTCGCGTATACACGTAGATTTTACACTAAAATCCTTTTTTCCATGTGGGTTTTTGGCCAAAATTCGCGTATATGGGCCTTCCCATGCGGGTTTTTGGCCAAAAGTCACACATATGTGCTTTTCCATGCGGGTTTTTGGCCTAAAGTCGCGTACATACGCGGGTGTTCTTTATACAGTCGCGTACATCCTCCCTTTTGGTGATTTTGATGTTGGGGGAAGTTGCTAGGTGGGTTGTGAGTGTGGTTGGGTCTTCCTTGGGTCTGATGTTGTCTATTGGATGCTTCTTTTGTGACCAGAGACCGCTCTTTCATTGATTTTTCTTTGAAAGTAGTTTTAGTCATTTATCCTTTTTGTTTTGCCATTAGTGCATTACTCTTTTTTGTCTTGGTGTCTGGTTGGGCTTGTCTTTTATACTTGCTGCAGAGACTAAGAGTTTTAGATGACTTTTATTGCATTTTTCATTCTTTTATATTGAAAAATACAAAGTAGTTGCACTTTTAGTTGCATCTTACATATGGATTTGAGGAGGTACTTGCATTGGATTGCTTGGATGAGAGTTGTGTTTAGGCTTTCATATAGGAAGGATTGCATTGACATTGAAGGAATATATATTTATGCATCTCATGTAGTGGCATACCCTATTTTTCATTTGACAAAGATTGCACTTAGCATTGTTTGTTATGGTGTGCATATTTATTTCACTGCTGAGTCATAATGTCACTAGTTGCACGGCCATTTCCCTTTGAGTAATTACAGCCAACTAAAATCAACCCTAAATAAAATGA
This sequence comes from Pseudotsuga menziesii, assembly GCA_001517045.1. Lineage (NCBI taxonomy): Eukaryota > Viridiplantae > Streptophyta > Pinopsida > Pinales > Pinaceae > Pseudotsuga > Pseudotsuga menziesii. Next base: position 244,599 of record LPNX010121751.1, read on the forward strand.
ATTACACTCTTTTCTTTTATAGGGTGCACCAACAAGCTTAGGCTTTAGGATCTTGGAATAGTTCATTGTAAGTCAATTCTCTAAGATCACTAAACAACAACATGTATGTGTCTGTCCAGGTGAGATAGTGAAATCCTTGATATAATTAGTGTTTCTCAGGACGCTCCTCTTACACGGGAGTTAAGCACGAGGCAGTGTGAGCGGTTATTGATTGGGATGACCCCTAGTCATAACTGTGTAGCACCGACGATATTGCCAGGATTGTATTCGTATCTGGGGGCTCTTTCTAGAGTTTCGGGCTTTGCTACCCTACCCATACGGTCAATCCCGCCTGCGACTGTCCGCCTGAGCATTGATTATATTGAGGTGACCTTAGTTTCCTTACCTAGGTTATCGAGGGGGTACTTGTAGAGGTTATTCTACAGGTGTCCTGGCCAGGTAGAGGTCGAACAGCACAGTCGCTTTATGCGTTGAAGCTGAGGGCCACTATAATTGGTTATGTACCTCTGCTTGTAGTGTATGGGAGTTTTGAGCCTCTCCTAGGCGAGACATACCTACTGCATTCGGGAGCTCACATATCCTCCCCTTGGTTTGCTTGTA